>CM023481.1:228235876-228341469 GCA_013339685.2 Hyalomma asiaticum
TATGCGCTACATGAGACATGTGAGGTCCTCTGTTGATAGCACTGATTGACCCGGCGGTTCAATAATATTTCAAAAGCTGCTCTAGTCGCACATATGGATGTTACACTTCGGCGCCTGCCCACCCCCCTCTTCCACGCACACGTATACGCACACGTATACACGTACGCGTTTATTCGCGGGAGGGGGGAGGCGGGCATGACATAATTTAATACAGGCAACGTTTGTTGCGAAGCCTTGGTGGTCGGACACTCTCTTCGCATGATGCTGCGATTACATTGAGCCCTGTACAGATGGCACGGTTCTGTATGCCATTACATTTATTTTTTTATTTGAAGCTTACTGGTAGCCTCACATTTGAGGCTGTTGCAGGAAAGGGGATGAGACAGATATTCAAAAAAAAACAATTCAATAAGGCGCGTACTCAAGTTCATTTGAACCGGACAAAACATATACTATCTAGAGTAGACTGTACAAATGCTAGAAGAATGTGAAAAGCGGCAATAAACAGCACGTTAGAAAGTTTAACGCTCAAAGAAAAGAAATAAAGGAAACTATACAATCATTACAATAGACACAATCAAAATAAAGAATAACAAGTAAATAGATAGACGGCCATTATACTAGAGACAATGTTCGACTAAAACAAGGCAAGAAAACAAGATACTGTAAACAAGATACTGAGAAGTGAAACAGATTGCCCGAATGCTGATACCTACGCAGCATAGTTTGGTATCTCGGCGATAAAAGCTTCGAGTGAAATGCACATGACAGCATCGTTGGGCTGACAGTTCCAATCTCGGATTGCTTGCGGAAAAAAGGAGTACCTGAACATATTCGGGCAACCTGCGTTGAGTGACTTTGGATATAGCTCCAAGAGATGCAGTGTCTTGTTCCGACAGGAACAAAACACATTAATGACAGCAGCCAGCCCGTCGTTACTTTATGTAATAATAATAATAATAATAATAATAATAATAATAATAATAATAATAATAATAATAATAATAATAATAATAATAATAATAATGATAATGATAATAATAATAAGAGAAGAAGAAGAAGAGGAAGAAGAAGAAGAAAGTGAGAGGAATAAGAAGCTATTCAATAGTGAGAGGCTTCTATAAGCAGCTGGAAAAGAGATGACAAAAAATGGGAATGGAAAAGGCAAATAGCTCAATATTCAGCCAGAAGAAGAAGAATATGAAACAGAAGCCCGATAGGAAGCAAGCAGTATATAGTGCTAATAGCGTTTTAGCAACGGCATCTTTTTAATACGCCGTTGAATAATTCTGGTCTGCAGAATATGCTCAGATTTTCATCAATGTCATTTCGCTTGTTGCCCGATAAGAGCAGGATTGCGAAAGCAAGCTCGTCGACTCAATTTTCGCTGCAAGGACGGTGCCCATCGCATACATCACCATTCGGTGACGCGTGCGCTGGCCTTTTCAGCATCAAGTGAAATAGCCCTCTTATGAATACTTCATTAAAGTTCGCCCACCTAAGCGTCAGGATCATAATAAGCAAAAAACACCCAGTCCTCCTTTATGTCAGTGCTCCGCCAGGCGATCGATTTAACGCGCTGAAAATATGCGTAAGAAAGTCATTAAATTCATCGCATTTGCCTTACATCTTCAATTCGCCTCTTTTTCGCCATGGTTACTGCAATATCGCTTTTCTTAGGCCTGATCAATCTGCCACTGCTCGAGACCAACTTCAATGCGCATTGACAGTTTCGTGTTCATTTGCACTGAACATTTGCCTGGCAAATAGGCGAACTTTTGTAAAACGGCAAAGAAAGCACTAAAAGGCATGGCTGAATAATGTGAACATCTTCTGGCATATTCAGTACCACTGACCTGCCCTGTAGGTCCTTTACCAATATTCCTTACCAATTCCTTTATCAATTTCCTTTACCAATATTCTTCGATGCAGCGCTTATCTGTTTTATCCAGAACCATGCCTACACACGGTGTTGGCATGGCCTTACTTGCTGTAATGGCATAAACGGCACCACCACTTTCTCGATTCAGAAATCTTCCGGCGACAATGCCAGACAATAAGTGCTTTCCTGACTAGACTCGGAAGGAAAATGAAATTGTGCATAAAACTGAAAGAAGTACACGGTGATCCAGTCAAGCACTCCCACTTTATGTTGAGTACCGCCGAGCCGCCGCGACTGCTGGTGACACCGTGAGTACATTAACACCAGTGAATTTGATACATATCATTCGAGACGTTTCCCTGTGGCCTTCAAAATAGCATCTAATTACCTCCCACTCCGGCGAGCATTATTCAGGGTTGAACTCCCATGCCCTCTCCATATGATGCCCAGGAATACATACTTGTATCTACGAAGCCAACCTCTGCATACTTTAGTCACTAACGGCCCCACCGCGGTGTCTAGTGGCTATGGTACTCGGCTGCTGATCCGAAGGTCGCGGGATCGAATCCCGGGAGCGGCTGCTGCATTTCGACAGAGGCGAAATGTTGAGGCCCGTGTACTGTGCGACGTCAGTGCACGTTAAACAACCCCAAGTGGTCGAAATTTCCGGAGCCCTCCACTACGGCGTCTCTCATAATCATAGCTGGTTTTTTGGACGTAAAACCAGAAGAAATCAATCAGTCGACCAAATCGTCTGCAGCAACAGGCAAGCATCACCTTAAAGGATTTCTTAGTGGAAAGAGAACTAGACAAGCGTTTGTGACAAAGTGATGTGTTTACAATGAAGCGAGGTACTTGCACTGTGTTCTGTGGTGATAACCTCGACCTAACCAGGTACATAGCCGCTAAACATAAATGCAATGTGTTCACGGAAGGAAACGCGACATCAAAGCTTCGAGTACAACATCAGATGTAAGGGCAATTCTCGAGATAATCCTGTCGTGTCGCTACGAATGTGGCCACTGAGCTGAACGCCGCCTTCTTACTTATGAAATTATTGGGAACATTCCACAGTGAGAGCAATGTACGTCTTGTTTTTTGAGGGTCGCTTATAATCCATTTACACCTACAAGCCACAAGAAAAAAAACCATAAGAGAGTGCTCCGGCGATAACCGAGTGAATACCACGTCCAGCTCATGGAGCAAGAACGCTAGTAAAGGCCTAGTGTGTCGAAATCACACCTGAACGCTGCCTTATATTACGTCATCCTCGGCCCCAGATGCGACAAAATGTTTTCCCAGAGTTCAAACAAAACTGGAATCGGGAAACAATAAAGGTTATAGTAAATAGTAGCTGTTATGGTCACAATGGTGAAGACCTTCGGCTGTTACATTCGCTGAGGGAAATAAAATGAGCGTTTATATTTTTCAGATATTATTTGCAACAATAAACAATGTCCTACTGTCCTGTTTTTTTCTTCCTTGCCTAAATTTATTTTCATTCTTTCCGATTCGTAAAGATGAAACGTGGCCTATTTGAACAAAGTATACACACGAGTTCCGCCGTGATAAACTACTATTCATGCAAATCGGATAAAATTAAAATTCTATGGTGTATTGCGCATATCGATGTAGCGCTGAAATTTCCTAATTGATCCAAATGTTGTGGAGTGTCAACTTAGTCATAGTTATTCGGCAGTGCCCAGATTGGAGCCAAAAGGCCGGGCGTCCAGCGTGAAATTTAAGGCACGGAGCTCGACACGCTCTATATCTTCTTCTCTTTCTTCCTTTTTTTTTTTTTAGCTGCGCCAGGAGTGCCAACCGTTTCTCCGTTTACGCATCTTTTGATGTTTGATGTTTGCTCGCCGTTCATCGCGTATTGAGGTTACTGCGAAAGCTATATACATAGCCGACGAGCGAGTCGGCCTCTCCGCGCCGAGCGGAATGGGTGCCACGGGCTCGATAGACACGAAAACTCGCTCGGGTGTCGCATTTTTCATCCTGTCCGCTACGACACGCGGCAGACCAGCTGAGTGCGGAATAAATAAGCACTCACAGAAGGCGTCAGAACAAACAGTCGTGTGAGCACGGCGAAATGGCGCTCGAGATCGCGCGGGACCATAGGAGCTTTCGAGCTGGCGCGCGTGGGCCCTGGGCCGCATTGCCGAGATGGCAGCTGCTCCGCTGCCTCACGATGTGGCCCTCGCGGCCAAGCACACCTTCTCTCAGTACAGTGAAGTGCTGGGCTAGTTGGTAAGTCGTACTTCCACGCTTACTGCTCCGCAATTTTTAGCGCTCTCTTCCGCAAGCACACCTCTGCGGCGTTTCTCCAGAAATTCGTTCAGCGCGCCAGGCATGACAACTTCAACTTCATGAATGAGAAAGATTATTTCACACCGAGTGCAGAGTTGTCCGTGAAAGTATTGCCGAACCACGGTGACGTGCGATTTGTTGTTACGCATTCATTCATTCATTTAAAATATCACGGCTTGAATGCCATGAATTCGTGTTCCGCATATAAGAGAGTTATTCAAAACATAAGGGCCATTAGCTCAGATTAGAAAACTGGTCACTCAGAACAAATTTCAACACATGCGGCGCTATTTATTGAACGTTTCTAAAGCCACTAAAGTCGTTGTTTCGATCCAGTAGTTGTGTAATTAAAGGAAAGCGCAGGCAACAATATCCGCGAAGATCGCCACTCCCACAACACGCGAAGTATGTTATGGGACATGATTTTTGCGCGGACGAAGATCACATCAGCGGCCAAAATTTATGGCGTGTTGTGTCTGGTTTATAGCCTCGCAGTATTGTGTAAAGGAGAGGCTAAAGTAGGACGTGATGACTTAAAAAATGGCGGCGCAAGTGCATCTGATGAACGGCGGGGTGATAGGCCCAAATTCGGAGCGATGAAATTGCTGAAGGGAACCAAGAACTGCGAGTTCATTAACGTTCTGAAAAACTCTTTTGCGGTTCTCTTCTACACACACGATTATAAAGGAAATACTGCGATGCCAGTAATTGTGAGAAAGTGGGGGCCGAAAATTCTCACCGGCCGAGAAAGAATATCAAGTGAACGAGCCTTTTGGGTCCCCTGTCGAGAAAACGGACATGGGTTGCTTTCACTTTTTGTTGCGGACGTCGGATATCCTACTCTAAAGCAGTAAAAAAACAGCAGTCAATGCATTGACGTCATTCTTATTCAACAAAGCCCCCGAAATCAAGACCGTCGCTGTGAATCGGCGTTGTGGTGAACTGAAGATTCGCAGGCGGCGATCTTTTGTACAGATGGATCATATAATTTGGCTCATCGTTATGGCGGGTGCTCGTACAACGAAACGCGACAGCGGAACTTCGAGTATACAACATCGGTACGGTCAATTAGTCGAGATAACCACGTCATGTTGCTACGAATGTGGCCCCTACGTGCGATGCTGGTCCTATACAATGTAAGTGTACGAGTCAGTATTACGCCGACGTGGCACGAACTGAAAACGGTGGGAACACCGCCTTCTTACAAACTAAATGGGCGCATTCCATTGTGTGAGCCATACATGTCTTGTTGTTGAGGCTTACAATTTTGCAGGAAAGTGAACGAGGGTTGTACGAAACTAAATCTGCCAAGAAAACCAGTTGCTAATCAAGAAATCTTGCAGATCCTAAGCAACGTGGAAAGCAGTGTCATGCGAAGCAGTCAGCGAGGAAACAGCCTTCGAGGAAACTGCCTCGTTAGGTATTTTAATAAAGTGTCACGATTAGAATGAACGTATTTGTGCACAGTACATGAGTCGCTGTACGCTTAACATGGGCTAGCTATGAAAACTTGACGGCACAGTCGAGATTGAATGGTAGCTCATCGTAGGGCGCAAAGTTGGCACTCGCATTAGCGCACAGCATGGGCACCTGTTTTGCCGAAGATATATGCGGGCTGCGGTGCGCTGATGTGCGTATCATGAGCGTCGTTCGCCGAAGTATTTCTACGGGATCGAGTAAAGTTTGACAAAAGCACGCTGAGTGATAGCAGAGCATATTTATCGTTTATTACATTGCTAAGATAGCGCCTAACAAACATTAGGAGAACCACTGACACCACCCACCATCGCAACCATTGGCGCATCAGGTTTATTTACTATATCTACTGTGTTGGTGGAGCCGCCGTATAGCCTGGTGGTAGCGTGCCTGCTTGCCACCTGAGGGCCTGGATTCGACGCCCCCCCTGCCGCTTGGTCGGTTGCCTTTGGAGATGACTGCGCGTTCGCGTGTGTCTGTGTGTCTGCTATGTCTACACTTCAGTCCCATGCTACGACAAACGGCTATGCCTTTGGTTCTTTTAAGTGAGTCCTAATGAAATGTTAAATATTTATTTCAGTTGGCCGGAGATGGACATGGGCTGCATAAAATTCATACACCTGTGGCGCATACCCGAATAGCACTGGCCGAGCACTACGGGTATGAGCCACACACACGCGATTGCAGCATCGTTAACCGTGATGTACATGAGGAGTATCTAATGTTAGTGATAGTAATAGTAATAGTGTTAGTAATATCAATCATCAAGTAATATCAATCAAGTAATATCAATCAAGTTCGCCAAGAATTGCTTCGCGTTTATAATATTTCTGTGTACGAGCGAACGGCCCTTACTTTTTGAGCAAACCTCGCATACACTCGCATGTGATGTCGAGTGTTGCTCAAAGGCGTGACATGGTGTCCTTGGCTAACTTCATGATTGTACAGCCTTCTTCGTGCGCTCACTTACACCCCCTGTCATACGAATCTCTCTCAGCTGCTTCGCTTATTATCATCTATTCTCACAACACTGCGAACGATGTCTTCATAGCACTTCAAATGTTGATGTAGTCAGACATAGGAATCGCAGATCAATTTAAAAGCATTTAATACCGAACTTTTCTCATTTCCATGTCTTGAAGAAATGTTAACGTAACTGTAACTTCTTCAACAATAATGAACTTTACGTTGCTGCGTTAATGATGCACTGATGAAATTCTTTGTTCGTTATTTCGCAAGCAATTGATATGTGTGTTCAGAAATTGCGCTGCGTTTAGTTATGACATGTCAATTTTACTAGTTGTACTTGTAACTTGCCTGACATCTCGGGCAAACCATAGATTTATGACTAAGTAAAACAAAAAACTGATGAAAACAACAAAATAAAGCGCAAGCCGGACAGCGCTTGCATCCTAGTCTTCGGGGATTATAAATAAGCGAAGAGTCACCACTTTTCATAGCGTATCAAGTGTTACTGTGAGGTGAGGGGGGGGGGGGGGTAGTCTTGACAACATAGTGTGGTGCTAATAACAAAATTTAAGCCTATCGAAACGTTGCATTTAAAAAGTCACTTATTGGACATTCTGCGATTCTTACCGAAAACAAATAATGAAAAAATATTTTTTTTCTCAAATAGTCTGCTTCTCTTGTTTTTCGGGAACTATAAATAGCCCGTTGCGTATCTCTGCGAGCTGCCCCGCTGGCCTCGCTTGCGTCCGGTGTGGTGCGAAGTGGTCTTGGAGCCTGAGCTCGCCATGGCTGACGGGAGTCACTTTGTCCCACGGGAAATCGGGCCGAGCTCGTTGCGGCTGCCCGCCGTACTGCGCAAGAGGACCTGCGTCTGTCGACGGCCTCCTCTTCGCGCCCCTTCCCTCACTCGGGCCAGTCCTTGTTGTCGGATGTAGAAATGGACTCCATCAAAGTGGCCCCAAAACGCTGCCCTCCCCCTCGTTGGGCTGTGAGGGCCATCTTCTCTGAGTCTTATTCCCAGTGCGCCGAGTCCCGCTACGACCTTCTGCGCTCTTGAGCGTCCTTGGTGAATTGTTAAAGAGTCGTGCGCTTGCGCCTGAACCAGCGAGCGAAGTGCAGTCTTGCACATTCCCGCGCATACTGCGCGCGCCGTTCGCGCGGTGGCGCGTTTTCGCAATGCCTGTTTTATCCACACGCACTGTCTCGTCGGCTGTGGTAAGCCGCGAGAGCGCTGCTATATATGCCGGGTGACCTTTCATCGTCCTCTGTTCGGCCTCACAACGCGGTGTTACCTATACCATCACTCCAGCTCGACAAACATGCAGTAGAGTGTCGTCACCGCACGCTTAAAATCCTCGTGCATTCGTATCATCGAAAGAGCACGTAAATGTCAAGGAACGTCCCGTCGGGGCGCGGACTGCTCCACGCTGACCCTTCCCCCTCTGCCTCAACCCGAAGAGACGGCATAAAGAGTATCTCGCATTATCAGCAATTATACGCCGGCAATTATACGCCGGCAATTGAAAAAATACCATATATTTCTTTCGCTTATATAGTATACCTTGCTTTATTGCTAGCACGGCAGCCTCTAATGAAACTAGCTGAGTGTGCGGCACTAATAAGTTTACGCCCCGATTAACGCGTACCGCATGAGTGAAGAAGAACATAATCAAAAGAAGAGGCGTGCAGGACACGGACACAAGGAGAGCAGTGAACAACACGAACGCCGACTAACCACTCGCTCAACTTTCTGTCCTTTTGAAGAAGAACACATGCGCGTCTTCCCTGTGCGGATTCGTCGTAAACGTTGTTCTTTTTTTTCCTAGCAGAAATTAACCAATGGGAGATATTTTTTCTACTTTTCCAAGGTAAACTTTCCAACTGCTCTCGCTGTCTCTCTCTATCGCTACTTTATGAAACCTGTACGAACGCTGCGTGCAGCATACATACGCATCCAATGAGACCGTGTAGCGTCCACATCTTTCGGTGCATCGAGACTCCAAGAAGAAGGATAACGACGGCGAAGTCAGGCGTGCGCAAGAGTGCCGTTTCCGATCACCATGTTGTAATAGTTCTTGTTCGCAAGCGTCACCACGCACCTGGTACACTGTGCTGTAAAGTACATGTATATACCAATCCGTTAATAAACTTGCAAAACTATTTATTTATTTATTTATTTATTTATTTATTTATTTATTTATTTATTTATTTATTTATACTGGCATCTGGTGTCGGATCACGGCAGGTTGGGTAAGCACATAAAAGTACATCATGTAAACACATACAAAATCATAGGAATCTCGGGCATTTTACAAACTAAACTAAATAATTCCAGACACATAGGTAAAGAATACAAGAAAACAAAATCCATCAGGTTCCATTCCTGTCTTCAGTCATTGCAGCACGTTTATCTCTGTCTGTCTGCTTGGCACGTCTACAACGCCATCTCTTACTGTTGTTTAGCCACGCAAAATGTGTTCTCATCAAATTTTCAGTGCGTATTTTTGTTGGTCGTTGATTGATATAGCCGTTATCAATCACCTAGTGGTGCATATAGCTGCATTTGCCCGACCCAGAACTGCAGGTATGAGGCACATGTTATCGTATCATCGTTAACCGTGATGTGTATGATAGGTATATCATGTCAGTGATATTGAGATTAATTATTCATGCTCGTCATACGTCCATGCCCTATCATGCCAATTTTAGTGTATGCCAAGTGAACGATACGACCAGGAAAGCGCGGAGACATAGGTGGCTAAATAGGTAGATAGAGATACGGTCAAAGGTCCTAATGTTTGGCAAGAAATGCTTCCTATTTAATACAAGCACACACAAACTCATAACTTTCCGGGCGTTTTTCAAACACCGAAAAGGAATCCTGGGTAACAACTTCGGTATTATGATGATTCAGTCTGTTATTGTATTAGGGAAAAAAAGAATACTTGAAACAGTTATTAATGTAGGGTGGATTAAAAGTGAGACACGAGGCAAAACGCGACATTTTGACTTTGCTGCCACACCAAGCTAAAGCAAAGAGTACCTTTCTTTGTATCAATTGGTGACGCCAATTTTCTGTTCCTCTTGATGAAAAACTTGATTGATTTATGGGGTTTTACTTCCCAAAACCACGACTGGGTTATGAGAGACGCCGTATAGTGGAGGGATCCGGAAATTTAGACCACCTGCGGTTCTCTAAAGGGGCACTTAATACCAAAGCATTTTTTTTCCTATCAGTAAATGAATGAGCCCCCCTTTAATAATACCAAAATCATCACTCTCGAAGCCAGAAGGCGCTTGGTAAGCGACAGAACGCGAAAAGAGAAATTACAGGTGGCGACGCTGCCTCGAGCTTCCCGCTCCCGCTCGTTGTGACGTCATACATTTTTAAACGTCTTTAAACTGCGCGAGAGCACAGGGACACTAGAAACAAACACACAGGACACCACGAGCGCAGGTCTCCCATCCTGTGCGTCTCTTTCTAGCGTCCCCATCCTCTCGCGAGGTTTAAAAACCCTTGAAAAAAGCTATGAACCAACTAGCCCGCCAGAATGTTCTAATGTGCTAGGGCGCACTAATTATTCGCTGGTAAACTTGAATTGCGTTGAGCCCCTATAGGTGGCCAGAGAATTATTGAAGCAAATTTCACGAAAATCCATTGAGCCAACGTCGACAAAATACTAAAAAAAAAAAAGCCCCGCCACGGTGGTCTTGTGGTTATGGCACTCGGACGCAGATCCGAAGGTCGCGGGATCGAATCCCGGCCCCGGCGGCTGCATTTCGATGGAGGCGGAATGTTGAGGTCCGTGTGCTGTGCGATGTCAGTGCACGTTAAAGAACCCCAGGTGGTCGAAATTTTCGGAGACCTCCACCACGGCGTCTCTCATAATCAGAGCTGGTAACCCTCTCGTATTTCTAAACAAGAGTACTAGATCTTTGTTGCGTGCCATTAAGCCATAACAAGGTGGAAACGATGCGCTATTGGTATAGGATGATGCTCTTTTATTTTTCTTTTTTTTTCTCGTGCCCAATGAGCACATTCCCAGCACTTTGATCTGAAATTCACACTGTCACATAACACGCATTTAAAGAGAAAGGGGGAAAGGGAT
This sequence comes from Hyalomma asiaticum, assembly GCA_013339685.2. Taxonomy (NCBI): domain Eukaryota; kingdom Metazoa; phylum Arthropoda; class Arachnida; order Ixodida; family Ixodidae; genus Hyalomma; species Hyalomma asiaticum. The sequence goes on from CM023481.1 coordinate 228,246,626, forward strand.
TTTTCCTGCAGTAAACGCAAGGAGATGAGATCTGTTAGAGAAATAACGATTAAGTATTACGACCATTATTGATCAAATAAGTGGTCTCATAAAAGCCCTTCCATTCTGTCTTTCATTCTATGTGCAAGATCAGCAAAATATTCGCTAGCTTAGCGCGTACCTTCACTGACCCTAGAGCTCGTCAAAAAGCTCAATGAACACCGTGTTGTGTACGACTATGGGGCTATGTCGCGGGGTTATGTGGCGGATTTCCGAGCAGTAAAACTAGCACTGCAGAAATCTTAAGAGTGGAAACGCCAGTTCATCAAAAAAAATGCGATTTCAAATTTCGCCTAGATTAGTGGAAGGTTCCAAAAATTAGGGAAAGTTTTCACGCCAACCTACAAGAAGATCTGCTGGCGGTTCAGTCAATTAGATCTTCACTTTTCAATGAGCTTCCCCAAGGCACAGTTATCGGAGGCGTGTTAGCGAGGATCATCTCTTTCGGCCACACGCCCGCGGGTGCAGCGCCTTAGGTAAAAACACCCAACTTTTCGAAGGATATCGAAAGCGTACAACGAGATAGCTGAAGAGATAGCTTTCCTGTTTCCTTCGACCAAGCCGCCGCGCAGTGGGAAAATAGAACCCTTTCCCTATATTTAGACTCAGAGGCTACATTAGTATCGTTGATAGGGGACACCACAGGCATTCTGTGACTCGAGCCACCAGAAGACTGCACGAGGGCAGGTCACCACCCCATGCTTAAGAATACGAGATTGCCACTTCTATTCTGGTAAGTTTCTTCCTCCTCTTACGGAGACGAGCGGCCGCTTACCCGAGCACGCAGTGCTGCGCGTGCAGGTGCGAAGCCGCACATTTCTAAGGCAGAACGTCCTGAAAACGCCTTGACGGAAGAAGTGCAACGCTGGAGAGGCGGCATGCTGTCCGAGACGGCGGCAGCTTGAGCGGACAAGGCGGGCGTAATGGTCCCTGATTGATGGGGCCCGCGGTCATTCGACCCGGCGACACCGGCACTGGGCGGAGGCTCATCTTGCGTCAACTTCTTGCGGGACACGGCCGTGCCCGAGGTACTGACTCGTGTGAAAGTGCGCTGTTCCACCCCCACCCACCGCACGTATTTACGGCCCCAAATGCTCTCCGGCACGCCAACCGCACGCGGTTCGTTCGTGACTGCACCAGTCGAAGTAATTTGCTTCACGATGAACCCGTATACGATGGCGATCGACATACGCGAAGTGAGTGCCAACGCCGACATACTTTCCGTGCTATCGCCTCCGAGAACCATCTTGACCTGACAGCTGCGCTTTTTGAGTGAAATTTGCCTTTCTTTCATCGCTCCGTCCGTGCGTAAGCGTTTGATGAACGCGTTTACTAGAAGGAGCACGTGGTACGGGTATGCGGGCGGCACCATTCCAAGACAACGGTGGCCACGCACGAGCACTGAGCGTCGCTCGAGCGAGGTGCCATTACGAAGCTATCGCTCTTAACCAGTAACTTTCTATCGATAAACTGCGTTGGCAGTATGTGCGTGCCGCTATAGGAAGTATATTAGGTGGTATAGCGTTCGTGAAACGTCTCCTTCCTAATGTTATGCTTTTTACAACTGTAGTACTAACCAAGTAGCTGGACTTGCATTTCTGAGCCGTTATTAGTTTCCTTAATACCATGCATATTGTGTATATATACGTACCTCAAGTACTCAGACGGACTTGCTTCCTTGTAGAGATGCGTGTGGGTGCGGTATAGCTACTTTATCTGCAAAGCTATAAGTTATGTGTGTGGTTTCACACGCTATTGTGCATCTACACTTGTTCTGATGAATTTCCTATGTCTCTTGGCGTCCTTCACTCTCTTCTATGTGTTATTTTCTTCGTGTGGGCAACTTAACAAATGGTTGTGGTATTTGACTGTCTCCTGTGCTTTTGGATTTTTTAAATTTTGCGTGCGGTTCTTTTCTTTTTCGGTCCTGCCACGAGGTGTTGTCGACGCCGATAAATGCAGAAATAAGTGTTACAAGTAAAAGTATTAAATATAGTAACACATCTTCGAGTGCAGTTTACTGAAAAATGGGAACACTAAGAATGTGCGGGTCCTATATATACGTGATGCGAAAGTCGATCCTTGTTTTATAGCGATCATTCGCAAGCATAGAGCATTAAACTCAACATAAACTTGTAGCCCTCAAGCATGCGAATCCCACGCACGACGACCACGGAACAATGCTAGTGAAATGAAGACGATGACCCGCGACGACATAACGACCCCAATGACATGGCGACTCGGTGACAACGATGGAATATCGACAACGCTACGGTGACACTATAATGACGATAACAGCAACGATAGAATGGCCACGACGGAATGGCGACATTGCAGTGTTGATGGCAGAATGACGATGAATGAACAACCACGATGGCACGGTTATGACCCCATGACAATGACGCTGTTACAGTGACGAAATGTTGAAGGAGCAATGACCACGATGGAATGGGTCGAGTGCTCCAAAAGCTTGAAGAAGCAGTATTTGCACAGCTTTTAATAAAACCACAACACTGTCTGCGGACACAGAAGAATAAAAGCAGTCATGAAGTACGTGTCTCCGTCATAAATCTCCTTCCGGCTTCGTTATTGCATTAGATGCCCAGAAAAGCATACCATCAAAAATATTCTTGAGCGTTGGTGACACTAAGGCTGGTCACAGAAAACAAACATAACCAAATATTTCGTACATCCCTGATCATTAGAGCGCATGCCTGAAGGAAAACAACCAATATCTTTCTTCAAGGACAGGAGGTATGTTCATGTAAGTAGTTCTGTAATAAACTATCCGTCTTGTTTTATTTGAATTTTTTTCATTGCATTCACTTGTCCTTGTGCCCTATTTGCTTTGTTTTGTTTTTTTCTTTTCTGCATGGAATACCACGTAAGCCGAACGCAGGTAGACAAGAACGCAGCTCTTGCTTCTCTTTCTGCGAGGAAGATATCAACTTCAACTCCGCTCTTTCAGAAGCCTGCATAATATGCGCATTAAAAAATGACACGCGCGCGCCCGTGCGCGCTCGCACACAAATTAGAGGTCCACACACCGGGGAGAAGGAGTTCGTTGGGATTAAAGTGCTTCAAACAAACCAGCATGGCATCACTCCCTTTTGTGTGTGTGTGTGTGTGTGTGTGTGTGTGTGTGTGTGTGTGTGTGTGTGTGTGTGTGTGTGTGTGTGTGTGTGTGTGTGTGTGTGTGTGTGTGTGTGTGTGTGTGTGTGTGTGTGTGTGTGTGTGTCGTCAGCCTGTGTACGGCCACTGCCGGGCAAAGGCCTCTCCCATAGATCTCCAATTATCCCGGTCCCGTGCTTACTGCGACCTCGTTATGCCCGTACACTACTTAATTCATATGCCCACCTAACTTTCTGCCACCCCCGGCTACGCTTGCCATCTCTAGGGATCCACTCTGTTACCCTTAATGACCAACGGTTGTCTTGCCTTCGCATTAAACGCCTTGACCATGTGCATTTCTTCTTGATTTTTGCCAGGATGTCATCAATATTCGTTTGTTCCCTGGCCCACTCTACTCTATTCTTGTTCCTCATTGTTACACCTATCATTTTCCTTTCCAATAATGCTGCCTTGTTTTAACCATTAAATAAGTGAGCCGATAATTTTCTGCTCTGTTGGTAGCGCCGGCAAAATGCACCTGTAATACACTTTCCTCTTGGACGGCAATGGTAAGCTACCATTCATAATCTAAGAATGTCTGCTAAATGCAGTCCACTCCATCTTTATCCTTCTAATTGTGTCAGCCTCATGGTTTGCATCAGGCGTCACTATATGGCCTAAGTACATAGCACCAATTCCAGTGCTCCGTCACCTATCTCAAACCTCTGTGCTTTTCCTGGGCTACTGAACATTACTTCAGCTTTCTGCATATTAATTTTCAGACCCACCGTTCTACTTTGCCTGCCTAGTCCAGTTATCATGCTTTGTAATTCCTCCGCCCAGTTACTTAGCAAGGCAATGTTATCAGCAAATCTAAGGCTACTGAAGTATTCTCAATTGACACTTACGGCCACCTGCTCCCAATCCAATGTTCTGAATACCCCTTGTAAACATTCTTCCTCCTTGTCTTATGCCCTTCCTTACTGGTATTTTACTGCTCTCCTTATGGAGGACTACGGTGTCTGTGGAACAATTGTAGATATCTTCTAGTGTTCTTACGTAATGCTCGTCTACGCCCTGATTCCGCAGGGTCTACATGACTGCTGAGGTTTCGACCGAGTCAAATGCTATCTATTAATCTATGAAGAATATAGGGCTTGGTTATACTCTCCAAATTTGTCTATCACCTGATTGATTGGGCGAATGCGGTCCATTGTTGAGCAACCTTTACGATATCCTGCTTGTTCCTTAGAATGACTGAATGAAATCTAAAATGGCACAAATTCTATGAGAGACTAACTTGGTAAATACCCTGTAGACAACTGGCAGTAAGCTGATCGCCGGTATTTTAAATGCGAAGCATTTCTTAGCGAACTTCGGCGACTTTGAGCGTATCTATCTATCTATCTATCTATCTATCTATCTATCTATCTATCTATCTATCTATCTATCTATCTATCTATCTATCTATCTATCTATCTATCTATCTAGCCGCCTACGACCTTGTGCTCTCCTGGCCGTTTCGTTAATGGGATGTATACGAACATTGGTATGCCACAACATAACTGCGTGACGAACTTAAATGACAAGTCATAACATGAAAATCATGTCATGCATGCCATGAGCGGCATGATTTACATGCCATTGTCTTGGTGCTCTCCTGGCCGTTTCGTTAATGGGATGTATACGAAAATTGGTATGCCACAACATGACTGCGTGACGAACTTAAATGACAAGTCATAGCATGAAAATCACGTCATGCATGCCATGAGCGGCATGATTTACATGCCATTGTCTTGATGCTCTCCTGGCCGTTTCGTTAGTGGGATGTATACGAAAATTGGTATGCACGCACACTGTACGAAAGGTTCAAAAAGTACCTGCGCCCCGCCACGGTGGTCTAGTGGCTACGGTACTCGGCTGCTGATCCGAGGGTCGCGGGATCGAATCCCGGCCGCGGCTGCTGCATTTCGATGGAGGCGAAATGTTGAGGCCCGTGTGCTGTGCGATGTCAGCGCACGTTAAAGAACCCCAGGTGGTCGAAATTTCCGGAGACCTCCACTACGACGTCTCTCGTAATCAGAGCTGGTTTTGGGACGTTAAACCCCATAAATCAATCAATCATCAAACAGTACCTGCAATGAAGGTTCAAAACATTATGTACAATGACCTCCTACGGAAGATGTTTTCCACGCAAACTACACGCTATTATGAAAGCGGAGTGGTTAAGAGTGTCCTGTTTACGAAGTGTGGTGGGGCGTGTGGAACCGCATACAACACAGCCATACTTAAGATTAGATTGCATTAACGCCGTGCACGTTAGCAGCGTAGCTCCGGTCAGTTCCTCGGGTATTGTAAGAGCAGCTTAATTAAGAATGCTAAGTGTCTCACGTATACGTGTAGTTTCAATCTTAACGTATATAGGAACATGACTGCGAAAGGCTGACTTTTAATCTAACACACTATTAAAGAATTTATATTTCATTTTAAACGCTGACGCTGTGTCATCCAATCGAAGTGCCGGTACTGCAAATAAGCCTCTTTTTTCTGAGAACGCTTAACTGTTTCTTCAGAAGAACAAAATCCATTCATTTGAGCCCACTTGCCAATTTTGTTTATAATTAGCTGGAATTGGCGTTCACAGGCCCCCACATCAGTAGATGCGAAGCTTATTTACACATTGTCAACATATAGTGCACGGTGAACTGAAGACAGTGTTACTGTTGCAATGAAGATGATTTTAATTCAAAAGAAAATCCGCATCCGTATTCTACCACGTGAATTTTGATATATACATAAGCTCTTAAACAAGCCCCACTACCACAATTACTGATATATCAGCACCACCCCTACAACTGACATTACGCAATCAAAACCGTAACTGCAGATGTAATACATATTTATTCATTATATGTACCACATGGTTGGTTGCTGTAGGTCGTTACAGCGCGTCTGTGTGCGTCTCTCTCATTGTCTATCTGCCCGTTACGACCGTCATATAACAAGAGGAAGACATACAATATGTATGTATTTCTCTTTTTTAACACACGCCGAACGTGTTCTCGTAAAGGGTTGACCGATACAGTGGGCAAACAAAAGCTGGATGAAGCGCAGAAAGCTTCCAGCATTGAAGCGGAAAAGAGTCGCATTTTATTATTATTATTAGGTCAGTGACGTCAACCCACCTCGCCAGCTGCCATTCACGCTATGTTAGGGTGGCCGCTGTCGTTTTTCTTTGACATTAAGATGTTGTTATGTTATGTGGGGTTTAACGTCCCAAAACCAGCTCTGATTATGACAGACGCCGTAGTGGAGGGCTCCGGAAATTTCGACCACCTGGGGTTCTTTAACGTGCACTGACATCGCACAGCACACGGGCCTCAACATTCCGCCTCCATCGAAATGCAGCAGCCGCGGCCGGGATTCGATCCCGCGACCCTCGGATCAGCAGCCGAGTACCATAGCCACTAGACCACCGTGGCGGGGCGACATTAAGATCCCAATCTTTCATGACGATGACCTCTTTATGTGGTTAAAACCGGAAAATACTGGCCATCTAGAACATAGCAGATCGGCTGCAAAATATTTTACACTTAGCATAGTGCCCTGTGCAGCACTGTACTCTTGAACAATGACAGTTGAAAAACACACGTCCCATCGTCACTTGAAGTTTACGCGGTCATGCATGGCGCGCGCTCGCCGGCCTTAAAATTCTGACACAAGTTTAAGGATCTGATCAATAAAGGCAGTGCGCGATCAGTTCACCGGCTTAAACCTCCGCAGTATCTCCCGAAGCCTGTAGACGGAATTAATGCTACTACATTTGTTTTTTTTCTTTACGCGCCTTTTTGCTTTCTACCTTCGCCATTGATCTTCGAATTTCACAGCGGCGATAGACAGCAGGACCGTCAAAGCCTTCAAGGGCAAGGGAGCAATAATGTGACTGAGGGAACTGACAAAATAAACTTGGCTTTCAATATATGCCTTGCAGATAACACAGCCGAGTACTCACAATGTGCGATGTCCACATTCAATGCATAGTAAAAAAGGCTCCAACAACAAAGGGCAACAAAACGCCGTTGTGACCACTATAGGAACCGCCCCTCAGTCACCTCACATATTTTCATGCGCATTTATTGTATAAAGCTAGCCAGAGCATGTTTGCAGCATGAGAATCAACCGCACGACTTCAACTTCGCCGAAAAAAAAAAAGGGGTGGGGGGGGGGTGGCCTAGTAAACATTCTGTGCATAAAGTTCGGCGTAGGCGAGTGAAAAGACTACGCGGCGCGATTCTCTATATACAGGGTGTCCCACGTAACTTGAGCCAAGAATTTGAAAATGAAAGGCACTTCAGAGGAGAACTGAACCAAACGTATACTATTCGTACTGGTCTATAAATACTCAGGTTATTTTTTATTTCCCCCTAAAGTAATTAGTTAATTATTTTTAATTAGCTAACTCCTTAATTATGGGCTGAAAACCCAAAATATGAACACTGAGCTGTAGAGCACCTTCATAAACCACCGAATGAATTGTTTCCTGTACGATATGTCTTACGGTGTTAATTTTTCCGCATTCTAAAGAAAGCCCGCGAAATTTGAAAATGAGCCACGTGACGGACCGCGAGCGCACTGCTATAGTGCTGGTCTCAAGCGTGCAACCGGTGAACAAGGTCGCCTGCGGCTGCCACGGGGAAGCGACATGATGCTTTGAAGGTGGTCGATGTTTGGGCGTCCGTCTTTGGTTCAATGACGGTGTAAATTCACACTGCTGGCCGAGCGCTGCCGCGGTGTAAAGCGCTCAATACTGCGAGGAAAAAAAACAAACAGCAGTTTGATTCTGATTCACGAAGATAAAAAAAACAGAAGATCAAGAAGATCAAGAAAACAAGAAAATAAAGCTATTTTCTTGTTTTATTTATCCGTCTTGGACGCTTATCTCGGCAGCGCTCGGCCAGCAGCGTGAATGTGCACCGTCATTGAACCAAAGACGGACGCCCAAACATCGACCACCTTCAAAGCATCATGTCGCTTCCCCGTGGCAGCCGCAGGCGAGCTTGTTCACCGGTTGCACGCTTGAGACCAGCACTATTCGCCTGGTGTGCGACCGATGGCGGCGCTGCGAACGGCGCCTGTATGACGTCAGAGCGGGGATTCGCGCGCTTTCGTCTGCTACGTAGGCCCAGCGCCGTGTTGAAGCCACCGTTGCGGTAAATCTGAACAAAAAAGCAGTTCAGTTGGTTATCTCGCGTATGGTGGCTACTGACGCTGTTCGAACAACCGTGGGTCTGCTTTTAACGTTCATTTAGAACTACGGCTCTTTGTTTTTTAGAACTGCGGCCGCTTGTCTCCGCGGCGAGTGCTGCGCAATGGTGAAGTACTGCTCTGTGCCTCAGTGTACTTCGTCCGCTCGTGAAAGAGGCGTTAGCTTTCACAACTATCCTAAGGACCCAAAGCTGAAGAAGAAGTGGATGGTCAAGCTCAGAATGGGAAAGCGCCCCACGCCTTCATCGACCGTGTGCAGCAAACACTTCGCGGACAGTGACTTCTGCTACCCGCCGTACGCGCCACTCTTCGGTAAGTTTGTGACCGTGTTTAAGCGCCTCGCCAATACTTAAGCCGTTTATTGCACGCAGGCTATAAGCATAGGCGACTTAGACCAGGTGCGGTGCCGTCCCACAACCTGCCGCGAAGGCCCCTAGACAAGGAGCCGACGACACGGCCTCCGAATCGCCTCGCGGGTAAGCGCGCCTCGTGAGCTCAGCTGAGCGGCGCAGGATGTATGAGACTACGGCTGCGTCTGGATGGTGTACATACGTATTTTACCTACGAAGCCACGAAGTCACCTACGAAGTCTCTTTTCATTTATAGAAATAATAGAAATGGTGCCGCAATTAAATATTTCATGGTGCCAACATTAAACATTCAAACCAGTCTCAATAGTGAACTTGCCTCTTAATTTAGAAACATTAACACAATGCAAAAGGCGATATGAGCTCGACACCAACTGCAGACCAGCAGTGAACATAAATTCTATGTTATGTTACACGTTGACATTGCCTCACTCTGCTTTGCACGAGCAGCGAGCATTGGCCACTTCACTGCTGTCGATCACGACAGAGACGTTGTGCGGTGGGTTGGTGAGTCCACTTGTTTGGAGGACGAGAGCGGCGACGGTGGTGCGACCTCCGTTGACGGCCTCGACCGCGCATTCAACAACGTGGCCTGCGTCGTACACCGCCTCGCCCTCGATGAGACACCGCGACGTTTCGCAAGCTTTATCTACATACTTGTAGATGCTCGAGAACGGCACGCTTACTGTAATATCGAAAGAAACACCCAAACTAATTAGTATCGTACGGCGGAAACAAGATAACGAGCGCGAACACTCACACATAGTTTCACTTTCTTACGAGCAATGCGGTCGGTGGCATCGGCGCACTCGTCGGCCATCCGGGGGATTTCTTGGCCCTGTCGATTGGGCCGCAACTAAAACAAGTTCAAGATTACACTCGAAAACAATCGTTGCAGGCGTTAGTTGACCGTCGCGAGGCTGTTCGTTCGACAAAGTTCTCACGTGAAGCAGACGATACGCGTACAGGAGCAGCGGCTGCTGCAGCGCGGTTGAAATCGGAGTCCCCGCTCTGACGTCACACGCGAGAGGGCGCCACTCCAAGATCTCGAGGCCAATAGCAGTGCGCCCGCGGTCCGTCACGTGGCTCATTTTCAAATTTCGCGGGCTTTCTTTAGGATGCGGAAAAATTAACACCGTAAGACATATCGTACAGGAAACAATTCAGTCGGTGGTTTATGAAGGTGCTCTACAGCTCAGTGTTCATATTTTGGGTTTTCAGCCCATAATTAAGGAGTTAGCTAATTAAAAATAATTAACTAATTACTTTAGGGGGAAATAAAAAATAACCTGAGTATCTATAGACCAGTACGAATAGTATACGTTTGGTTCAGTTCTCCTCTGAAGTGCCTTTCATTTTCAAATTCTTGGCTCAAGTTACGTGGGACACCCTGTATACGAGCAACGCTTAAACGCGGCCAGCGCCACAGGCCAAAGTGCAAATAAGGTCGCCCTTCTCTCGATTAGCGCACGTCACATGCGGTCGGGCGCATTAGGCGTCAGCGGCATGTTGGCTCTCCTTATGTCTGTCCGCTGCCGCCGAGTGTCATGGCATTAAGAAAAGTGACCAGAAGCGATATATAGCGCGGCCAACATTTTACTCCCATTAGGACTCTGCCAGGAAGGGTCGAATAAATTAGCCGGGCTCGCGGAGACAGCCCGCGAGTGTTCACCAGTCTGTGCTCGGACCAGAAAGCTTGCCTTCAACTGCCGGCAGAGTGCGAAGGCGGAATGCTTGCGCTGTGCCAGTGTGGTGCCGGGGAATGAGTGGTGCGGGCCACGTATTAGGGCGGGCGCAATCTCCCGCCTCGCCTTTCCTCGTTATTTCTGCCGCGAACTGCGTGGTATACGCTTGACTTGCAGTGCACTAAGCATTCGCGATGTGCTCGCCTAAGGTCTGGCTTAGACGCGATGTATATACCGTCTTATCAGACCGACATGTTGCCCCGCTACGGTGGTCTAGTGGCTATGGCACTCGGCTGCTGATCCGAAGGTCGCGGGATCGAATCCCGGCCGCGGCGGCTGCCTTTCGATGGAGGCGAAATGTTGAGGCCAGTGTGCTGCGCGATGTCAGCACATGTTAAAGAACCACGGGTGGTCGAAATTTCCGGAGACCTCCACTTCGGCGTCTCTCATAATCAGAGCTGGTTTTGGGACGTTAAACCCCACAAATCAATCAATCAGACCGACATATTAGTCACTAGAAAGCCGCAAAGAGAGGCAGCGCGAATCAACATTGAATGATTTCACAAACACAGGGCGAGCTCTGCTAGTTAACTTGGTAATCTTTATAGGGGTCCTTTGGCGCTGCAGAACGAAAGCGCTTCCGTGCGCTCTTACCTATAGGTTTTCCTAGGTGAGTGCACAGCCAATACCTTGGTATATGTATAATTAAAACTGTTTAGATGAGAAACAAGATCAGCGCGATTTTTGTTTCTTGACTGTCCGAATTCGATGTTCCCTGCTTAGCTTCGGCAATTTGACTAAATAGTGGCCCCTCTCACGCTCCTTCCCTTCCCTCTCACTCCTCCAATGATGGACGCAATGGAGGTTTCGCTGAATTCAATTCAAATTTACCGCGTTCTACTTGCTCTCGCGCCATTTGTTGGGACATTGTATTACTTCGGCGTCTCTTCGACACCTTCTTTATCGCGTTGATTGTTTTTCATTTAGTAATGTAAAAACCAGCTGAATGTTTACTTTAAATTAAATTAACGCTGCGGATCACGGTTATGCACATATATCTAGCCGCAAATGTATCTGAGGTTTCTTTGCGCTGAGGTTTCTTCGTGCCACCAGTGCTAGTAGCTGGGTTGGTTTCGACCGCCCTGTTTAATCGGGTTCGGCCGGGCAGTTGAATCCAGTGACGGAGAGACAGACAGACAGACAGACAGAGTAAGTCTTTCGCGTTTAGGTAGCCCAAAAAAGACTACCATCTTTAAAAACCACACAAAACAGTGGAGCATAAGGCTTGAGAATTCAAATACTCATTTTTGCATTATCACAACGTGATGGTGTTGTTTGTATTTTCGGGTGCGCTTCGTTAACACCTCTGAGACGCTACTTTTGCCAGAAATGTCAACTACGGTGCCCTCCACCAGTGGCGGAACAATTAATTAATTAATTGCTTTGGTGCATATGTGTTCAATTAAGAGTGTACTTCGACAGATGTCACAGTGTGGGCTCCGAATTCATTTGGGGTATCTCAATTGCTTTAACGTGCACCAGTATTAAACTTTTTTTTTTCATTCCACCCAGACCGGAATGCGACTCCTGTAGGCGGTATTAAAATACATTTTCACGCTTAGCGAGTTCTCGCAGTCATTCATGCGGTGCTGCGCAATTAATGAAACAAAACGTCAAGAAAGTGGCGGCAATGAAAGCAATGCCCCTCAGACGGCCATGCTTCTCTGCGCATTCTTCTGATACCGCCGAATGGACCCTTTAAAAAGGCCCTTCGGCTCTGAAAAGCAACAAATATAGGATGAAAAATCAAAACATGCAGGGTGCTTCATACCTCTCAAAAAAAAAAAAAGATTCCTCATAACGCAAAAATGAAAGGCCCTGCTTATCGAGCCGCCACTGTTGTTGCTTGTCACGCAACTTTGTCACTGCAGGTTAACACAAGGCTCTCCTCTCGACAAATGAGAAGGGTTGACACATTTATTCGAAACGCGGCGTTTGCTCGCTAGTTCCGGTCCGCATACGCAGCCCAAACGCAACGCAACTCGCGACAAAGAGTACCTCCTTCCTTTTCTACTTCTTCTTCGTTCCTTCATTCCTCATGAAGTCAAGTTCTTGCTCTGTTTTTCTTTTTTTTTATACATATAGGCCATTTCGTTTAATCCGCTCAAAGGATCACCTAACGAAAGAGGCTTTAGCGCTCGCGCTGATAATCCCTCTTTTCTCCCCTCGTTATAATTTTTTTTTTGCCTAATAGCATCCGCTCTTGACATTCCCACCTCTTCCATCATGGTATTATAGGAAATGTGAGTCCAGATAAACGAACGACTATATTATCACTGTGAGCAACTTAACTAAACCCATGATAAAGAGGCCTTTGTTACACACACAAAAGGTCCTTCTCCGTAGGCGTGTTTAAGAAATTCGGCTGATATACGCCTTGAATCAGCACCCTGGATCCAGCCGTATATGCTACATTATGCTTTGGCTCACTCTATCTATATTCCGGACAGCCCGCATAATACACTTTTGATTATACCTGCATGGAAAGCATCACAAAAGTTCCTTTTGAATACCATTCTTCTTCTTTAAGCGCATGTACGGTTTTTCTTTTGTCTTAGACATTACAGATTTTTTTATTAGAAATGCCATGACAGTAAGGCGCATCTCGTCTTCGCCCACGAACTCAATGTCGTGGCGGAAATGCTTAGCCGCTGATAATGCTTCCTGAAAAACGATTAATTAGCACAAAAGGACAGAAAGCTGAGCGAGCTGGTAAGGATTCATAATGTCAAGAAAAGGCCTGCGAAACGCGGACACAAAGGAAAAGGAGTGGACAACACGAACGCCGACTATCCACTGAAGCAGAGAACTGAGACGAAAAAGAAAGAAGACACACAACTTATCTGCGCATGCTCAGGAAAATTCTTTATCTCCGCATGCTTAGAGAAGAGATAGAATGTCTTAACAGTTGTCTCTCGCGTATACCGGCACATGTACCCGTTTGACAAATGGCACCATTATTCCTGAGCATGCGCAGATAAGTTGTGTGTATTTCTTTTTCACCTCAGTTCTCTGCTTCAGTGGATAGTCGGCGTTTTTTTTTTTTTTTGTCCACTCTTCTTCCTTTCTGTCCGTGTTTTGCACGCCTTTTCTTGACATTATGAATAATTAGCATAAACATGTTTTTTAATATCTACTTTCCGGGCTGTCGTTTAGATGGGGAAGCAGTAGGGTGTAACGATTTATGACATCCGTTTATTAGAGATCCGAAAAATCGCACGTAATTTATGAAATTCATCGCTAAACTTAAGCGGCAATATCGAAAGTGAGCGCACTGGTCACGCCGGAAATGTGGCCGCTCTGTTACATCAGACCGCACATAAGTGAAGAAATTTGAAACAATGTGAATCGCAGCATGGTATGGTGAGAAAAAAATTACAGGTCGTCTGAAACACACAAGTGGACTTCTTTTTTTTTTCTTTATTGTGATAGCATTTATATGGACAGTCTAGACGGGTTGTTGCCGTCGCCGTCGTGTCCCGTACAAAGTCTAAATTGATACCCCTCCCCCCTCAAGCATCGTACATTCTACCCGCGGGTAAAAGCATGCCAGCAGCGGCGACGAACGCGGCTGAAGCAGTGATCAAACGAGCCTGGCCTATCTCCGTCGCTCGGAGGGCAGGGCGCATGCGGCAAAATCACCCGCTCGGGAGACCTGCGTCCAAGCGGAGAGGAAGCGCCCCGCCCGTTTTAACGAGCATGAAAAGCCAGGAGACGGTTTGTATGCATGTGTGTATGGGGGGTGGGGGTTCGCTCGAGCGGCAACTGTGGACTTTGCGCGCTCTATCTCGACAGCCATCAGACGTGCAGCGTACAGCTTCTTATCACCTCCTCTGTTCCAGGCGCCTTGCATATATCAGCAACTCCAGCAAAGCTCTCGCTACATAGCGCTCACGCGAATGCGTCTACAAGTGGCGGAAGAAGCGCGCTCGCTTCATGCCGCTGTGCCGGGCCAAGTTTCCCCATGGTGCAAAGCGCGCGCTACTTAGCGTGGTCGCGCGGTGTGAAGCACGTGCCAGAAGACATCAAAACAACATGACTTAGCTTGCAGCTCTGCTGGGCCGTTGTCTCTGCCGTCTCTGCTGCTCGACCATCACATGGTGCATTACCCACCCGCATGCTTACTTAATAATAAGCCCACGTTCACTACAATTCAGATTGTAGTGAACGTGGTGTAGTGTAGCGAACGTGTAGAAATCCTTTAAAGTTGGTAGTCTTAATTCGCATATTACATCGTGCATTGCTATCCTGTTCAATGTTTCGCCCTTCTGGCGAAACTGTGATATTTTTTTAACGGCGAGGCTGTTGTTAGTCGACCCTTAGCCGGTGGCGGTGGCAGCGCTATACGTAAGCTGGAAAAGGCGGCCCGCTATTTCCCTCGCACCCCGCTACTATAGACCTATTCCACCGGCCTACGTCACGAAGATGCGGTGGCGCTGTCTTCGGGAGTTTTGGTTTCGCATGGCGCGCCTACCGCCCGGCGCGCCTACCGTAGCAGACGCTGTGTTTTCGCTGGTGCGGGTGCTGTTTACCGCCGTGGAATGAAGAAAAAATTGTGCACCGATGAGCTGCACCGTTGGTTGGTTGTGCAACAACGAACAAGACATGTGCGATAGGTTTTTATCGATTTCCTGCTTATGTCTGTCTTAAGGAACGCGGGGCGAACCTGTAATGCCGGCTCATCGGTTATGCGCCAAATATTTTCGTCACGGCTAAGCTCACGTGTAATTATTTAGCGGCTCGTGTGGCTTGTTTCATTTGAGAGAAATATCCTTGGCGTAAGTTTGTCAACTGCAATGCTCG
Source organism: Hyalomma asiaticum (assembly GCA_013339685.2). Classification (NCBI taxonomy): domain Eukaryota; kingdom Metazoa; phylum Arthropoda; class Arachnida; order Ixodida; family Ixodidae; genus Hyalomma; species Hyalomma asiaticum. The sequence goes on from CM023481.1 coordinate 228,261,957, forward strand.
ACACCAAGTTTCTTGGCATAAACAAAGTGTGGATGCAGAGCGATCACGCTTACCGCAAAGCGCGCACTACACTAGCGTAGCACGCTGTCATATGTGCATAATTAATCGCGGTTGCCGCGTGTTATTGAAGTGAGGAAGTTCTAGATGTGACATACGAATTTTTATTCACTCGAGTGAAATAAACATATGAGAGGTTAATTCACGTATCCCGACGCCGCGTGCGGAAGGCGGATTACAACGATATGCCTTTGCAAATCGCTTGCGGCTGCGATAGCATGCACACGAGAACTGTCTGTCTTCGGCAATGGTGTAGTGGTTGTGATGTGCCTTAAATTTTTTTTTTTTGATTGTCGGACTTCTCTAACGAACTACACGCTCGATATTTGCCGCGTCGTTTCAGGACTTTACACCTTCACGATCGCAACTGAGCGTATGGGCAGAGCCGCGAACCGCCGTTAAGCGCGCCTTGCTGGCGGTTATTTGAGAGCCTTGTCCTTGGCACGCAACTACTTTTTATTGTGATAGCAATTATGTGGACAGTCTCGGCTGGTTTTTTCCGTCCCCGTCGCTGCCGCCGTCATGCACCGTATACAGGGTGTTTTTTTTTAGCTGCAACACATTTTTAAAATTAGAAAAACATAAATCGCGGGAATGTCTTGTGTACCATTCGAGTATACGGATTGGCGGCCTCTAGATACAGAACAATTTCCCCACTTGTATGCATAATTAGCAAAACTACGCTAATTAACTTTTTAATTATTAGTAATTGGTGGATACAGCAAATGAGTACTTTGGAGCCCGTCCTCGAGACTACCTATCCCAACGATCAAATTTTGAATAGCGGAATGCATGTCGGAGCTACGCGAACAATTAGTTCCCCGTGGCAGGCCCCTTGAAACCGACACTGTGCGCGAAAAGAGCGCCTGTGACGTCGACGTCGCCGCCTCCCCGGATTTCGTCACTCGCCCGCCGCACTCAACATCGCAGATAACAAGGAGATAGCGCAAGCTACTTGAGCGGCCGGAGCGGCGGTGACCACGGGCGAGTGGCGAGTGACGAAAGCCGTGGGGGCGGCGCCATGACGTCACAGACGCTCTTTTTCCGGCCAGTTTCGGTTTCAAGGAGCCTGCCACGGGGAACTAATTGTTCGCGTAGCTCCGACATGCATTCCGCTATTCAAAATTTGATCGTTGGGATAGGTAGTCTCGAGGACGGGCTCCAAAGTACTCATTTGCTGTATCCACCAATTACTAATAATTAAAAAGTTAATTAGCGTAGTTTTGCTAATTATGCATACAAGTGGGGAAATTGTTCTGTATCTAGAGGCCGCCAATCCGTATACTCAAGTGGTACACAAGACATTCCCGCGATTTATGTTTTTCTAATTTTCAAAGTGTGTTGCAGCTAAAAAAAGCACCTTGTATATATATATATATATATATATATATATATATATATATATATATATAAAAGTCCCAAAGAAAAATAATTCGGATAAGTGCTTCCGAAGCGCGGAATCGAACCAGCAACCTCTCGCTCCGCATCGCGTGGCGCTAACCACTACGCCAAAAAGAGCATATCCTTCAGGGAGCTAACGGCGAGCCTTATATACACACCCTTTACCGCTGGCAGGACTCAGAGACGGCAGGCGCTTATAGGCGTTTCTTCATTACCAGCGAGATTGTGCGCACATTACCAGCGAGAATGCGCCCGTTGCGCGAGGAGCGCAACGGGCGCATTTAAAAGTCGTCGGCCAGCTCGCTCGCTTCTAATATTTGCGCAGGGAGAACCTTGCCTTTCCGCTGTCTGCTCGCGCGGTTGTCTCGTGGTGAGAGGAAGAGGGATGTTTCGAGCTTTCACCGTGATGTCCGCGCTGATGTTACGGGAGCGTACGAAAGTCACTCGAGCTCAAGGGACGCCGCTAAAGGAACAAACAGAAGATGAGCGCGAACTATCAAGTGTCCCAGCTCGACACTTGAAGCACGCTAGTTTCCTTCGCTGCTTCGGCCGCCAATATCGCATGCTTTAGTAACTATTGCGTTACGTTTGTTTGTGCGCTGTTCAAACTGAGAGTATCCATTGTGACAGCTTATTCGCGCTCGTTCGGTCTATATCTGTGCGTTCGTTTCGTGCGTGCTTCACTTGATAGTTCGCGCTAATCTTCTGTTTCTTCATTTAGCGGCCTCCCCTAGCTGTGTATGTGTAGCTTTGTGACACACAACGTATAAAGCCCTTCGTACCAGCACGCGCTGCCCACGGGAGGCGCTCACTTAGCAAGTGCATGTTTGCTACAATTAATATTGCTTCTGAAGCTGCGAGCCTCACTTCGTATAGCATTACAGTTTCTTGCTATCGCATTCATTTCTTCGCCATTGCGGAGAAACTGTGACTTTTTGTGTGTGTGCGTTATTACAGCCGTATTTACATAGATAGCGCAACGTCACCAATATCGCATGCTTTAGTAACTATTGCGTTACGTTTGTTTGTGCGCAAGGTTCCGCATAGGGAAAAGAGGCTTTAGTTCAAAACAGCATTTTTAGCTGAGGCATTTTCAAGTCGTATTTAAACAAGTCTCTTTGTCCAGGTAGATCATCCCTGCGCTAGTTACCGAATTAAAGCATACGCATGAAGCGACGCCTACGTGATAGCCCGCGATCATTCCCATCCGTCGTGGCAATATCCTCGTCGTTTCTATCAGTTTCTCACATCTTGTAATAGCTGGACGATTTGGGTCGATGTATTCTTTTCTACATGCACTGAATACTTCCTACAGAGCTACTACAACTTCAACTCACGCGACTGCCTCTTGCGAACTGTTGTAAACACGCCGTCGGCGCTGCGACGCCCCGTGCTCGAAGGCAGCCTTCGCACACGCTGCGCCAGCGGCGGTGGCGCGACCATGCAGGGCCGCTTAAAGCCCCTTTAGGGCCGCTGCGAGCGGTGGGCGGGGTCTCCGCGCCGCGACGTCGCTACAAGGCCTCGTTATATCGCCGGTGCCTACCACTGTTTACCAACATGGAATAGGTCTATATGGCGGTGGACCATCTTAGCAGTTAACTACTTCATAGAGTTTCCTACTAAAATACTAGGGGGAAAACTGGCGCTGCGATCGTGAAGCTGCCATGGGAATGATGGGTATGACATGGATTTGCCTAGTCTTCGTGCCTGCGGCTTCAAACGTTTTGTTGGATTTGTTTATTCCTGTTTTTTAACTTCAGTGACGCGAGTGACATTACTACACTTTTTCATTAACCGACGTAGGCAGCTGCTGTAGTGCACGCTTTAGTGCTAGAGATCATCAGAGTGTCGCGTGTACCAAAGTCGTTTGCAATTATGAGGTGCCATGCAGTCTGTTTCATTGTTGTGTTTGTTGATGGATGCCTACACATATTATTTGCAGCGGTATTTTACGCAACTTTAGAAATATTCGCGCGGCGTCTCGCGAACCTTATCGATGCGGTTCTGCTGTTTTTTTTTTCTTTTCTTTTGTATCAGATGCGATAGAATCTGTAACCGTAGGGTCGCTTTCATGGCTGGCATATATCCCTTGTCAGAAGGCTCTTCGTATATCTTGTACTACGGCACTTCAATTCCGCTGTCTGGTTAATTCAACGCCGACCGAACGCGCCAAGCAGGCGCACAGTTACCGTGCGCATAGCAGACGCCGACTGGGCGCTATGCAGACGCGCCTGCGGACGACGCTCAAAAAGTCAGTTCAGGTCAAAGCTCAGGCGCAGTTTCCGACGGAGTTTAATGGCACGGTTGTTTATTTAACATCATATTCTTTAACAAAACCAACCACCAAGCGATGAGCGATACTGCGATCCTGCTACGGCCTCGCGCAGCGGCTTGACCCATGCATATAGTTTGTAAAAATACAGTGGAGCACTTGCCCTGCACTAAAAGAAGCGAGTGAAAGCCCGTTTGTTATATTTAGAAGATATATCTACCGTTTACATACTCGAAAATGTCAGCACGTCACTTACAAGAGCAAAAGTCCTTAAGTTCGAACACAGCTATATCTGGAACTTAAACCTGTATGGACGCTGCTAAACCTGGGCACAAGGTGAGGAGGCTACATTGCCATATCGCACAATATATGGCTAAATTTCTGAGTGTTCAGTATTTTTATAACCGCGAAGAAGCAACTAGTGCTTGCGCATGCACGTATTTATTCCAAAGTCTTCCGCTTTATGCAATATTTTGTCGTAAACGACCTATTTTTTGAAGCCAGAAGAACAAGGACTAGGCAAATCCATGTCATACCCATCATTCCCATGCTGCCTCAACCGCCTTGTTTGAAACTCCCACAGACACTAGCGCCCCATTTCCCTCTAGTATTTTAGTAGGAAACTCTATGAACTACCTAGGGCTTCTCCGATCACGTGCCAACTGATTTCCCCCAGCTTCCCTTTATATTGCGCTGCAGCAATTAAACCTTGGGTTGTTAGTCGGCGCTAGTCCTGTGCGCGTTTCTTCGCTCGTGCTTCATCGTCTGTTTTGGCACTGTTTTCAATTTTCGATCATGCTCAATCAACTAGCCCAACGACCCACACTTGAGCGTTCCAACAGTATGCGGCCTTTGCACGCGCACTTCTTTCATCACTCGCGCTCAACCCATTCTTGTGCTCGGCCCGCTGCTGCACGATGGTGTTTATGCGAAGCCCAATGTGAGGTTAAGTGCAGAAAAGATTTTAGTTTGAAGTTGCGGGTTCGATTCCTGCAAGCGCGCTGCATTTAAATAGCATGAACTTTCTTTAAATAGCATGAATCCAGTGGGGACCAGTTGCCAGTGGACCCACTGGCAATCGAGTGGTACCACTCGAGTAGCTGGAGCTGGTCTCGCTCGAGCTGGTCCCAGCTAGTGCCCATTGCTACTCGCACCAGTTGTCTCTTGCCGCTACCGGCACTGCGAAGCAGCTTGGTGCTGAAACATGACTTTTATTAGGAACATAGCAGCTTGCGCTTTGGTTGTGAGTCATCTTGAACGCTCTCTTGGAGACATGGCAAACGCATGCTCATTTCGTAGTTTGATATTGGACATATTTTACCACCTGAAAGCAACTGTCGCCTGAAAGATCGAATTACACACACTGTTACCAAAATTAAATGTAATCGCTGCTATAAACATGCAATCCTAGCAAAAATTACTACTTCAGCTACACACACCCATTGTTTTTTACTTCAAAAATAGTGCGAAAGGTCAACATAATGCAGTGCGCCCAATGTAAAGCGATAATTACTCTTGATCGCAGCCTACAGGACGTAATGACAGCCGGATAACTCCTTTCAACTGCAAACTCTGGCATTTAGCGCGAGCAGACGTAGCACGAATGAGCTCACTCATTCCAACTAATAACTTCACCGTACAGCCCGAGAAAATATGGCGTAATAGCTAGCTGTGTCATTTTTTATTGGTTTCTGGGTTTTTACGCCTCAAACCCATGACATGATTATGAGACATGCTGTAGTGCAGGGCTCCGGAGATTTCGACCACATGGGGCGGCTTAACGCGCACTGACCTCGCACAGCACATGGGCCTCAAAATTTCGCCTCCATCAAAATGCAGCCGCTGCGCCCGGGGTTCGATCCCGTGACCTTCGGATCAGCAGCCGAGTGCCATAACTTCCCGATTCATCTCTCCTCCAGATTCGTCTCTCCTAACTTCAATTTGCCTAGCGCACACTAGTCTGTGGGTCAAATACAAAAGATATTGAAACGGGCACAGGGATACGCTTGTAATGGGCTATATTTGAACTACGAGGAGATTAGCCGGTGCAGCCCCAATGGCGGACCGTCAGCCTGCGCCCCACTGCTACGCATCCTTTGTTCCTCTTGAGATCGTCGTCGTCTTTGCTATTCTTGCACCGTGACATCACCCCCGGCGGCAAAAGCGCCGACCCGGCGCCAGCTAGACTGCGGCCACGTGGTATGGCTTGAGACGACTGACGTGGACGACATCAGATGACACGGATGACGAGGATGCATCGGCAAGAAGTATTTCATACGCCACATCACTGAGTTGTCGGACAACGCGATAGGGGCCGGAATACCGGGATAGCAGCTTTTCCGAGAGGCCGACGTGTCTTGAAGGAGTCCACAGGAGGACGAGGTCATCCACGGAGAACTGGACATCACGATGGCGGCTGTCATATAGAGATTTCTGTCGTGACTGGGACTCAGAAAGACGGTCATGAGCAATGTGACGTGCTTGGGCCGCTGCAGAAATGGCGTCGCGAGCATATTCAGAAGGGGACATCAGATCATTGGGCAAGATTGTGTCGAAAGGCAAGGTCGGTTCACGGCCATAGAGCAGATAGAACGGAGAGTAGAGAGCGGTGTCGTGGCGTGACGAGTTGTAAGCGAACGTCACAAAAGGAAGGGCTGCGTCCCAGTCACGATGATCGGAGGAGACATACATCGCTAACATATCAGTAAGTGTGCGGTTCAGACGTTCTGTGAGCCCGTTTGTTTGAGGATCGTATGCGGTCGTTAGCTTGTGTTGGGTTGCACAAGATCGAAGCAGGTCTTCAATAACTCGGGATAGGAAGTAACGGCCCCTGTCCGTGAGGAGCTGGCGAGGAGCTCCATAGTGTAAGATGACATCCTGCAGCAAAAAGTCGGCAACGTCAGTAGCGCAACTGGTCTGCATGGCTCGTGTTATAGCGTAGCGGGTAGCATAATCCGTTGCGACGGCGACCCACTTATTTCCATTTCTGGATGTAGGGAAAGGGCCCAACAGGTCAAGGCCGACACGATAAAATGGTTCCGTGGGTATGTCCATTGGCTGGAGTAATCCAGCTGGAGACAAAGCGGGCTTTTTGCGACGTTGGCAAGGTTCGCAAGCCGCAACATAACGTCGCACAGAACGGTAGAGTCCTGGCCAGAAAAATCGTCGCCGGACACGATCGTATGTCCTGGAAACACCAAGATGACCAGCGGTGGGTACGTCATAGAGCTGTGCGAGTACAGCTGCCCGCAAATGCGTGGGAACGACCGCGGGGGGTCCAATGCAGCGTCACCTCCGGGAGCTGCATTTGTCAGTTTTCCTGGGATGATCGTGCGGAAGGATGCGGCGACGACGGACGGCGGGGCAGAGGCGAGCGGGACCGACGATCGCGTGGCGACGGTGAACGGCTCGAGCGTCTGAATGATGCAGGAGGGCCACGGTACGAGTCGTCATAGGCCTGGCCACGGTACACAGGGTCGCAGTACGTCGGATCATTCGGAGCGGCACTAAACGGCGGACGTCGGTTGTCATTTCGGCGGTAGAAAAACGTAGATCGCGAAAAAGTGGACTGGCGGTAAGGGCAGTAGCGGGAAATGTGACCCACGCCGCTACAATGGAAGCATATGGGCCTGTCGTCATGTGTTCGCCACTGGGCCGGGTCTCGGTAACGTCGAAACATCGGTGATGGCCGACGAAGTGAAGCAGCAGGTCTGGGGGTCGGGTAATAGAACACACCGGTTGAATGCCTGCGTTCGCAAGTTCCTCGCGGACAACTGCCTTGATTAGTGAGACCGTCTCTTCTGCATTCTCCGACGGGCGCACGAGCGATGGTGCCGCAGCCTCGATTTCCCGCCGCACAATTCGCACAACGCTATCCGCAGTGCGCGGCTGAAGGGACTGATGAGCGTCTTCGCACGAAGACTTAGCAGTGGTGTTTGGAAGCCGCGTGTATTGTTGGGTGATGCGACGGCTCTTGGCGTCTTCAAAACGACGGCACTCACTAATAATTTCGTCCACCGTCGAGCAGCCTCTAAAGACGAGCAAGTTGAACGCGTCATCGGCGATGCCCTTAAGGATATGGCCTACTTTGTCAATCTCGGTCATGGTGGAGTCGACGAGGCGGCAAAGAGCTAGAACATCAAGGATGTAAGCGACGTACGACTCTGTGGATGTTTGGGCCCGACAAGACAGGTCTTTCATGGCAGCGGACTTGCTACCGGCGGGTGGGCCAAAGAGATCGCGCAATTTCTGCTTACATAAGTCCCAGCTGGTCAACTCTTCTTCGTGCGTGTCAAACCAAATGCGTGCTGATCCCTGGAGGTAGAAGAGAAGGTTTGCGAGCATCATCGTGGGGTCCCATCGGTTGTGCGCTGCAACTCGTTCGTACAAGCCAAGCCACTGATCCACGTTCTCGTTGGACTTGCCGGAAAAAGTTCCAGGGTCACGAGGGTGAGTAAGGACGACTGAGTGTTGCGGCGTCGAGGATGCTGACGACGCCGATGGTGGCGGCGTGTTTCATCCAGAGGCCTGGTCGTCGGTGGGCATTGTAGAGCGGTTGATCACAAGTCCGCTGCGGAGTTCCGTCTTGTGCGATACCCAGCACCTCCACCAAAATGAAACGGGCACAGGGATACGCTTGTAATGGGCTATATTTGAACCACGAGGAGATTAGCCGGTGCAGCCCCAATGGCGGACCGTCAGCCTGCGCCCCACTGCTACGCATCCTTTGTTCCTCTCGAGATCGTCGTCGTCCTTGCTATTCTTGCACCGTGACAATATCATCTCGCCCAGCTTTAAATGTCCACACTGCTGGCGACCTTAATCACACTGCCTTACGTCTCCTGGCAAATGTTCTCCGATATTACGTCGCCAGTCATCCTACCCTGCAGCAATACTGTCTTCAAAAACCCCCGTCAAGGAAGCAGTGAGCACAGGGAGGCAGGCGATTAGGAAAAAAACATGGTTTTAAGAGATACGCTGGAGCTGTGCTGATCATATGTGACAATAATGCGCGCGACTCGGCAGGGTCTTAGCCATTGCCTAACGCTTTTCGTAAGCGCAAGTTCAGCGCTCATTGTTGCCCGAGTACTCAGTATTACGAAACCGTTCACTCGCATCCTTCCGAGATACACGCACGCTACTGATGTGGTTGCTGATCAGCCAAAAGTGAGGAACGGTTTTCTTCTGGGAGCAATGCGCTCCGGTGCCAAGTGTCCGGCTTGGGGTTTATGTAAACGCCCCAGACGAACCCCTCGCACCCCAGCATCCTCTCAGAAAAGGGTTTGTGCCCTGCAGGCTGGTGCGATCGGATTTCTCTCGGACGCTGCCATATAGCTATTTTATTATTAGGAGAGTCGCCTAAAATTAACGGCGCCCGGGCTTGTTAGGTCAATTATGCAAAGCGAGCGCCTTGCTCCCGTGACTTCCTAGCTGTGCGAGATCAAGGACAGGAGCCCTGCCATGGCGCGCTTCCTTACTCACGAAGAACTACCCCTCACCCGCGGCCACAGCCAAGATTTTATGGTGAATAGGGAGAGGGGGGGGGGATAATGCATATTCGTGCGTCTGCTTGTGTGAGTACATGTACATTTAATGATATATTACATGTTGATGCATTTACATGCTCGAACATGTAAATGGAAAAATTCCGGAGCGGGGGCAGGGGGAGGAGGTTGAATGCCCCCTTCCATTCGCCCCGCCTCGCTACTCTAATGCCGTCGCCACCCCTTCCCCACTCCACCCTGACGCCGGAGGACAGGACCCATAGATAAAAGGCTAGAAAACAGGTAAAATGGGAAGAAAAAGGAGGCGGAATGGGGCTCAGGAATGCTTGGAAAGGGGTGACAAACTCGATCAGCTGGTTCTGTCCTTGACTGAAAAGTCAATGAATTACGTAAGAGGACGCAGCTCCAACCTTGTCGTGTACAGTGTTAAGGAACTTCGAAATGAGATGCGCTAAGGCCTACTTGATGCTGTTTAGAAAACAATGTTTGAAGATAAGAACAAAATCGTGACAGCTCCACTAGCGTGCGCCGGTGTTTCCCACAGGAACACGTCAGTCGCTGCTAATGGGCTTGCTTCACCGTGGCCATGACGACGACGTTAGATGCCGACAGCCCGGGCGCATTAGCAGAAACACGTTAGAATCGTTTCCTACAAGTACAGTGTCTGCGTACGCTGCCTCTAGGATCGGCCCACACATGCACACACACTGACCGCACTGCCTCCAGTGCCCACACAATTTTCCAAACCGAACTTATCAAATTTCTGTTATTAATTCAATTAAATCCTGACTATTCCTTTATTTGGAATTAGTTTAAATCATGTTATGTGCTTGATCAATGCGGTTGCTCAAATATCGGTGTTAGCCTTTTGTTAATTTTTTTATCACAGCTGTTTCGATTTTTTTTTACACGGTGCTGTACCGTACCGTGACGGACGCCGGACAAGCCACGGCTCTTGCTTGGCCCCTAAAACGGATTGCATCGAAAGAACCCACCTGCTTCGTCGAAACCAAGCGACACACAAATTCAAGCACGGAGCCGTCACTCTGAAGCTATTTAAATACGTGGATAGAGTCAACATACTTAAAAACTTCAAAAGCCTCAGACAAACGGAATACTCACTTAGCGAGGACTTTTGGGCCGCAGGGAGAGAAATGAGAAAACAGCTGTTGGAAAGAACGTGAGTGCATCGGCACGAGGAAGCCACTATTTCTTTTTTTGTCTCGCTATAAAGTGCCCATAAATAATTACCTGCGCTCCTGGAACGATCAAACCAATTGGACGCAGTGGAAATTACAAGAAATCAGGGGACAGCTTCACTTGGAGGTGCGAAGACTGTGCAAACAGCGAAGCTGACGTTCCCACCTAGCGTTATCTCAGTTGGGCTAAGTTTTCGCGAAGTTTTTGCGCGGCATCACAAGCAGCCGCAGACAACACTCAGACATTAAACTATGTCCAATGTTGTTTATTTTTTCATTGCTAACCGTCCCCTACGTATTCGTCTGGCGGTGCGACTCGCAGGCCCGGATCGTTCTGGCGACGCCTCTGCATATTTGAACGGCTCTGCTCGTTTTCACTGGCTCGCAACTCCGGATTTGCACATCGCCGACGTTTCACATCGCTTCACCAACGCGATACTCGGGGTCGTCTCACACGCTCTCTAGTAGAGGCGCGGCGCCTTTCGCGCCGGCGCCGCGCTTCCTCTTCTTGGGGGGTGATGCACTTGTTCAGTCGCCCAATCTTCACAACGGTGTGCTTGGCGCGGAGAATCGGGGCATTCTGTCGCCGAGACGGCGACGCGGAGCTTTTATGACAAGGATCGACACGGTGACCTCACTGCTCGTTTTCACTGGCTCGCAACTCCGGATTTGCACATCGCCGACGTTTCACATCGCTTCACCAACGCGATACTCGGGGTCGTCTCACACGCTCTCTAGTAGAGGCGCGGCGCCTTTCGCGCCGGCGCCGCGCTTCCTCTTCTTCGGGGGTGATGCACTTGTTCAGTCGCCCAATCTTCACAACGGTGTGCTTGGCGCGGAGAATCGGGGCATTCTGTCGCCGAGACGGCGACGCGGAGCTTTTATGACAAGGATCGACACGGTGACCTCACTTAAGCGTTCGCAGCCGTGGCGAGACCCCGCGCGACAAGCATCGTCGCCGCGGCTCGGGGAAGCTAGGCAGAGCTGTGGCGCTGCTATCTATTGGCCTCGAGATCAAACACTTACGGCGCCCAGCGGCGAATGGACGAAGCTCCCAAGTGTGGATAGCTCCTTACGTCGTCTGCTAGCCACTGCGCTTTTACATGCGCGCGTATTTCACACGTATCCTCCAATATGTTTGTTCCTTGAGACGGTGCAGTGTTGAATTCTTTCGTGTAGTTTTATCCAAGCGTAAAAGTATTAGTTATATTATTATTTGGCATTGCGCTGCAGTCCTTTCTCTTTCTTGAAATCACTGAGCGCCTGTGTCGTGAGCGTGCTATGTTATCGTTGCACCTCCGCTTCAGCACAGTTATTTCAGTTTGGCTGCTGCTGTGCATTTCAAGTATACGGCAAAGTGCACTTAGCGTCCTTGAATAAGCTAAGCGAGAAACACCAACGTGTAAATGCAGTGCTGCAGCGATATCATCTCGCTATATGTGATTGTGAGCGTGATGGAAAATAGCAGGCGTTTTTCGCTTGAAGAACACATCCTTGATTTTTACGTGCATAAAAAATAAACCTTTTCTTGTCATGGTCACGCAAGTAATCATGCGAAGAAAGTGATGCGTTTGAGCATTAAAATGTTTACTTAATAAAGGCGTGTGTCAAATATCGTGATAGTACTCAATCGGCGTATACAGTCACGAAGCTTGACTAACTGAGCCTGCTAACTGCTTTGAGTTTCATGGAACGTGACATGCAAGGCATTTAAACGCAAGTAAGCGTGTAAGTGATATGGCGGAGTACACAAGCTGCTACTTCAACTCAATGCGCAGTAACAGTCCTTTTTTGTTGTTGTAGCCAACAGTGAAAAACGAGCATGAACACAATACTGAACTCTTTCAGTCGCGTAACAGTAATGCCAACGTTGTTGGCAGAAGAAAACCAAAGTATGGTGCAAGAAAAGTAGACGGAGAGAACCGCCGAGGACTCCCAATGGACTCCCAATGTCCCTTGTTCTTTGTTCTCGTCGACCGGCGACCGGCGAGGTGGCTGTCGAAGACGTCAACTGATGACGCACGAACGCCTTCTGGGAATGCACGCTGTGGGGTCGGTCGCTGGTGGAACTGCACCGGCTGGCAGGGGAATTTGAGGCACAACAATGCTCAACCTCGGCTATGACCGCAAGAAGCCCGCCCGACAAGTCCCGCAACGATCAGTCAGCTCGGCCAAGAAAAACGGCAAACACGTATTTTTTAATGATCGAATGGTGCTTCTTCAACAGCTTCAACTTAGTTTTGCCCATTACAGGGTGAACACTGAAACAATTTTACGTTGAGTACACGAGAACAAAAAAACGCACGGCTCACTTTTGAGCAAGGGCGCGCACCGCTTGATATCGGGTGTCGCGATCTGTCTCACAGGAGGCAGAAACTCCAGCTATCTTCGCTGTTAGGTATGTTAAAGAAAAAAAAAAAATGGGGGGGGGGGGGGGGGGGGAAGTCCCTGCAATGTCTCGCCTCCCTCTAGCCGTTCGCCAGAGCCGACGGCCGATCGTCGCTTTCCTTATTCGTTATCAGGGTAATGTAGGCGCAAGAACAACACTCACAGTGACACGAGGAGACAGGACAAGCGTGTCACTGTGAGTGTTGTTCCTGCGCCTACATTACCCTGATAATGAATGTGCACCAACTAGCCCAGTATCAAGTTTTGCTAAACTAGCTTTCCTTATCACCCACGTTCCCACGTTCCCGCCTCTCCCGTTCCTTTCTCGTGAAACAAACACTAGTCACGCCTGTCAATCGTGTTACTAAGTGAAAGTAGAAAAAAAACGGACAAAAGAAAAAAATCAGAAACCGCCCGAGGGATGTAACCGAAACCAGCCACCGCGCGTCTACGCACGACGGCGTTCACCCCCTCGCAAAAATACATCTAAGGGAAAAGAAAAAAAGTTCATTGTATCTCCAAAGAGTGCTCCTGCTCGGCCAGAGGGCATAAAGACGTGTGCGCGCTTAGCAAACAGCGCTCCTGTTTCGAATAGTGCGTACAGCCCCGCTGGGGCCACTAGCGGCGGCCGCCGGAAAAAACTGCGAGTTCCTTTCTCACGGCCGGCCTTGCCAGGGCAACGCGAGCGTGCGTACGCGGCGGGGATATTTTACATCTACGCGCTGTCGCGTGTATGGATTCTATCATAGCTTTAGGAACACTATCAGGAAGGTACCAACGATGGAATTTTATCCGTTTCCCTGTAAATGTAACGATGGTGATTGGGGCAACGTTGGTTTGCAACCGTTGGGCGTGCGCAGTGAAGCTGCCGCTCGTTGGCAAATATGTCTTTACAAGCTCGGAGTTCTTTTATCACTCGAATGGCAGCAACGGCGGTGACAGGATCAGGTGATTTGATCGAGCAGCTCTCTGCAAATTTAATGTGCGACATCCCCGAATTGCATAGGTAGTTCTGACTCTCATGATCGGCTGGTCATGAGACGACCTACAGGCGAAAAAAAAAGCACATTTTAACATATTCAAAGCGAAGATTTCGCGGTCTAAAACACGGTCAGTCGGGGATATTTCGCTTTGTGATCATATGCGTGCGTATGTAGCATATGTCGATTGCTTAATTGTTCCAAGTGCACAGAATTAAGGTACGAGCGCCACGGAGGCGCGATAAGTTTGCACAATTTTCCCTTATTTTGTGCAGATGACAACGAGTCGGCGAAAAGGGTGTCTATGCGTTTACAAAAGTGTCTGTTTACATGCAATTCATAGAACAAAACCTACCTGTTCGTCTGCGGAGGACTAGGACGGCGCATAAGAAATCATTCCAAGCAATAATCAGCCACCGTATGACAGCTATAGCGTGCTGATTTGACGCGTTAACAGTTGTATAAAGCGAAAAGGCCATTGCTACGTGAGGTCTCCCCGTTTTATTTTTGATTTTTTTTAATTATTTAAGGCGGCTGATAAGGCAAAGCAACCATGCAGCCAAGCTTTCTGCTAGTGCACACCGACCACGAAACTAGCGAGCTCGCTAGGTTGGCGTTAGATTAATTTTCTGAATTCAAGCTTTTCAAAACACGCATATATGAATTACACCAAGGAAAGTTTAATGTGAGTTTCTAAACGCACGCCGCAATCCACGTTCGTCTGCGCAATCCGCTGACCGATTTCTAACGGATCGACGGCATTGAGCAGTTCTCGCAGTATATGTGATTATAACGCCGTGTAAGTCGCCCCCGCAAGCCGAACTGCTCCTTCTAAACTATCGTCAACGTTGGCGACCTGCCTGTAGCAGCAAAACAGCAAACGGGGCTCGCCTTTCGGTGCAACTTCGAGCTATGCTCCGGAAAGCGAATGCATGGCCTCCAAGATTTGCGCGCGCCAGGAACTCGCACATAATGCCCATCCTGGCCGCTGTGGCGCTGCGCGGTGAGAGAGCGGTGGCGCCGCCAAACGAGCGCACTAGGCCTATACTTATATACGGCACCACGGTACTTTCGCGGCGTCCTTTGTGAAAACTGATGACAATCCTAGGTTCAAAACTTGTTAGGACGTTGCACAGACTCATTTCCTATATACAGAGCCCCAATTTAGGCGAAATTGAGCGCGCCAGGACTAAAGAAACGACGAAAACTGCATCCGCCCCCACAGCAACCATGCAAAAGCGAGCGTTTGCACAAGCTAGCGGGTTGCCAGGTCGCCCGCTAGGCAACATGGCGGCGCCCACGAGAAAACTGTCTATAGCGTCTGACGATTGATTTATTTGTTGGGTTTAACGTCCCAAAACCAGCTCTGATTATGAGAGACGGCGTAGTGGAGGTCTCCGGAAATTTCTACTACCTGGGGTTCTTTAACGTGCACTGACATCGCACAGTACACGGGCCTCAACATTTCGCCTCCATCGAAATGCAGCCGCCGCGGCCGGGATTCGATCCCGCGCGACCTTCGGATCTGCAGCCGAGTGCCATAACCACTAGACCACCGTGGCGGGGCCGTCTGACGAAACGTTTCCGCCTTTATATGGTAGCGGATTAGTAGTGCCAAGCAGTCATGTCTTCACGTGACATTCCGTTACGTGATTTTGGCGCGAACATTGCACGTGACATTGCGTTACGTGATCTTGGCGGGAACCCGTCACGTGACATTGCGTTACGTGATTTTGGCGGAAACATGTCACTTGACAATTCGTTACGTGATCTTGGCGGGAACATGTAACGCGACATTGTGTTACGTGATTTTGGCGGAAATATGTCGACCACGTGACATTAGGTTACGCGATGTGGGCAAGAACATGTCACGTGACACTTTGTTACGTAATATTGAGGGAACATGTTACTTGACATTTCGTTACGTGATTGTGGTGGGAGCATGTCACGTGACATTCCGTTACGTTATTTTGGCGGGAATATGTTTCGTTGTGTATGTAAGTAAGATACGAACGGGCCACTTCCGAACTTCCGAGCGGGAAAAGGACCTCCTGGTTGATTCAGTGCTTGTATTTATAAGCAATAAGAAAAAGAGAGTTTAATAGGGTAAAAAGTGCGCTGCGATAAGTGCCGGCGTCGAGTGAGTCATGGCAGGCTTTGATTATCATGTCTGTATCGTCATCTGGGCTGCCGAAGTGACACACCGTTACAGCAACAGGAGAGTGACCCACGTTATTTATTGCCAGGGGTTAATATACTACGGTGGGGAAAGGGTACAAGGGGGTGTGTGCTTTGATAGCACCAAGGGTGCTGTGTGCGCATAAGAAAGTACACGCGTGCTGATATGATACATCTCCCTTCCTCAACGGAGGTTGCTGATGCTAAATCACCCGTGTGTTTATTTGTTGAAACTTAGCGTCATACGCTAGCCGCTCGGGTGGTCTCGACTGTCTTTGGGACCTCCTAAGTTCAGGGGGCGGCGGGCTTCTTCCGACGGCTCCTTGTGTGGGAGCGGTCTCTGATGACGTCGTTGATGAGACTTGCTCATCATCGAGCTCGTCGTCGGTGTCGCTGGATGATACCTCTGGACTTGGGTTCTCCTTTGTTGCCAAGAGATGGCGTCTGTTTCGCCGCAACGTCGTTTTGTTCTTCGTTCTGACGAAGAAGGACCGTGGACCCGCTGGTGCTGTCACGGTGGCTTTCTTTTCCCTTCTTCCAAACGTCGTTCTGACGAGCTGCCGTCTCTGCCGCCTTGCACATACTAATGGCTTTTTCCAGGTTCAGTCCTTTGTCCCTGAGCATTTTCTCCCGCAGTCGTGGCGAATTCGTGCCAAACACGATCTGATCACGCACCATACCATCTGTCAAGGAGCCGAAGTTGCAATGAGCCGCCTGCGTCTTGATATCTCGTAGAAATTGTTCGAAAGATTCCGCCTCCGCTTGTTGACGTGTTCGGAACACATACCTTTCATGTATTTCGTTTTCCTTTTCGACGCAGTATGCCTCAAACTTCACGACTACCGTCTTGTAGTCGTGCTTGTGCGCTTCTTCAGGAAACGAGAAGTTGTTATACACCTCTATTGCTTCTTCGCCAGCGATGCTCAGCAGGATCGCTGTCTTTGCCTCCTCAGACCTCGGCTTGTCAGGGCAGGTTGCTTTAAGGAACAGCTCAAACCGTTGTATGAAAGATTTCCATTGTCTTCCGCCGTCTCCGGACAAGCGCAGTGGTTCCGGTGGCTTGATGTAGTCCATCTTCAAGACTTCGCAGCTGCTTGTGGCCTAGTGGTCATCCATCCCACTTCTGACACCATGTATCGTCATCTGGGCTGCCGAAGTGACACACCGTTACAGCAACAGGAGAGTGACCCACGTTATTTATTGCCAGGGGTTAATATACTACGGTGGGGAAAGGGTACAAGGGGGTGTGTATTTGATAGCACCAAGGGTGCTGTGTGCGCATAAGAAAGTGCACACGTGCTGATATGATACAATGTCGATACATCTTTCTTCCTTCGGATGAGTTTAAAGGGACCCTGAAACGGTTTTGACCATTTTGTGCAAACATGGTGATCCGGTAAAGCGAGTCATTAGGATCATTAGAAGACATATTTCGGCGCTCTGCGTAAAGTGTGTAATTTACAATAAGGTTTTGAACACGCACATCGCAAAAGATCGCAGCGGCTCGCCAAAAGGCCTTTTCAAACGCCACCGTCATCGAACGATGGATGGGAGGCCGCTGATTGACCCCTAACCAGTGACGTGCACGTAATTTTCCCAACCTAACTGCGAACAACGTGCTCCTACGACATGCTCCTTCGTTTCAGCCAATGGTATCGTCGCGGCATCTGGCGGAGTACACACGAGTCGCCGGCGCTCTATTAAGGAGGCTAGCACTGCCGAGGCGGGCGACCTCAGTAAAGATATCGGGGCGCTATGTCGCTACGGTGGGCTCGGCAGAGCGTCTGAAGCGGGAGGCGCAGTCGTCGCTAGCGCGCACTCCGTAGCTGATCGAGTTGAGGAGGAACAGCAGTGGTAAGGAGGAATAAGCCCATAGAAATAAGCCCACAGAAATAAGCCTATAGCTGCCTTAGCGCATGGTGTTTCGCTTTATTCATGGTGTGAATGATCTCACAATTGTGTTGCCTAATCAGTGACACAATGTCAGAAAAACGTTTCAGGGACTCTTTAAAGGGAAAGAAAACTGGCAACATTTAGTTGGACGAGCGGAAACCAGTCATGGTTCTCACCATATGCTAACCGCTCCGGGGGCCTTCTATTTCGCGTATATATTCGAAGCGCCTGGACTGGCGTGGTCGTGTTTCGTGGTGGCAGGTGACGTCGGACTGGGTCCTCGTTGTCAGATCCTCCATCCGCGTTGCCCGTTGGTAGTTGATGTTGGACTGGTTCCTTGTCGGACGCTTCATCCGACGGCTCTTCCTCAGAACTACTAAACGGTTCTTTCGTTGCCTACAGGTGCTGGCGGTTACGCCGCATCACGCTGCCCTTTTCAGTCTTTACGACGTAGGGCATGGGCCGCATCCGGCTGATTACTCTCGTCTTGGTTCCCCATGTGTCTCCCTGGACGCCGACGACTTGCCCTTTCTGCAAAGGCGGAGGACGTGCCCTCATTGGCATAACCTGGTGATGTTTTTTCACCGCCTTCCTAGAAGTCGGGTATCGGGGTGCGCAGTCCTCGACCTTGAAGGAGCTCGCCTGGTGACTAACCATCTTCCGAGGGACTATCTCTGTAATTGAGTAGTCCAAGCCAAAAATCATTTTTGCCTTCGGCTGTCTTCTTTATAGAATTCATTTACGACTTGCACCCCTTTTTCTGCCAGGCCGTTCTAGCGTGGAAATCTAGGGTTCCAGATGGTATGTTTGAAGTTACGTCTTCTTGCAAAATTTTAGAATTCTCGACCCGTAAATTGAGGCCCTCCGTCAGCACAAACCTCGATAGGAATGTCATACCTTGCGGAAATTGCACTCAATTTGAAGATGACTGTGGCAGACGATCGTTCACGCAGGAATTCTACCTCTGGAAAATTTGACAACGCATCATGTGTGCAGAGATAGGAGCTCCCGGCATACTCAAACATGTGAACGCCGAGCCTGTACCACGCGTACTCTAGAACACGGCGAATCAGAACAGGCTCGCTCTGTTGTTTGTAGTACTACTTTTAAATGCGAAGCATTTCTTAGCGGCGGCATGTCCCGCGGCTTCGGCGTCCGCCCTCGCACTGCGCATGCGCAACTCTTCTCCTTCCCTCTCTCCAACAGCTGCGCGTTACTCTCTCCACTCCTCTCCTACCACCTGCTTGCGCTTCTCCTGCGTTCTCGCTTCTGCTTTCGCAGCGCATGCGCTACTCTCCTCCTCTAGTCTCCTCTCCTTGAAGTGTGATTATAACGCGTGTAGAGCGCTGCGCGCGTTCAGTTCTCCGCCTGCTTCGGTTCACTCCGCTTGATTCCGTTGATGCTTCCGATGAAGTGTGATGGAAGCAACAGTCCCGTCAGTTAGTGGGTTGGCGCAAGCAAGCGTCAGCATCAGCCCACAAACTAACAGCAACGCTAGCGTCAAACCGATGCAAACGCGGTGTGCACCCCCCGTGCTGCTTCGCATCGCCTCATGTTCCCCTTTAGAGGGAGATGGTGTAATCTTTTTTCAAACTGCGCATGTGCTCACGAAGTTTTCAATATCTAGCGTTCAAGCCTGGCCAGAAAACTACGAGTGTTGCCAGTGTAGTAGTGAGCTGAAGGCATGAGAGCAAGAGAAGAAGGAATTGGCGCGCAAATGCCGCAAATTGGACATTTCATAGAAGTGCACACGCGCTTATTTCATTATTTCATGATGATGATCATTTATTGCGAACGATCGAGCGCCTCCCGCCGGCTTAAACAGCTTGGCTGTTAAAAGCTCCCAGGTCTTCGTAGAGGACGCAGCACAGTGGCAGCGTAAGCTAGATTTTTCTGCGGGACCTCTCTTTCTTCTCTTCCAGCCTTACTCTATTCATGCTTCTACCCCCACCCACAATTCTTCCTCTTCCATTGTCAGCTTTTCCTGCTTCATCTTCGTTTTCATCGTCATCTGCATCCTTTTTTACTTTGTTGTCGTCACCTTTCTCTCATCACCGCTGTCTTCTTCGTCGTCACCATTTCCTTTCTCTTCTTCATCACCGTCGTTTTTTTCCTCGTCCCGTTTATGAAACCACAGCTGGCGGCTGGCAACTTATAATCTTTTAAAACACCACTCCTACAAATCAGAGTCGTCGCTGAGATCGCAGTGCCCAGCCATGTGGTCAAAGTCAAAGATGAACGCCCCTACCTCTTCTAGCATATCAGAGCCGTGGTTGAGCATGCACGATGCCCAGTGAAGTACTGGTAGCCAGTCATGGTTGTGGTGGCAACACTTCTAAGCTGGGCTGAAATCTGCATATGCATATGGTTTTTTTTTTTTATATTGAAGCTGACAGCGGTTACGGACTCCGGCGGCAGCGGCGGCGGTGTACACCATCGCCACCATTTTTTGTCACTGTAACGAGCCCATAACAGCTTACGCTGTAAAAAAACGGAAGCATCGACAATGGACCAGCCAAGCAAGCTTAAAGGAGTACTGACACGATTTTGCGGCGGCGCAAAATATGCATTTTTCGTTTTCTAGTCATGTATTGTTAACGCCCTCCGCACGCGGAAGCCAGGAAACACGTACAAAATATTTTAGTTTGGTTTTAAAGTTTTCGCCGAACAGCCCTGCAAGCCAGCCCCAGCGCAATGGACACTACGATGACGTACGAGCACAGTCTCAAAAATCGCTGAAATCGCTGTCAGAGTCGCTGGACGACCGTGAAATCACCGTTGTTTGCGTGCCCCACGTGTAACTGACCACAGACAGCAGAGTTGCAGCGCCGCTATCACGAACTGCTGTCCCTACGTGACTTAGACGTACGTCCGACTCTGTTGACACGTCACTAGGAAACCGCCCCCTCGAAATCGAAACCGAAAGTGGGCTTTTAAGGGAGCCGTATTAAAAATATATTCATTGCCTGGCGAGACACCATGATGCTCTTTTTGGGGTTCTCCCGGCCAGTGCTTTCACTTACCGCAACAATACGAGATTGTCAAAAATTCGTGTCAGTACTCCTTTAAAGGAGTACTGACACGAATTTTTGACATTCTCGTATTGTTGCTGTAAATGAAAGCACTGGCGTGGAGAACCCCAAAAACAGTGTCATGGTGCTCCGCAACGCAATGAATATATTTTTAATACGGCTCCCTTAAAAGCTGACTTTCGATTTCGAGGGGGCGGTTTCCTAGTGACGTATCAACATAGTCGGACGACGTCTGAGTCACGTAGGGACATAAATTCTTCATAGCGTCGCTGCAACTCTGTCGTCTTTGGTCAATTACACCTGAGGCACGCAAACAACGGCAATTTCACGGTCGTCCAGTGACTCTGACAGCGATTTTGGCAATATTTAAGAGCCCGTGTTCATACGTCGTCGTAGTGTCCATTGCAATCGGGCTGGCTTGCTGTGCTGGGCGACGAAAACTTTAAAATCAAATTAAAATATTTTGTACGTGTTTCCTGGCTTCTGTGTGCGGAGGGCGTTAAAAATACATGGCTAGGAAACGAAAAATGTATATATTGCGCCGCCGCAAAATCGTGTCAGTACTCCTTTAAAGGGGTCGTGAAAAGAATTTGGAGATGCCGGTTTGTAATTTTCACTGCTTCAATACGCATTCGACAAGCCGATTCCGAAATATTTCGGCGAAATATTCAGTGCACATTTAACAACGACCGTTTTAAATCTCAGCTTTCTTGCGCTCCCGAAACGACTATGCGACACTACCGGCCGCCGTGGTATTGTTTGGTGACGTTGAGTTAAGATACTTTTAAGTTAAAAGGCACGGCGAACTCGCGTTTGCTCTAAAGGAATCAATTTACTTGAAAGCTAGAAAGAAAGAAAATACTTGGAAACCATGCGGTGCCACCATTCGGAAGAAAAGCGGCAGCACAGTTTGTTTTCCCATGGCCTCCGAAGGTGCGCCAATCTCGGAGGTATGACGGCTACTAAGATGACGTCATGGACAGAGTTGAGGGGAACGCGCGCATTGAAACCGAAACCGCGTTTTTTATCGCTCTAAAACAACGCACACGGTGCAACGGAACAATGCATATTGTTGATTGGAGGGTCAGGACCCCGAATACGCACTTAGTACAAAATGTTCAGAAAACGTTTCACGACCCCTTTAAAGACGCTGGCCCTAGTTTTTCTCGGCGTGAATGCGCGCAGCCTTTTGCACAAAACCGAACAGCTGGAGGATATTCTGATCACTGTAGAACATGATATTGCATTCATGGCTGATACATGGCTGCACGATGACGTTATAAACCATGAAGTGGCTCCTCCGGGACACTTCATCCTTCTAAAAGGCATAACTAGAAGTTGTAGTGTCGTTTGTCTCCTGAGCCAAGGCATCAATTGCTCTGTTATGCCAGATGTCCCAGGTATGGAGGCGGTGTGATGCAAGATTCCGCTGAGTCTGAGTCACGTATATGTTGGCGCAGAGTACAGCATAACTATATGTAAACTTTCACGGGTCTTACAGAAACACTACATAAAACGCGACATGGGCTATGTTCACTACTGTGTGCACCACCATTATCCCCTCGTCGTCATCGTGTGCGTTTATTCGTCTAACATTTATCATCACGTTTTGCATGCATAATGGGGCGTTAAGAGGGCTGCACTGACTGTGGTTTTGAAGAAGGAATCAAAGCCGCAGTGAGACAGGGATAGAGTAGAAATGACCTTCGCCCCGACACGGTGGCCTAGCGGCTGCTGATCCGAGGGTCGCTGGATCGAGTACAGGCCGCAGCGGCTACATTTCGATGGAGGCGAAATGTTGAGGCCTGTGTACTGCGCGATGTCAGCGCACATTAAAGAACCCCAGGTGGCCATAATTTCCGGAGATCTTCACTACGGCGTCTCGCATAATAATAGCTGGTTTTGGGACGTAAAGCCCCAGAAATCACCATCAAATGATTTTCATCTCGGTAGCCGGTGCGCCTAACCCATCGAACTTCTGTGGAAAGCGCACGCAGTCACGGAAATTGAGTTCCGAGCAGCACATATATGGTACCTGCAATATTTTAGCATATCAAGAGGCACGGCACGTTCCTGTTTAGGAGGCCCATGGATTTATTGACTCCCATATTCACCCCAAAAGTCATAGTCGATGTCACACTACTTGCAGTAACTATACTATATATGTATGACCCGAGACCAAGACGGTATAAGAAACAAAAAAGCACTCCTTAAGCAGGCTTTCCAAGCTCTACAGGCAGCAGCCCGTACGGCTGCTGCGACGTCAGCTATCCCGAAAGAAAATAGCAAATACTCGTCAAGCAAAGGTCGATCGAGCTACCGGGGCAGGCTCGCTCGCAAGGTTATTTCGCTGTCCAACCCAGACTACAATACAAAACCGACCACCGGTACAGCTCTCGCATTCTAGTCTATTCCTGGTCTCAGACATGCCATTAAGTAGGATCTGCCCCATCTGGTGTTTTTATCTGCCTCTGCTGCATTTTTATTCTCCCGGCATCAATTCCCTCGTTCTCACTGCCCATCGGTTTTCTGCTGTATGCATTACGCGGCGTGCCCAGGTCTGCTTCTTTCTCTTTACTGTAACAAGAATATTAGATACCGCTGTCTGTTTCCTGGTCCACTCTGCTCTGTTTCTCAATGTTACGCTTATCATTTCTCATTCCACTGCACGTTGTAATGGAACGTTGGACTCTGCATCTTCGAATTTCTTTGGCATCCTCTAATTTTATGCGCTGTATGTTAATATTGGTAGAATTCAGTTGTTCTATACTTTTAGCTTCAGGGACAGCAGTTAGTTGTCGATCATGATTTGGAAATGATTGATTGATTTGTGGTGTTTAACGTCCCAAAACCAGCTCTGATTATGAGAGACGCCGTAATGGAGGGCTCCGGAAATTTCGACAACTAGGGGTTCTTTAACGTGCACTGACATCGCACAGCACACGGGCCTCAACATTTCGCCTCCATCGAAATGCAGCCGCCGCGGCCGGTGCTCGATCCCACGACCTTCGAATCAGCAGCCGAGTGCCATAACCACTAGACCACCGTGGCGGGGCCATGATTTGTGAATATCAACCGTATACGCTCCAGGGAATCATTATTCTTTGGTGAACTTCCTTCCGTGAGCTGGCTTTCCTGCTCGCAGTTAACCCAGAGATATACGTTCATACACTCATGCGAATTCAAGAGTCTGATTGCTAATCGCGAACTCTCGGTTTTCTTGCCGGGCCACATCACATCATTTTTGTCTTCTGCGCATTCATATATTAAACCCTATTTAAACGTTTTCTTGCTTTAGATCTTCCATCGTTTTTTGCAGGTCATTTTTTTGTAGGTCATCGGCATCACCGCTGAAGTATACGACGTCGTCTGCAAACCGCGCAAGTTCGGACATTCTCCGTCAGTTTTTATTACTATTTCTTCCCAATATAGTCATTTAAACGATTGTTCTAAAATATGCAATAAACGACAAATATCAAGATCCTTAACCCCTTTCTTGAACGATTTTTTTTTCCTTCCTTCTTGACAAACATGGTAACTGTGGAATATTTTTATATGTTCGAAATTGCTTGTACGTACGTCTCAAGTACCCTTGGAGATGCAATGCCGCTATGACTTCTGTATTTCTGTGGAGTCTAATGTTCTATCGTAGTCTATGAAAGACATATTTAAAAGGATTCGTTCTGTTGAGCAGACTTCTCAATCACTGATGGATGGGGTCTATTAAAGGATATTGTTTCCTGAAGCCAGCATGCTTTCTAGGTTGGTTAAAGACTGGCGTTTTTCCTATCATATTCGAAGTTACTTTCGTGAATAATTTGCATATGAATGAAAGTAGGCGGATAACCCTGCAATTCTACAGCTCTTTTGCGTCTCCTTCCTTGCCTGTTGAATGAGATTATATCGGCCTTTTTTGTCCAGCTTACAAGTACATTTGACTCTCGAGACATATTATGTGGGGTGTCGCATGTTTTTCAAATAAAAACCCTTCTCTATATTTGATCACATCAACTATTATGTCGTCTTCTCCGGCTGCTTCATCGCGGGGCATACCTCGTATGGCCTTCCCAAATCCCAGCCACACATGAAACTTTAGCGCCCTTTGCCGGTTTGATTTCGCTTAAGATTTCAGTAGAGGTGCACAGTTCAGAACAGAAATGTACCAGTCGTACTATTTCATTAAAGTTGGTCATAACGTTGCCCTGGTTATCTTTTAAAGCACAAATTTTGTTCATCCATAAAGAGAAATTCATCATTTCATTTTTTTTTCTGTTTACACATACTGTCATCTCTTTGCCACACATTGCAGGAGCTGGTACAGAAAATGCTAACAAACCATACATAGAGTAGTTATTTTAAGTGCTTTGATGTTGCTGATTTCTTTTATGCTGCATCCATTTCTGTGACATTGCAATACTTCATGCTTCTGAATGTAGTCCTGTTGATCAGCTCTGACAGCCCTGCAAATTCTATTTCATCTCTTGCTGTAATCATTAACATATGTTGTCGTATCATTAGTAAGTATTTAGTGGTTTGAGAGAGCTTGCTTACTTGTTACCTTAGTGCTTTACCTTCAGCTTCAATTGCTGTTTCAGAAATCACTCTCATTATGGTTTTAGTTTTTTTCCCCTATGTTGTCGTTCTCCTCTTGTGTTGTCCGTCCGTCTGTGTCGTGTGCGCGTTCTCTGTCAGCATCTATTCCGCGCAGCTTATCTTCTGAATCCACACACATTTGTACTCGCTCTCCTTATTTGGCGTAACAAATAGTACTGCCCGCTACACACCCCGCCCCGTCCTAATCAAAGCGACTGCAGTGGGACTAGGATTCTGTTATGCGCGCAGCGGCCTATCAACATCGCACTTATACGTAACGCTTTACAAGTAATGGATTACTTGTAATCGGTCACATTTTATTTTAATTTTTGTGTAACGATCCTTGTATGGCAATCACTTTTCTTTCATTTAAAGTGAATACAAAGTTACCAGGTTATCTACGTGCACATGCCTCAAATTCTCCTGTCAAATGTCAATCCGCGCTTTCAAATTTAGCATGGCAGCGCGCACCCACCAAAATATCCTCTGACGAAAATTTCAGGCACGAACGTGCGTGTACCGATTTTTCCAACTTGATTTACTGATTGCCTCGATATTTATGTCGCGCTATATGTGCTGCCGTAATAATAAAAAAAAATTATATAAGAAATTAACGTGTGAGGTAATATACTATTATAAAATAACATTTCGCTTAGTCTTTCTGTTTTGTTTTCTTAAGGCTGTAACAAATCCTTCTGAAAAATTGTAAAGCTAGCTCGTCTGCCATGCAGTTTGCCTACCTAATGGCGTCCTAGTCGATCTTGAAAACGGCGTGTAAAAGCGTAGACTGCTTGCGCCTTAACGTGAAAAACGCAGACTCAGCCCATGCGATACAAACCCGCACAAAATATAAGCCCTATAGCATGCGCAGCACTGCGCGCAACTGAATTAGGACAGGTACCACCATTATTTGGCCAAAGGCGCAGTGCAGAGAAGCGCACTTGCGTATTTTTAAAGTGGTTTAATCAATCACCTTTTAACAGTAAAGTAATAGTAATTGTAACAGGTTCCATATTTTTTAATAACGCGTACAAGTCTGGTCTATACATATGTGCTCCATTTCCCTCCTACCGTCCGAGGATCGTACGTACAGAGCCCTGACTGCGTCCTCCTAGCATTGTACGGGTTTACTGATTAATCGAACGCGCGCGCGCGCTGTCGTGCTAAGTAATCTGTGCGCAATGAGACACACGCTTCTAACTTATGCGGTGCAGTATACTTTCCAAGCTGCTGCAAAAGAGAAGTAGTCCACCATTCAAATGAACGTAGGCTCTTTTTCAAGCGCACTTACGTCTTCCTGTCATCCATACATAACACCTTATTACGACTGGGGTTTGCACTTTCCAAGCAGTTGCGCGAACCCATCTTCGAGAGCCCACCATGCTTCGGCTGCGCGGCGGAGGGCCCCCCTGCTGCTAGATTTATGACCCGGCGACCGGGGACCTTCGGACAAGACGCCACCAGCTACTGGACCGGGAGCGACACTACACAGGCGCGAGCGCGACTCTCTGGCGCCTCGGTGTTGCCTGTGGTTCTAGCAGTGAACTGTCGTTGTGCGCAACCGCGTAAACAAGTACATTAAGCGCCTCCGTGCGAACTCTTTCAAGTGACCGGTGTTCGAGAAGAGCGGTCCATATGTGTGCGCAGTGCATCACGACTTGACAGCTTCCAGATGGCCACCTTCCCTACGCCATAACGGACACCGGGAGAGTGCGGAGTTAACGCCCACTTGAGGGCGGTGACCAAGAAGGACGCTTTCTTCAACGTGTGTTGCGATTGGACAATGATAATTAAGGTTAATTCCCCAGCTAGGGATCTGGGGATGTCGAGCGATGGAGAAAAACGAGCTGCCGAGCTCTCTCTGGGCGCAATTCTCATTCTCAGCCATGCAATAAACGTTCGTTGAGTTTTTCGTCTTCCCCGGCCTCCTGATCTGCCTCAGCTCGTATCTCCGGGAGTCTGGGAGCCAGCGGTATGGTTCCGTCACCGCAAGATCCACGCTACTAACTGGGTCGGCTCCGTGGAGCGGCAGGCCGGTCCCAACAAACTGGATGGCAACGGAGGGATGAGATCGAGCTCGCAGACCTTAGGAATCGACCGAACAGCACCTCTGGGATGATCTACGCTGGACACATGACTGCGAGTTTGGTGAGTGCTGACTTTCTCTGTCGAATTTTGCCAGGCATTTGCTCTTTGTGATTAGCAAAAGCTGGTAGAGTGTTAGCTGCCGTTGTCGTCTGGGTTAAGAGCGACAAGGCAGAGTCCTGTGTGGAAGCTTTGTGGAGCAGAGAAAGCAGTACTGGAAGCAGTCATGGATTTGAAAACCCTGCGAAAACCTACCTTGCTGCAGCTGGCGAAAGAGTTGCGTCTAGATGTGTCGGACTCTCTAAGGAAGCCATGGCTGATAGAGGCGATTCTCGCATTGGGGGCGGATGATGATGAGCTTTCAGAGTGTGTCGAGCTGATTCGGGAGAGGGAAGAGGCGGAAGGAAAGGCAGAAGCCGAAATAAAGGAGGAAGAAGAAAGGAAACGTAGGCATGATATTGAGATGAGGCGCCTAGAACTCGAGATAATTCGAGGTAGAGCGGAAGGTAGCGAGGCATCCGGTGTAGCAGAGCGTGCTGTGTTCAAAATGACGGACTTAATGCGGTCATATAAGCTGGGAGAGGACATTGGTCTGTTCCTCGTAAACTTTGAGAGAACTTGCGAAAGGCAAGGGTTTTCTCAGGAAACATGGCCACAACGTCTGTTGTCGCTACTTCCGGGTGAGGCATCGGAAGTGATTGCGCGCCTCACGAAAGAGGAAGCCGCGGATTACAGCAAAGTAAAGTCGAGCCTTTTAAAGAAGTATAGGCTATCAGCTGAAGGATTCCGGCTAAAGTTCAGAGATGCCGTGAAAGAAAAGAGCGAGTCGTACCCGGAGTTTGCCTACAAGTTAATGGCCAACATGGGAGAATGGCTGAAGGAGGCGAAGGCATTTGGGAATCATGAAAGGGTGGTTCAGTGTATTGGCCTAGAGCAATTTTATCGCAGATTACCGGAAAATGTGAGGTACTGGGTACAGGATAGGCCAGACGTGAACACAGTAGAAAGAGCCGCCGAACTCGCGGAAGAGTTTATTACGCGCCGTGCCCTCGGAGCAAGTGCAGAGCTCAGGAAAGAACCGAAGGGTAGGTTTGAAAGACCGAAGGCGGCGGTGTTTAGAAGAGAGGTGCCAAGAGTTGCACCACCTCCAAGCAGCAGTGAAGTTGACAGGGCACAGCACAGTGAGGCGTCGACTGAGACCCAAAAGAGGTTTGAAACAAAGAAACCTCGGTCGTGTTTCAAATGCCATCAAACGGGGCACTTCGCGGCAGAATGTACGAAGCCAAAGGTAGTGTTCTTGTCGGTGAACGAAAGCGACGATAACATGAAGTTGCTAGAGCCGTATATGTACGACTTTGTTTAAATGCAAACAGTGTCGCGTACTTAGGGACTCTGCAGCCACCATGGACGTGGTTCACCCATCATTCGTCCAATCAGGACAGTTTACCGGCGACTGTGCTTGGATAAGGCAGGCCGTAGAGGCAAACAGTCAGTGCCTTCCCGTAGCTAAAGTTAACATTACCGGCGCATTTGGCACTTTAGAGACAGAAGCTGCGGTGTCGCCCCATCTCCCGGAGCAGTATCCTTACCTGTTCTCAAATAAGTCGGACCAAATGCTTAGAGAGAGAGGCCTCACATTGGGAGAGGGCGTGGTACAAGCGCTAACGAGATCAAAGGCGCGGGAACTGGCTGCGAAGGCCACAGTCGAGAAAGCGACAGCGCGTCAGACAAAGAATCAGCCGAGTCCTGAGTTGAAGGTGGAGGGCGCCGTCCCTGGGACGAAGCAATCGGAAGTGCTTGTCGCGCAGGAGAAAGTCCCTGAAAGGGTGGAGGATGACTCGCGCGCGTTGGAAGAAACGGCAAAGGAGCTTCTCGTCACCCCAATATCAGAAAACCTAAGTTGATTGTTCGGTGTGGGCACCGCTTCTTTGATAGCTGAACAAAAGGGCGACCAAACCCTCAAGAATTGCAATATATTTCGAGCGAAGGTGTCGCAAAACGAAACGTGAAGTTCAAGGAAAGAGGCGGAGTACTCTATCGGACCTATCTAGACAGGAGAGGAGTAGAGTTCGACCAGTTGGTAGTGCCTCAGGCGTATCGACAGGACCTACTTCACTTAGTGCATGGAAGCTCGTGGTCAGGGCACCTAGGCGTAAGGAAAACTAAAGATCGTCTCCTACAGGAGTACTATTGGCCCGGGTGTTTTCGTGATGTAGAGAGGTTTGTGCAAACTTGCGACGTTTGTCAGCGGGTAGGTAAGCCGGGAGATAAGGCGAAATTTCCAATGAAGCTGGTGCCAGTAAGCACGGAGCCCTTTCGTCGGTTGATTGTCGACACTGTGGGTCACCTGCCAAGGACAACCTCGGGCTACCGTCACATTCTGACAGTTATCTGTCCAGCTACAAAATTTCCGGAGGCAGTTCCGCTAAGAGAGCTAAGTTCTGTGGAGATAGTGAACGGTCTTTTGTCCGTGTTCGCACGTGTAGGATTTCCTGCTGAGATACAGTCGGACCAGGGCACCGTTTTCACTAGTGCTTTAACATCAACCTTTCTTGAGAAGTGTGGCGTAAAGTTAATTCACAGTTCTGTTTATCATCCGCAGTCAAACTCGGTAGAGAAGTTTCACTCCGTGATGAAACGGGTGTTGAGGGCTTTGTGTTTTGAGCGAGAAACGGACTGGGAGATGTGCTTACCTGCGACTATGTTTGCACTGAGAACTGCGCCGCATGAGACAACAGGCTTCACGCCAGCGGAGCTTGTCTACGGCCGCAGGCTGCGATCTCCCCTTCGCATGCTCAGAGAGTCGTGGGAAGGTCAGGGCGATGATCCCGTAGTAGTAGAGTACGTACTCACGTTATTGGATCGGTTAACAAAGGCTCAAAAGCTAACCGAGAGTGCGATGACCAAAGCCCAGCAGAAGGCTAATATTTACTACGACCGAACAGCCAAAGCTCGACAATTCACCGTAGGGGATAAGGTCATGATATTGAGACCATCCCCAAAGAATAAGCTAGAAGTACAGTGGGTTGGCCCGGCCGAGGTTACTCAGAAGTTGTCAGACACGAACTATGTTGTGAACTTGCCAGGCAAACGTAAGGTGCTCCAAGTATATCACTGTAACTTGCTGAAGCCGTATAAGCAGTGCGAGGCAATTGTAAGCATGCTGTTGAATGTCCCAGAAGAAGTTCCCATAGAGTTTCCTGAATTAGCACGGGAAGCTGCTGAGGTCACAGTCGAGAAAAAGATCGAAAACTTAGTGGAGAAGTCGGAGCTGACGATCGACCAGAAACAAGATTTGCATGCTCTCCTGACGGAGTTTCAAGATAGATTTGTGAGCGAACCAGGCCGGACATCCGTCCTTACGCATGATATAGAACTTATATCATCGGAGCCGGTACAATCTAAGGCGTACCGTGTGTCACCGCGCCAACTTGAACTGATGAGGGAGGAGATCGACACGATGCTGAAATTAGGAGTGATTGAGCCCTGCGAGAGTGATTACACTTCCCCGTTAATTCTTGTAGAGTTACCTGGCAAGGATCCGCGTCCTTGCATAGATTACCGCAAACTAAACCTTATCACAAAGGACCAGACGTACCCGATACCTCATATTGAGGAGCGCATCGAGAAGGTAAGCAGCGCGAAGTTCATTTCGACGTTAGACCTCGTGAGAGGCTACTGGCAGGTGCCGCTCACTGAAAGGGCAAGCCGGTATGCTGCCTTTATTTCACCGCTAGGGACGTTCCGGCCTAAGGTATTGAGTTTCGGCCTAAAGAATGCGCCGTATTGTTTCTCAAGCCTAATGGATAAGGTATTACGAGGTCAAGAGGAGTTTGCGTTACCCTACTTGGATGACATTGCCGTATTTTCGGCGTCCTGGCCAAAGCACCTAGAGCACTTGAGGGCAGTACTGACGCGCCTGCGCGAAGCGGGCCTAACCGTCAAGGCACCTAAATGCCAATTAGCTCGGGCTGAAGTGACTTACCTCGGGCATGTAATCGGTCAAGGGCATCGCCGCCCCTCCGAAATGAAAGTGGGGGCTATCCAGGACTTTCCTCAGCCCCGAACGAAAACCGATATTCGGGCTTTTCTTGGGATAGCCGGCTACTACCGTACGTACATCCCTAGGTACTCCGACATTGCCAGCCCCTTAACTGACTCGCTGCGCAAAAATGAGCCCCAGCAGGTTCATTGGGATGAGAAAAAGGAAAATGCTTTCAGGGTTTTGAAAGCTGCGCTCTCGAACCAGCCGGTGCTTAATCACCGGACTACTCGAAGCCTTTCGTAGTCCAATGCGACGCTAGTGATAGAGGCATGGGGGCTGTCCTTTCCCAGAGAGGCGAAGGGGATGAGGAGCATCCCGTCCTTCACATCAGCCGAAAGCTCACCATTCGTGAGCAGGCTTACAGCGCTAGCGAAAAGGAATGCGCGTGCCTAGTGTGGGCAGTTCAGAAGCTAGCTTGCTACATAGCTGGAAGTAAGTTCATTGTCGAGGTAGACCATTGCCCTCTTACATGGCTGCAGACCATGTCCTCAAAGAACGGTCGCCTGCTGCGTTGGAGCCTCGCCTTGCAACAATATGCGTTTGAGGTAAAATATAAAAGGGGGACACTACATGGCAACGCTGACGGCCTGAGTCGAAGCCCCTAAAGCGAGGTAGCCTCGAGAAGTCTGGCATTTTATTTTCTGATCTAAAGAAGTGCCAGTGTTTTTTGTTTTATTTGCATTATTTGTTTGTATATTTCCATATCGTTTGAAGACAGTATTGCCAACGTTCCAAGTTCCTGTGTGTGCTTCTAGTATTGCTTTTTACTTGAAAGCATGAGTAAGGCATGTAGTTTCTTTTATTTAAATATAAGGTAAGAGGGGATACTGCCTGGTAGAGTTCGGCAGCGTTGTCACGCACTGACCGGCGGTGTAGTTGTGCTGTCTTTTGCGTGTATGTTTTCTGTTTCCCTGGCTGAAGAAGTGTTGAGTGATCAGGCGGGAATGAGACAGATGGTGTGCTCGACTTCACCGTGCCAGTCTTCAACAAGCCTGATGGCATCGCCAATCTCTCCGGACTGTGGCTGCAAACCTCAGCCCATCGAGATCATCCTCCTCCCGCCGGAGAGAATATTACGACTGGGGTTTGCACTTT
The DNA here is from genome assembly GCA_013339685.2 of Hyalomma asiaticum. Lineage (NCBI taxonomy): Eukaryota > Metazoa > Arthropoda > Arachnida > Ixodida > Ixodidae > Hyalomma > Hyalomma asiaticum. The sequence goes on from CM023481.1 coordinate 228,294,679, forward strand.
CCAAGCAGTTGCGCGAACCCCTCTTCGAGAGCCCACCATGCTTCGGCTGCGCGGCGGAGGGCCCCCCTGCTGCTAGATTTATGACCCGGCGACCGGGGACCTTCGGACAAGACGCCACCGGCTACTGGACCGGGAGCGACACTACACAGGCGCGAGCGCGACTCTCTGGCGCCTCGGTGTTGCCTGTGGTTCTAGCAGTGAACTGTCGTTGTGCGCAACCGCGTAAACAAGTACATTAAGCGCTTCCGTGCGAACTCTTTCAAGTGACCGGTGTTCGAGAAGAGCGGTCCATATGTGTGCGCAGTGCATCACGACTTGACAGCTTCCAGATGGCCACCTTCCCTACGCCATAACGGACACCGGGAGAGTGCGGAGTTAACGCCCACTTGAGGGCGGTGACCAAGAAGGACGCTTTCTTCAACGTGTGTTGCGATTGGACAATGATAATTACGGTTAATTCCCCAGCTAGGGATCTGGGGATGTCGAGCGATGGAGAAAAACGAGCTGCCGAGCTCTCTCTGGGCGCAATTCTCATTCTCAGCCATGCAATAAACGTTCGTTGAGTTTTTCGTCTTCCCCGGCCTCCTGATCTGCCTCAGCTCGTATCTCCGGGACTCTGGGAGCCAGCGGTATGGTTCCGTCTCCGCAAGATCCACGCTACTAACTGGGTCGGCTCCGTGGAGCGGCAGGCCGGTCCCAACAACCTTCTCTATTTCGCACTGCGCACCCCCCCCCCCCCCCCCTACTTATTTCTGTCGACGGCAAAACTGCACACGTGGCAGCGGAGCTCCGCATGCACCAGCCACTTTCAGCGCCGGCAATTTCGGCCCGTCACAAACAATTTGAGTGCGCGACACCGGCCCAAAGCGCGACACCGCCGCCAGGACGTCAAACTGCATTACGAACTGGGTACATCTATGAGCGTGATTCTGAACGCGTCGCACGCTTGGACAAGCAGAAGAACGGGCCCTACATCGGGCTTGCCCTGACAGGAGTGACGGTCTCTGCACGGAGTGCTGCATATGTTAACTCACACATTCCGCGTCTGTACTGCAGTGCACACCAGTGAAACTTCCCACGCTTTCCCACGCTACACGGGTATACGTAGATAACGTAAAACCGCGTTGATATACTTGAATTCGATAGTGGCGAGTCTGGGTCTCTTGCTCCCTTTGTCAAGTGCTCTCTCTCTCTCTCTCTATCTATATATATATATATATATATATATATATATATATATATATATATATATATATATATATATATATATATATATATATATATATATATATATATACACGGCAGCGCGAGTGTCCCCTCGAGGGCTTACAATCTGCTGCCAGACGACCTCCGCCCACACGTTCGGTATTATGGAGACGCCGCACAGACGCAGCCGTCATCTTGCACTGGCCTTTGCTTCTTGGACACACCTCTGTATCCCAAACCCCCTTTTTTGTGAGCTCTCCCCTTTTCACACTCCATTATGCGTGTTCGTGAAGTGTACTTAAAAACCATGCGCCCATGAAAAACTTTCAGATTTGTAAAAGGCTGTTCTTCAGCCGAAACGTCAGAATAAATCCTAAATAATATGTTTGTCACTGTGACTTTCTGATCGTATATTTATCCCGATAGCCAGGAAGAACGTTTGTAGATGCGGAGCATCTCTTGCTCGCGGGTATGTCACGCGTCCGGCGTCCGCACTCACACTACGCATACGCGACTCTCCTCTCCCTTCCCTCTCTCCAACAGCTGCTGCAATAAATAAAGCGGGTAGAGAGAGCGCGCGCGCGGCGTCCGTCCGCACTCACATTACGCATGCACGACTCCCCTCTCCCTTCCCTCTCTCCAACAGCTGCTGCAATAAGTAAAGCGGGTAGAGAGCGCGCGCGCGCTTCGCTTCAGTAGTACCTCCTCCTTCTCCGATGAAAGAAGTTGGTGGTGTTGTGTTGGAAGCAACAGTTCCGTCAGCGAGTGGGTTGACGCAAGTACGCATCAGCATCAACCCACACTCTGACAACGGTCACGCGATGCGTGGTAACGAACCAAGTTAACAACGTAATAACACGCAAGGTTCACCGCAAGGTTCACCGCAAAGGTAACATCGAAAACACTGCAAACCTGTAAACAGCGCCGTTAAATGCACCGTTGAAACTCCCAGCGATGCTCCGCATCACCCCATGGTCCCCTTCGGGGAGATGGTGTAATTCTTTGATATATATGTTGATATATTTGTTGATATGTTTGTTTTTGATATATTTGTTGCGTTTGTGCAGCACATCACTAGTTCAATATTAACTAACTAGTCTATATAAACTACTGCAAGTTCTTTTTTGTTGTTGTGGTGCTGGTGGTGGTAACACCAGGCATAACCTACCACACGAGCGACCAAAGCCGTGTCATGTTTCGTGTTATGTCGAGGCCGCAATGCGACTCTCCCTGAGGCGGTAAAATTCTGCCCGCAGTTTCCGCATTCATCCCCGTCACGGTGGTCCAGTCAGCACTTCGGATCTACTGTCTATGGCACTCGGCTGCAGATCCGACGGTCGCGGAATCGAATCCCGGCCTCGGCGGCTGCATTTCGATGGAGGCGAAACGCTAGAGGCCCGTGTACTGCGCGATGTCAGCTAGTGCACGTTAAAGAACACCCAGGTGGTCGAAATTTCCGGAGCTCTCCACTACGGCGTCTCTCATACTTATATCGTGGTTCCTGGACTTAAAAATACCCCTAAAATTAATATTTTCTTCCGCATTTAAGAAAAAAGGAAATAGTAAAACCATTCACTAGCGCGTTCACTGAGTCATTCATGTAATTCAAACACCTGTAGCGCATACCAGCATGCTGCAGACCGAGCGCTACGGGCATGAGCCACACATATTTCAGTATCGTTAATCGTCGCGTACACGACGAGTGTATCATATTAGTGGCGTATAGATCACTCATCCATGTGCGTCATTGCACCCTACCATACGAATATTCAGCTATATTACCTGGCGAAGGAGACGACCAGGAGAGCACCGAGACGTAGATAGATAGATAGATAGATAGATAGATAGATAGATAGATAGATAGATAGATAGATAGATAGATAGATAGATAGATAGATAGATAGATAGATAGATACGGTAAAGGTTGCCCAAGTTCGCCAAGAATTACTTCGCATTTAAAACCAACCTAATAAGGAAACCTATAGAGGCACCCACCATATAACGTGTCGTCCTTCTTTTGCACTCACGTTGTACTACATTTTTCTTTTTTTAGGACGGCTGAAGGTAAGGATAAGGTGCAATGTGTGTCTTCATTTTGTAAACTTACCAATTCCCTCGTTTGCTTTTTAATATTTAGGCTTCCCTCTCTCTCTCTTCTCTCTCTCTCTCTCTCTCTCTCTCGATAATATATTAAATATGCATTTTCTTGCTGTATATTGCTACGCAAGATGACGGTACCTGTGAGTAATAATTAACGGGTATAGGTTGCACAGTGGCTCGTATAGGCGATTACCCGCCGGGGTGGCCCATTGGATCCATTTAATTCTAAGCAGCGGATCCGTTCCTAGACACGGCGACCAAATTTAGATAGAGTTGAAAAGCAGCGACATCCGTATACTTAGATTTAAATGCAATTCAAAGAACCACCGGTGGTCCTCTAGTGCAGCGTACTTCTCGTTCTTTTGACCCATAGAACCCAAAAACATTTATTTATTTATTTATTTATTTATTTATTTATTTATTTATTTATTTATTTATTTATTATGGTGATGGCAATTATATGAAAAGTCTCGACGAGTTTTTGTCGTCGCCGTAGCCGTCATGTCCCGTACAAAGTCCAACTTGATAACAACCCCCCCCCCCCGCGCATCGTACGTTCTACCCGCGGGTAAGCACGCGAGTGGGGATGACGATCACGGCTGAAGCAGACATCAAACGAGCACGGCCCATCTCCGTCGCTTGGAGGGCACATGCGATAACAACACCCCGATCGCGATGCCTACGGTCGAAGCGGAGGGGAAACGCCCCGCCCGTCTTTAACGAGCATGAAAAGAAAAAAAAAGCGGGGGGGAGGAGGGGGGGGGGCAAATGTGGACTTCGCGCGGCCGCCGTCGCTGACGCGCGCGCTATCTCGGCAGCCATTAGCGGGCGGCTCGTAAAACCTTCTACGTGCTGCGCTCTTAACGCGAAGAAATTGCGAAAAGTGTCCCTGGAGCAGCCGTATTCTCTTACACCAGCGTTTTGTAGAGTTACCTGAGATCGTATCCAAACGAGTTAGCTGCCAGCCTCACTTCGTATATCATATCATGCATAGCTATCGCATTCGTGGCTTCGCCCTTCTGGCGAAAATGTGACGCATTTATTTATTTATTTATTTATTTATTTATTTATTTATTTATTTATTTATTTATTTATTTATTAGATATTTACATACTGCAAGAACGTAAAGAATCCCTGTTGTAGCGACAGTAGACGAAGCGAACGGCCTTCTTTTGTACTGACCTATAATATCGTTTTTATGAAATGGACATTCTCGCGGGGTATTTGGTGACGTTCTTAACTGCGCGAATAGACAATATCGAACACACAGAACACCACGAAGACGGCCAACCGTTTATCCTTGGTGACCCTATGTATGTATGTATGTATGTATGTATGTATGTATGTATGTATGTATGTATGTATGTATGTATGTATGTATGTATGTATGTATGTATGTATGTATCCTAGGACAGCGCCGTCTTGGCACGGCGCTTTCCTAGGACAGCGAATACCAAATAATAGCACGGCGTTTTCAACCACCATCACGTGAAGGACACTGTCATGTATTTCCCAATTTTTATCACAACCCCAGCACGAGTTTGCGTTCTCGCTACTGTATCAAGGGCTTCGTTCGTAGACTGGATCGAGATTTGTGTGCAAAAACGGGTGCGAGAACTCTAATAATGGCTAAGGTTCCACGTGCCAAAACCAAGATTACTAGGCACGGAATTTTTTACCACGTGAAGTTCTTTAACATGCACTGACATTGCACAGTACACGTGGTTCTAGCACTTTCGTCTCCATCAAATATGAGACACCACCGCGGCCGGCATCGAACTCGCGTCCCTCGTGTCAGCAGACCATAATCGCTAGGCCACAACCGAGGCGGACAGGACGCGAGAGCTCGCCAGAGTAGTGGAAGACGCTCTCATTGTCGATTTACCACGGCATTCCACGTAAATTCACTCTTTCCATCACTTTGCACACTCTGCTTGTCAGATATGTCTGCTTCTGACGGAATCTTTCCTTGTTTCGGTTATCGGAACAACCAAGGGCTTCATCCGCTGCATGCCTGAGAACAATGCTTGCTTCCCATATTTCGTACTTGAAGCAGTACTTGAAGTTATTTGCACTTCGAACATTTCTTGCCATTCTGGTATTCTAACATTGCGGAACATCGGTGCACTAAGGTGACTTGCCTTGCCAATTATTTTAACTCTTTCATCTGCAACGGAGCATCTGTGGCTCGAGACTGCCTGTCTACATCTGTCTTTTCAACTATGCCTTAAACAATTTAAGCAGTTGGGAAACAATGTTCTTCCCTTTCGAACTTTTCGCGATCATCCTACTTTCGAAAGAACGTCGACTGGGTCGCAGTGCTCTTTCATGCCTTCTCGTGCCACCTTCTGGAAACGTTCCATACTTTGGGCGCTATAGCGTTCCTTCCCTTTAAATTATTGCACAGCTGCTTCCTTTGTTCGTGGTATATGTTTCTCACATATCGTCTCGCCTCCTCAGTGATTTGCTGAAGCTTCCGAAATTTTACTGTTTTCTTCGCAGTCATAATAAGCCTGAAGTGCGTTTCGTAATGAATAAATGAAAACCTTGACCGGGAAACAAGAAAACATTTAGTTAAAAAAATTTGGCTCTCGTGTGGGAGTATAACCTTCTTACATATTTTCCAGTGAATGGTTTCTGAGTTCTTCGTCGGTGTATTATTATTATTATTATTATTATTATTATTATTATTATTAGACACACCTCTTCCCGATCAGACAACACTCGCAAGCACTCTATTTCAGGTATTGTTTTCTGCCAGAGCACAGCAGCGGCAAGACGTGAACGTCTGAAACAGGTAGTTTTAGCTTTTACCTGAATAGTGCCTCAATTCTTCTTTAATCTCAGCTGTTATAGTATCCGTTACATGTTGAAGCCCATATCACCTGGAGCTTTTTTTTTTTCGGAAGTTGCTGAACTACATATCATGTACGACTTTTTTTCGGAAGTTGCGTAAAATTCCCCATTGCATACTATCGTTTTCTTTATATGCAATGTTGTGTGAATGACAGCATGATCACTGCCCGTAAAGCCGTATCGAGTTCTCAGATGATTTCAATAGGACGACTCGGGGTTGCCGTTGGCAGATTTGAAAAGGAGCCAAGACTCAAGCTAAATGCAGCCAAAAATAATAGCGCCAAATTTGTAGCTAAATGAGAATAGAAGCGAAATCATGGATAACGTTTGTTGTTATCTAAACACTAAATAATACGATATGCATGAGCAAGAACAGAATGGAGAGCAATCTTGTGGCCTTTGCGTGGCCCTTAGAGAGTTGGTACTCTGCCAATATATAAATTAGTTTTTAGAAGTTCGGGACGCCTGCACAAAGCCTATGTAACAGACAGTTCTTACCAGCATAATTTCGAAACACTCTAAGCGAGCAAAAAGTAGGAACGTTAAATGTCGAAGGCGTTTTCCTTGAAGCTGTTAACTGAAGTTGATCTACAGAGCTACCGTAACGCCAGTACAGCTTCAAGTAGTGAAATCCGGCTGAGGATGTACAGTTCAGTCTCACTATGTTACGGATCTATTAGAAACCGGTGTGTATCGTGTATATAGATGCCGGGCAGCGACAGCAGAGGGCTATCCACGTGTTTGCCTAAATGCGCTCAGCTTCATCGCTCCGTCCTTGCAGTCACTCCACGTGCTGGGGTGACTCGACGCGCCCCAGCCCGCTTGCAGGATTGAGCCGACGCACGATTATTGGCTAAAAGAACACAAAAGCTTGAAAACCAATAGGCTTCCTAGCTATTTTTTTTTTTTTTGCTGCAAGTGATAAAAACTAGCGAAGTCTGCACTAGTGGTGTAAGGCTAGTGAAGTTGATGGGCACTTGACTAGTCAGAGTTTGTGTCCGGCACACTCGCATTTCGTCGTGGTCCGAGGCTTTGGTGCGAACGCTTCTCATCGTTTGGCACCTAGATCAGCGTAAAGGTGTTCGCGTCGAGCCAGAGACGGTGGCAAGCGCAGCACGTGTGGTCTCTGCTTGACACCGCTCCACCCCCCCCCCCCCTTCCCTTCCTGCTATACCACTATGCATGCCGATGGAGCCGCTTGGACGCAAGAGGAGGACGAATGCTCTCGTGGCGTGAAGCTATGCACAAACGTATAACTTTGCCAGACGCTGTGCACCGAACGAATCGACGTACACTGCATTTGTCTTCTTGTTTTGCTGCTTTTTGCACGTGCAACGCGTGCGCCCGCAAGCCGCAGTTCTGCCAATGTAGTAGTAGGCTGAAGGCATCAGCGCTGAAGAAGAAAGAGGAGCGCGTGTACTCTTGGGGACCAGAACTAATGAACTAACAGCTCCGCCTTTTTTTTTTCTTTAAGCTAGCACTGAACGCTGAGAGGGCTGAGTGACCCTATAGTCTTGGTTTTGACGGTTGAATTTGCGTTTTCTTGGCATCCTGGTATACTGAGTGTAGCCGGTTCTGCTTCTGCAGCAGCACGATCGCGGGCCGTGAGCCCATCTTGAGACACTCGCCGCGTTAGCTTAGCGACTAAGGTGTATAGCCGTTGATATCTGAGGTTATAAGTCCTAACCATAAGGTGCATAGCGCTGCTAGGCTTGAGAACGCGGGTTCTATTCGCGGCCACGGTGGCGGCATTTCGATAGAGGCTAAATATAATTTCAGGTATTTTACGTCCCAAAACAACGGTATGGTTATGAGATACGCCGTAGTGGAGGGCTACGGAAATTTCGACCACCTGGGGTTCTTTAACGCGCACTGACATCGCACAGCACACGGGCCTCAACATTTCGGCTGCAACGAAACGCAGCCACCGCGGTCACAGAGGCGTAATGGAAAAAAAAAGATGAAAAAAACGCTTATGTACTTAGATTTACGTGCACGTTAAAGAACCCAATGTTGTGAAAGTTAATCCAGATTTTACCACTATATATTTACGACTTGTCTCATAATCATATCGTGGTTTTGGCATATCAGAAACCACGGCGATTTTTTTTATCGTCAGACGTGGCAGGTGTTAGAACGGGTGGTAGTATAACATTCCAGTATCCCGCTGTCTTCCGCCGCCACGTTTAGTCGGACCCGCTGCCACGACAAGTTGCTGTATATTGGGTTGCATTGATATTGTTTGGTATTTTTGCCGAACTGCGTAGGTTTTTCATGGCGTGAGCAAAAGACAAGACGAAAGAAGGCATACAACAATGTCGAAAGTTGGGCCGTTTGGTCCATGACTGTAGACGAAAACCGGCGAGAACACGGACACAGAGAAGACAACAGGATGAAGCTCGTCCTGTCGCCTTCTTCTCTGTGTACTGTCGGCCGCAAAAGTTTGCGGGATCTCCAGCGCGTGGCAGAGCGACGGAAAAGTGTATTGCTGCGCCACCTGGCGTCACAGAGCCTGGTGTCGAGGCTTGGCCGCAAGCATCTAATTGTCGTACATCCCACCTTTTGTTATCAGCTTCTAGGTACCCAGGGACTGAATGTCTAGGGATTTTAGACAGTGGCGCCGTCACTTGTTGGTGGGGTTTTTTTGCATGCCGACTAAACCGACCGGACGACCGAACCACCAAGTACCGAGACCGAGCCGACACGCGGCCGTGCCGCCGTGCGATGGAGTGTGCACATCTCGGAACACGGCTCCAGTGCTTGTGCGTTTCGGCAACACAGTCCGGTGCCCCGTAGCGAGTTCGCCTTATCTATGAACGCCGAGGGCGAAGATTGTGGTGTGCTGCCTTTCCACGTAACTCTAGCCGAGTTACAAGTAGGTCCCGTGCCGATCCCATGCCTATCGCGCGCGTTCGCTCCCTCCTTTGAACGCGCGTGTCTAGGGCGGCCGTGCTGACCGCGCGTCGTACAGCTTCATTGCCGCTCTGACAGCCTAGGTAGCGAGCTTTGGTTACCCGTGCCTACTTTGCCAATGAACAGAAGAAGGCTAAACGTGCTGCGGAGACACTGGAGCAAAGGGACGAACGTCTAGCAACCAGGACAACCAGGAAAGCTAAGAATAATCAGCTGAGCCTTTGCTAACGCTACGTATATCCTGGCATAGCCGAGCCAAGCCACTGCAACATTTTTTTTTCAACTAAGCACAAGTGTATGCATGTGCTGTCATTTACAAGGAGTGCACCTAGCAGACGATACAGGAAAGCTTTATACAAACTGGAATGATGGATGCAACTGATGCGAGTTTTCCTTTGCGTGGTACGGAGGTCCTTGGCGGTTCTTTAGCGTCATTAGGGAGTTTGAGAATTGGGGACCCAATTCTCCAACTCCCTATTATGTATTGCGTTCCGACTTATCTCACGCTACAGCTTCTTTTCGCGTTCCGCAGTTTAAAATGAGTCAGCCGCCACAATAATTTATTGTGTCTTCATATCAGAGTTTCTGACTGAAAGCCCGCGACTGCCGGGGGCTGTTGGCAGCACGCGCTTGTGACCGCCTGCTCACTCCGTGCCTGGGCTCGGTCACGTGCCGTCGCGATCACTGCGTTTTTTGATCCTCCGAAGCTTTGTCTTCGTTCATCACACACGTTTAGGCTCGGAGGTGTACGCGCTTACTGTCATTGCGCTGATTGTCTTTGATGCTGCACACACGACAGCGTCAGGATAAACTGCGCAACTCCAACGCTGTTCCACCTAGTCCTACGCCACTCGGTCAGGGTAGCTAGGGTAGCGGAGAACGGAGAAAAAGAAACTCCGGCCGGATCTGGGTGAGGAGGAGACGCGCTTCTGCGAACGTTCATACTATAGCCGGGGACAGTACGCGAAGAATAGATCACAAAAAGAGGGGGGTGAGACTGGGGGTCTAGGGATGGGGGGTGGACACACTACAATGTTGTGGCCTTTCTTCTGGCTTCCTGTATTCTCTCCTTCGTGCTCCCCCAGTGAGCAAGTAATTGCTGTCGTTAGTCCCACTCTGGGAGCGGTGTGTATGTCTGTGCATGCGTGTGCTTAGTCCGTCTTTTTCTTTCTTTTTTCTCTCTTCGGTTTTTGAAATGTGTCTTTTTTTTTCATGCCGTCCCTGCTCACGAGCGTTAGCTATGCTCCCCTCCATGTCTGCGCGGGCGGTCTCTTCTTTTATTTCACCTGCAGCCACCTCTCTCTGCAGTGTCGAGAGTAAGCCTCTAAGGCATGACACTTGACTGCGTGAACAACAATGATTTTTCTGTTTTGAAAAGGGTACCTTAAGAACGCGAATTACAATGCTTCCGGGCATGCGCAACTATAGCCCCATTCTTCTATGTGTGCATGTGACAACCAGCACTATTTTCCTCTCGTGTGACTCCTCCTGTGGTTGGCAATTCGCAAGGATGAGGTAAGGCTTTAGATACGATGTGGTTGTCTAAGCGAACGTTGGTTAACTGAAATGGAGTAAAAGAACCCCCATTTAGGGACTCTTCGGTTGTTTACAAATACTCAGCAAAGTTCTGTTCTCCTGGTGCTGTCGACATGAGGCTGCCATGTATGAAAATTGGGGTGCTCCAAAAGTGTGTACAGACCCTCGATATCAGCAAACAGGCCTTCTCCATGTTATTAGCTCAGCGGTTGACTTCCATGCCGCATGGCCACAACTGCATTCTTGTTCACTGCGACTATAGGGTTGCTGGAATAAATGCGACATGCTTTCTTGTCGTCCGTGCACGGAAGCGCGCAAGCGCGATTTTGCCTGCTGTCTACGAGCTGTTTATATTCCAACACCTGAAAAATATAGTAATGTATCATGCTTGTAAAATTCCTTTGAAAAATTTTGCCAAAATGGTACCCAGTTTCTTCTGTTTCATTTTCTGTCTTCACTAAAGCGTGCGTGCGTGCGTGCGTGCGTGCATGTGTGTGCTAGTCATGTGTAATAACTCTAATAGTGCACTTTATTTAACTCCTGCATTATGTCGTAACATAAAGATTACTGTAATAAAGCGCTGTACACATACATAACAAAGCGTTCTACAAAGCGCGAAAATGTATGTACAACAACGCTACGCATACACTTTGCGGTTGCGATGAACTGTTTGGAGGGCCTCATTTTATCATGTGCGGGATTTTGCCACAGTTGGCTTCTGTTCCAGCCTGGCGAATCTGCAAGCACAGTCGAAACAAGAACAGCCTATTTAGTACTGATACCGTGTGGCACCACATATCTCTCATTTTCCTCTGCTTCACGTCCTACGACGGGAGGACGCCCCACTTTATCTGTGATTATCACCCAAACTGGTAACGACAAAGCAATCACACCGGACGAATGAACACTTTTTGCCGCATTTTCTGCTACACTGAGCGCTGTAACCCGACCCCTGCTGTTAGTATCGAAGCGTATACGCCAGTATTATTATAGCGTAGGCTGTTATGAGATCACAATAAGGGTCGTTTTTGCGCCGTAGTTGTCTGCCGCCGCCGCCTGTGTCCGTAACCGCTATCGCGCAAATTAAAAAAAAAAAATAACAAGGATTGAGGAGGGTTCAAACCACGTCCTCTGCGTGGGAGTCGAGCATTCTACCACTGAGCCACGCCTGTTTTTTTTTTTTTCTTTGTTACATGGAAATGACAACTGAAGTTAAAAATCAGGAAGAGAACGTCTCCACACTCAAAAATCAGGCAAACACACACATGCGTCTAACAAGTGCATCCATTCAGGCGGCGACTCTTGAGCCGCATACACACTTCTTACGTAGGCTACAGTTTCATGGTAGAATGATCTTGTGGAACGTGGGTTTTCCGCATGGCGATCACACAGTCTCGATCGCCATAGGCTGTATAAACCAAGCACTATGAACATGTCATAGGGAGGACCGGCAATGGTTTTGAACGATTTTTCAAGCACAGGCGTGGCTCAGTATTCTATTTCTACCGTACACTGAGCCACGCCTGTGCTTGAAAAATGTTCGCTAAAAGACCTAAACAGGTATAAGGTCAGCCGAGGAATGGCATTAACAAATGCAATGTTACGCGGCAGAATAATAATACGCCACTACACGTCGCGGAAAGGAGATTGCATAACGAGTGCGAGGAATCATTTGAAAGAACACAGGGCTGTATGCTTTGTAGCTCTGAACCCATTACAGAGGCATCGTCAACATCATCGTTATGAAACAATCTTCTTCAACTTCGCTCTTCGATATACCTGATGGCGCCTCCTCGAAAAGTGCGGACCGGTGCTGAAGAAGTGAATCGCAGAGATACGCGCGCGGCTGCAGCAAGGCACCGTCAGGCACAACAGACAGCTGTGCAGAAAGAAGCCCAAACCGCAGGTCGCCTTCGACGCCGGGCCAAGAGTTCGGTTCGTTCTCGGGAAGACGACGCCAAGAGTCTCTAAGATGTGCAGTTATACAGATTTGCACGTTATAATACCGCAGTACTTATGACGTATAGTGGGTAGTTCCCTACTTGGTGGCATGATGAGAGTTATGATTCAGGAGATATCTACCCCCCCCCCCCCCACCTCTACTTGCGCTATAGTTCTCTCAAGCGTTTAAAATGGCCTCTAAGAAGGTCGCTCCTCTAGCTTACGCGTGTCACTGCCCTGCAGTTCCGCACAGGCCTGGCTCTTTCATCGTTGTGGCGGTGCATGGTGTCGAGGAGCGCTTCATGTTTCCTGCGCCTAAGTATTTATTTTACTGCATTCGGTATCGTGCCCATCGTCCCTTTTCTGTGTGAGGAGTCTACACAAGGCGAGCAATGCCGACCACCTAACACACTAACAGCCACAAAAGTCGGCGAGAAATTACATCTGATACGGGTAGGACAGAAATGCACCCGTTCTTCTCGGCATTATTTCTGCTCCATGCCCACTTTTATGCAAGCTGTGACACAAACATCGTGAAAATTGCATGTTTTTGCGATGGTGCGTGAGGTATACGATTACGTCAAGAGATGAAAACAAAATCATGAGCCATTTCCTCCTGCGAAGGCGTGTGGCCAGAGTTGTGAGCGGTGCGACGCAGCCAACAACGACCGAGCCAAAGACCCTTGAGTGAACGGCCACATTTACAGCCAAAGCGGTGTACAACAGGGGGGTATCACTCAAACGCTTGCGCGTAACGTATGCGCGTACGAATTAATTCACGTGCGCAAAGGCGTTCCTTGCAATTCTCTTGGTCTCGAAGGAACCACGAGACGTCCGCACAAAGAACACAAATTTATAACATCCTGCTCGCAGTACACAAGGGAGGCGTTGCGCTCGAATATTTTGGAAAAATCCCGCGTTTGCTAAGTGAAGCGTCACTGCAACCTTTTTTTTTGTGTGTGTGTTCTGAGACTTCGCGAAAAGAAATGACGGGAAAATCTGCTCGATCGGTTTTCGAAGGTGCGGTGGTTACACGGAAAAGTGGGTGGAAAATGTGGAGATGAGACCACCACGCGAGTATGGTGATAACGCAGGTAAAATACCATATATGTCAACGAGAATACTACCTTATCACGTGTCTCAAATCTTCACTGGATGTCGAAACACGCAACATTTGAGAAATGCTTGGAGTGCTACAGGTCACCCAGTCATCCGCACTTCCCACTAAAGAGGGCTTGCTCAATGCTTTTCTTTTTCTAATCGTATTGTTGAACCGAAGTCGCGTACAATAGGAGACACAGTACCTTGCCGAACTTATCGCGCTTCACCGTATGGAGAAAGTAACGTTTCAGATATCGCCGTACGAATCTGGAAAAACGGTGAAGGCGAAGGCAAGTTTTTGTGTGCGCTTCAAGATCGCTTGCGCTGTTACTGAGAGCTTTTAGCGGTGACTACGGAAGTGTAGGGGGCAGGGACATATGGTCATGAGGTACGTGTGCTATTAGCTTATGCACACAACATCTCGCAGTTCGTTTTTGAAACACCCTCTTCAAAATAGCTTGTCACCCGTCACTGCACACTTGGACCCGTTATGCCAAGGAAAGAGGGAGAGATTTTGTTCAGGTCATTGAATGAATATAGGGTGGGGCCCTCACTTTATATATACCTGTAGCGCCAAAACAGCTGCGACGCTATGTGCCACGCGGATCAGGCTTCGCTGGCCACCTGGGCTTCACGTCACGCAGCATAGCCTCGTAGGATTTAGATAGAGGAAGTGGAAGAATAACCAGAAGCTGAAATTCTAGCGTTACGTGAAATAACGTCGAGATCGCTCCGCATCCAAGGCACTTGCGTGTATAAAGGTAGGTTCGATGGTGAATAGGGAGCGCATATGCAGACCTGGAATTGACGGGTTTGTTTGTGCGCGATTGCATCCACATGCACCCGTCGCGCAACCGCAGCAGTCCCGTCCGTTGGTAGTGCAACGTGTTGCGCGAGGTGACAGCGGGTAGCTTTTCCACGCCTGCGATGCTGGGTCTGGGTGCCGCTGTTTTATGTGGCGTTGAATGGTGCCACGAATGTCTTCGCTGCTCAAGCCTAGGGGACATCGACAGGTAACTGTAGGTGTGCACTTGCTGCGAGATCGTCTGCTGTTTCGTCGCGGGGCACACCACACCAAGAGGAAGCCGCCGCCCTTCCCCTGAATGCCACTGAAAGCGACCTCTCCCTCCTACTCCCTCCTTTCACTCCCCTTCCCGTGCGAGTGTTTCAGTTCAGATTTCCTCAGACGAGAGACAGTTGCACTTCAGAGTCTCTACCGAAGTTTCTTTCCAAAGAATTTGTCGCTCAGTAGCGCAGACCACGGAGAAGTGGCAGGCATTGTGTCCTGTTGGTTACATGTAGATGGCTCCCCTCTGTGCCCTCCTCTGTCACTCCCACTCCACCTTCTTTCATGTCAGCTGCTTGAGCTAGACAGACACTGCGGTCACCAGTAATAACTTTCCTTATCTCCCCACCTTTTGAAAGTATGTTTCACAAAAAAAAAACAAGAAAAAAATGTACACCCCGCGCGATGTTTTGGTACGAGTAAAGTCCCTAGATCGCGTTTCTAGGGACTTTAGGTACGAGGGCTGCGGCATTGTCCAGATGTGAAGAAAGGGAGACAATGGGTGCCTTCTCGCGCACAGCGGGAAGCAGAGGAGGGAAGCTGGAAATGGTTCTCCGAATACCTGAATGCCGTGACGCGCGCGCTCACAGAAACCGGTCTCGAGAAGGGGGTAAAACTGTATGAGGCTCGCTGGAGGGAGAGCGCACCCGCTTTGTAATGTTTAGTGGCGCCGCTTTTGACAAACGTTAGAACTCACGCGCAAGAGGTTGATATTTTTTTTCACAGAGTGCACCACTGCTAGAAAACAACTTTAGGATCTATTTTTTATCAAATATCTTTAGTTTGAGGCACTCCTCGGTAAAACTACTGAGCACAAGTCACCATAAGACACCGTATGATTCCACTAAAGTGCAATAATTGTCGTGAATTAGCATGTGCATGACGAGAAATGCCAATTTGTACCGGCCTGGCCAGCAGAAAAATTAGCTAATTTCACTACGTCCGTTTAGATTTCCTAATGAGAAAAAGAGAATTTTCTCTTCATAGGATTTGAGAGAAGGGCTTCTTGCTTGATTATTGAAAATTTCAGAGCTTCAACGTAAACAGTTTTGTCAATTCTTCAGTAATGCGTGGCTAAGTAGAGCTCAAAATTGGCAAATTGAAGTAATAATAACTCTTGATGTCTTCATCAGAACGTAACTCAACTTCGTGCAGATGATAAGTAGACTATGGCCTAGGAAACTACCAAATACTGTTGTCCTACGTTGAAAAGGAAAAACGTTATTCGATCATAAACTTCTATTGTTTTGGTCACTTTCAATGGAGCCTGTATAATTTCCTGATTGCTTTACACGAAATTTCTCTTCATAGAATTCTGGAATGGCATTTCATTTAAACGTACAGAAAATTTCATTTCCCTATGATGAGCAGTTTTGCTGGAAACTCAGTAATGCGGAAGCTTGTACGCCAAAAACACAGTTTCTTGCTCCCACTGTTTTCGCTGTCGTTACTTAACGCTTCAGTCTAGGCAATAATGCCAAGTGTAGTAGGAAAGCGCAGAAATTAAGGTTTCTTTCGCTGTATAGCTCACATCTGCACAACCAGCGTAGAATGCACAGCGCGTTCGCAAAAAACTACTAAAATGCGGAGAGCGCGCCGCCGGAGTGGGAGTGATTGTAGACGGGTTAAAGACCTTTGCGACTCGAACCCCCGTCGGCAGATTAATGTGGAATAAGATGCGTTTTGATGCGGTAAGACGGATGGATTAATTTAAAGTGCGAATTCACCGTAATATGCACTAGTTCAATTTTAACAGTGAAGTTTTAACTGAGAAATCTGCAGAAAGCTCCGCTAGGTTGGTGTAATGCTAGCATAACCATGCCGAGCTATAGTAAAGCCAATTAGAGCTTCCTAAGATTAGTTAGGTAAGGCCTTATTAAACTGGCTAGTTCAATGAAGCCTAATTAAGACTAATCAAGTGAAGCCTAGTTCAGACAGGACTAATCCAACAAATGCAAACTGAAGTAATTGAACCTTCATTAGGCTATGACAAATAGGTAATACCTTTATATCGAGACTAGTTATATAGGTGTAATTAAGATATAATACTAATAAATCAGGCCTAATTAAAGAAAGTCAAATTAAGTGAAGCTTAACAAAGCTTATATAAACAAGTCTGTGTAAGTAAGCTTAAAGTAATTAGAACCTGTTTAATTAAGCCAGTACTAATTAATCTGCATAACTACTTAACAATAATTAAGTCAGACGAAAATGAGCTACAACTAATTATCTCGGGGTTATTATGCTAAAACTATAAAGCTGTAGCCTAATTAAGCTGAGATTAAAGGTGGCAGGGCTAATTAGGCTAACACTAATTAAATGAGGTCTAATGAAAATAATATTCATTAAGCGAGGCTTAAATACGTGATATAACAATGTCTAGTGTAATTAGGTCTACAAATATTAGGCCAAGTTTAATGAAGGTAAGTTAAATTAACCAGGCCTAATTATGTCATAACTACTGAAGCCTAGCTTATTAAGTCATCCCTGATTAGGTCTAGGTTATTTGAACCGAGTCTAATTAGTCTAAGTATCATTAGGTCATGTCTAATTACCTTAAAACTAAGTCAAACCTAAATGAGCTCAGACTATTAAGCTAAGCCTTATTAAGCCAAACAAAAAACACAATCCATTTTAATGCACACTTATTCAGCCTAGTCAACCTTAATCTGTAATCTTTCTTAATCCACTCTAATCTCGCTTAATCTGTTGTAATCCGGTCGAATATGCCATAGTCCACCTTAACGCACTTCAGTCTGTCTTAATCCACCCTAACGTGCCTTAATCCGCCCTAATCCGCCTTAGTCGTTTAATCCACATTATCCAAGACAGATTTTGTGTTCGACTCCAGTCATGTTACTCAGTTCGAGTCCGAGGAGGTGGCGTATTGGAGTCCCATAGGGCATAAACCGATGCACAATTACTGATCAATGATTGATTAAAGTAAACGGAAAGCATAATTTTTTACAGGCTGCTGGCATGCATTTGTTGTCTTCCTGGGAAACTATATTTATTGTGAATTTTGCACCGCACCGTTTGCGTCGACGCCGAGGTAGTTTACGGACACCTTCCAATAGCATCTATAAGACTTGCTCCGCCCCCCCCCCATTAACAAATACCTTTTTACATACTTCTAGCAACAACTTTGACTAGGCGCTCACAACGCAAGGAAAAGCGAGCGCACGGCACGCGCGCACCTTCTGTTTTAAAAAACGCGAGCTGCCAAGGGCCCTCACACAGGCGCGGCGGGCGTGTCTGCCATCGGCCAATACCAGCAATGCTCCTTGTATGTGCTTTATGACGAAACAATGCATATACAAGGAGCGTGAGGAGAAGCCTCTTTTTGAGTTGAGGGCTCCTGAGGAAGTGGAAACTTTGTGCCCCGCTTGTGAACGCTACGCTTCGCGGATGGCTACAGAATTTGGCTGAGGTGTTCATTACAACGTAGGCTATAGCTGTAGAATATGTTTTCACCGAGCCCGGGAAGTGGTTCAGGACCCCTTTAAGCAGGGCAGCACACAGCATGACACTGCAGCAGTGGCACACACCTGATTTCACACACCACCGCCTACATTCTCTCGACCCATCAATGCAATTGCGGCTTCTTGCCGGGTCTTTCCCGATTTGAAAAGACTATTGCGTCATTTGAGGCTAGGCGTCGCAATCACCAGCTCTTATACTTTCAAACTTGAAATGGCCGAAAACGCCTTGTGCAGCGGTTATGCTGTAGAGGAGACTTCCTGTGGCACTGCCCAACTTTCGCACATGAAAGAATGCAACCCCGTGCAGCACTACAAAAGCTAAACAGCAACGTTTTCACCGTTGCCGAGATCTTAAGCCCATGGCGCCGTGCGTCTCAGCTGCTCCAAGCAACGAAAGCGTTGCAGCCCTTTCTGAATGCTATTAGGCTCATTGACCACCGCTGAGATTGGAGAACGAACGTTTATAATTTCGGAAACGCTGCAGCTTTTTTTTTCTTTGGCCCTGTAGCTATCTTCTCAAACTCCCTGCCCCCCCCCCCCCCTCCCAGTGCAGCGCATACCCTACCGGGCTCAGCCCAGGTTAACCTCCCTGCCTTTCCTCCGTCCCTTTCTCATCTCTCTCATCTCATTAAGACATGTGCGAAATGTCGTAGCTTTCGTAGCGAAATAGATATGATTGCGTGCCTCCGTGTTTTGCTTTGCAACAATTTGTCTCTTGGCCTCGTCCACTAGTTCTGCATCCCTCTGGAAGAAGACGTCCTCTGTGAGCCTTCTTGGGAGTCAGCCGAAAATATTGGCAAGATATCTTGAGTATACCAGGCCAATTTGCCTGATTTGCTCATCATCCTTCTCAACTCCGCTGCTTCGCTCTTCGGTGCTGCAACCACCTGTTTTAGGGGGGCCTTCCTTCTTTCGCTTTCGTCTGTCTTGAATGCGGCGACTAAATAGCGTGCGGGTGTGTCCCGCATTTCTTCCTGATCGCAACTGCCGTCTTGCGCCCCTATACGCCACTTTTGAGAACGCGAGGAGCAGCGAAGCGGTGCCGAGATCTGCTTGTGCAGATAAAGTATACGTTGAAAGTAAATGAACACAGATAAGATGTGATGTTGATTTCTGGGGTTTTAAGTCCCAAAACCAGCAGTGATTATGAGAGACGTCGAAGTGGAGGGCTCCGAAAATTTTGACCACCTGGGGTTCTTTAACGTTCGCTGATATCGCACAGCACACGGGCTTCAACATTTCGCCTTCATCGAAATGCAGCCGCCGCGGCCGGGATTCGATCCCGCGACCCTCGGATATGCAGCCGAGTATCGTAGCCACTAGACCACCGTGGCGGGGCTGAACAAAAATAAGCTTCAAAAGGAGGGCTTATAGCTTATTGCAGAACGGAGCTTTATTCCATTCCCTGATTTTTTCCCCTTACAAGCACTGCGGAAGCATTCAGTAGGCAGTAAAGCTTTGTAGCCTATAATTCCGCAGTCTAACATTGGTCGAGGTCTCCTGGCCAGCCGTAATAATGGAAAGAATGAGCGCGGTTTCTTCGACACAATGCCTATGGACAATCGAAACGTGCCAGAAATTATACGCTAAACTGGATTGTACCGGTGAAAAATTCACCACGACACGTTTCTGAGGTCCGAAAAAGTAGAATGTGATAAGCTCCGGATCCCCTAGTGGTGAAAACAAAAAGGATGGCAGCGCTACTGACTGGAGGGTCACCGTCGCTCGCTTCATGCGCACCGCCAAAAAACATCCGTCGTGCACACAAGAAGGCAGAACACATCTCGAGGCAACGGAAAAGGTCACAAGGCGCGCGCAAGGTGAGTGTCATGGACTGCGGCGGATGTCGTTTACGAGTGAAGACAGTGTGCGCGGGCCGAGTGCCGGTGGGCGTAATTCGAGCAGACTGCGAGGCCGTCTTCTCGCCTGCTACACATCGGAATTGCATTCAGTAGCTGCAGACGGCTAACACGAACAGCGGTGAAATCTGTCATCGCAGATAGGACAAGTATGTATACACGGGGCTAGGGCGGAAGCAAGCAGTTTACACGATTTGATTTTCTTTTTACATTATTGCCACTTTTCGACCGATGAATTCAAGGTTAACGCTATGTCCGAGATATAAATACGTATATGTACGCACATATTTAAGTTATATTGGAGTGTTTTGTTGAGCTATTGACTGACGTGTTTTCGACGCGAGTTAGAAAACCGGCAAACATTTTCGTTCTCGGTGTTTCCAGTATTATCAAAACCCACTGCACCGTGAAATTTTGAAAATAGAGACGAATCTGTTCCAAACATAATCAAGGGGTAAAAAAATGTATGTTTGTAAATGCACCACAGAAGAAATTTTCGCTAGAAAATCGAAAAATAATCCGCCTAGGCGTAATATTTAATGTACGCCGTTCGTACGTCTTTAAAACAAATGGAAGTGCTCCCAAGGCTATTTACGTTCGGGGTAATTTTATATTTAGCTAATCACGTGCGCTTAGTATTTGCTGATGCTCACCTGGCAATAACTGCAACACATTAACGAGGTTATGCGATTATTTCAGTAAACGCATACCAAGGCTGACAGCGCGGTCAGAAACAGATATTAGTGGCTAGTAGCAAACTCGTATGGCGTATTCGTGTCGTGGGAACGGGATGCCTGTGTTCGCTTTATGGAAGAATCTTGCCGAGTTAGCGACAGTATAAGGCAGAAATAACCGCAGTTTCAGCACATCATAATTCAAGACATACGCCCATGTCCAGCTGGTGCCGTCCGCGCCGTTAATGTCGTGGTCGCATTGGCGCCATCCACTCCTCCCCGTCGGTTTTCCCTCGGCATATTAGAGCAACCCAACCTGTGTTCACGGCAGTGGTCTACTTTCCCCACCTGCAATGCAACCCTGTTCACGCCGCCACAGTGCCAGTTGCGGTGGGATAAAACTTCTGTTTTTACTTTTACCTATTTTTGTCATGTAAAAATTTTTGCACGTGATCTCGCGGAAATTTATAGTGTTTCGTTGTTGTTTTTATATAACAATATCGTAGTTTATCAATTGCGAAAGGACGTACCGGATTTACCACAGATTTACCACATACGAAGGCTCCGTTGGGTATTAAATGCTGCAGAGCACTTACACGGGCCCGATACGAACCGTCCGAAGCGCTTTACGGCGAGCACGGGCCGAGCTTAGGCCCATTCATTAAAGGGTCCCTGAAACGTTTTTTTGACATTGCGTCACTGATTAGGCAACACAATTGTGAAATCATTCACACCATAAATAAAGCGAAGCACTATGCGCTAAGGCAGCTATGGGCTTATTTCTGTCGCCTTCCTCCTTACCACTGCTGTTCCTCCTCAACTCGATCTGCTGCGGAGTACACGCTAGCGACGACAGCGCCTCCCGCGTCAGCCACTCTGCCGAGCCTCCCGTAGCGACATAGCGCCCCGATATCCTCACTGAGGTCGCCCGCCTCGGCAGTGCTAGCCTCTGTAATAGAGCGCCGGCGACTCGTGTGTACGCCGCCAGATGCCGCGACGATACCGTTGGCTGAAACGAAGGAGTACGTTGTAGAAGCACGTTGTTACAGTGTACTAGAAGTACACTGTAACGTTGTTCGCAGCTAGGTTTTGAAAATTACGTGCACGTCACTTGCTCGGGGCCAATCAGCGACCTCTCATTCGATCGGTCGATGACGGGGGCGTTTGAAAATGCCTTTTGGCGAGCCGCTGCGACCTTTTGCGATACGCGTGTTCAAAACCTTATTGTAAATTACACACATTACGCACAGCGCTGAAATCTGTCCTGTAATGGTCCTAGTTAACCGCTCTACCGGATCACCATGTTTGCACAAAATCGTCAAAACCGTTTCATGGTCCCTTTAAAGGGCCTTAATCTAGGCTTCCAACGTAAGCGTTCTGCATTGGTCCAAGGCGCTCTGTGACAAACTGAAGTAATGTGTCTGCACTTGGTTCCCATATTGGCAAAGAAAAAAAAAAGATGGAGTTCTAACGCTTTTCTTTTCCATAAAAACTAACCTTGTTGACACGTAAAAAACATCAATTGTCCAAAGCCATTTTCATGTTGATGGCACTCCATTTGCAGTATTGCTACCATCAATATTGCATTAGTCCAGCGCAAATTCAAGGGATGTTTCTTTCAACGTTTGCGTCTATTTATGCTGTATGATCGATAATCCCATGCACACAAGCGGCAAAAAGAGGCAGCACACGTAACGCACGTAATCATTGCTCCCCCGGAAGAAACGAAGACCGAAGAACGATTTTGTGCCTTTTCCATTTCATCTGAATATAACATCTATAAGAAGGAGCTGACAATAGAATGTGTAGGTACAAAATATACTTGTTCATGTCCGTCGTTGCGTCTGGAGCGGTGTAAACGGCATATTGTGACTCCTAATATCCTTCTGCTCGAATTACGGGTTTTCAATTTTGAGCGGTCTCTAAGCCGCCCTCCCAGAAAAAGAAGGGAAACTTTTTGCTATATTTTATCACCGCTATGCTTCTGTTGACTTTTCATGCACCGCATAAGCAACGTTTAATTTATATTCTTGGTTATCACGCGTCAAATCCACGATATATCAGTACGTGGTGTACGCCGTACGGGAGTATGCTCCGAGCCTCGATCCGTTAGACGGCGACGCCATCGCCGGCATGGTCGCGCTTTTGCCGGTCCGTGCATGCGTCCTGTCCATGCGTCGGCGTGCATCGTGAGACGCGTTTCGGAGTTCTCTGTCATCCGAGCCGTCGTACGGAACTCGCACACAGCGCGTGCGGCAAGCACAGGGGACTGCAAAATGGCGACCGCCGCTAGCGACCTCTGCGGATAACGTCAACTGCATACCCGCTAAAGTGACCGGGTTAATTTAGACCATGTGTACATCGCACCTCAATCTACACACATGAGTGTTCAGTTCCAACCCCGTCGAAACGTGGCCGCCGTAGCCGTGAATCGAACTCCTCGCGTCCTTATCACCACAACATCGCGCGCATATATATATATATATATATATATATATCCTTACAAAACTTACTATGGTGTATCTCTGAGAAAAGATTGAAAAATCGTTTCATCAATGGATTTTCAACTACATGCAAGAGTGAGTTCCCTCAAAGAAAAACAACTAAAATACCGTTGATACTGTTCAACGATAAGTATATATTGCATAACGTATTAATAACCGTTGATTTATTGTTGTGCAGTGGTTTAGCTCAGCATAATTAATTGAGCGCATATGTAAATGTAAGTGGAAAAATTTTCACAGCACAGATGATATGACGGGCACTCCTACCGACTTATTAAGGCACAAAGACATGCCTCCACATGCTACTTTATTTGGCTTTTGTAGAGGCTGGAAAACAAGAAAACAACAAATACTCCTGCTCAACGATCAACACGATGCAGCACTACCTGCACCATGCACGCTTCTTATGTAGTACATAGGCTTGACCCACGATGGCTTTATGACGGCTCTTCGAGTCCAGCCTGAAATATTATCGCGGATAATGCGACCTCTTTGGGCTCCCTTAATCCCTTATGAAACTTGGTGTTGAATTTCCATTGAGAATTAATTGAGCCCTAATCAACTCAAATCGTATGCATTGGTTTTTCGACCTACATTGAACTTGTACAAGATATCAATCAAATTTCCGTTCCGAATTCCATAACTGCCCGCCTAAAATCCATTGGTTCTTCATTGGTCTTTCTTTGTGCCGTCGTGGCCATGTGCTCGAATCTGGCGAAATTATATTCCAGGGTAGGCCCACGCATACATTTCACTGTATATACGCTGGAGCATATGTCTCGGACGACGGTTCTGAGTCCTGCCTTAAATGTTACCGCAGACGATGAGGCTTCTTTGGACGCGCGTCCCTTCCCTCACAAAAATGAAATATGACAGCATCACGAACTGGGCATACGTGGCCATATATGGCACGTGGCCGTCTGTGGCCGTATTTGCCCAATACGTATCAGTCTTGAATGACATTCCTCGTGCTGGTCTTTCATTGTCATATATGCTTCTACAACGATATAGGCAAGTAAGGCCACGTACGGGCGCGTACCATATATAGCCACATATGACCAATACCTAATATTGCCATATATGGCATTTGTGTAACGGTTATGAAACCGGTGTGTAATTTCCATTGAGTTTACTTGCAAAAAAACTGGCCCAGTTATCGAGTTTCCTGCATCGCCCTGTCTGGCATCGGTCATGCACGCCTAAGCCATGCCCGTGCTTGGTATTGCAGGCCCAGGCTGTATGCTCGGGTTGCCCCGCCACGGTGGTCTAGTGGTTATGGTACTCGGCTGCTGATCCGAAGGTCGCGGGATCGAATCCCGGCCGCGGCGGCTGCATTTCGATGGAGGCGAAATGTTGAGGCCCGTGTGCTGTGCGTTGTCAATGCACGTAAAAGAACCCCAGGTGGTCGAAATTTCCGGAGACCTCCACTACGGCGTCTCTCATAATCAGAGCTGGTTTTGGGACGTTAAACCCCATAAATCAATCAATCTATATGCTCCGGTTTCACAGAACGCGCTCGGGCTACAAAATCTGGCCCTTGCAGTGTTCTAGTACACAGTAGAACCAGGCCTTACCCCTGGAAGAAGAGCACCGTACAGAGCTATGCGCGTATATACGCAGACCTTCCGCTGTCAAGGCCAGCGTACTCACGAGGTTCTGCTACGCCTACATGCTTTATTCTCGTTTCAGATGAGCCTCGTAGTCGGCGACCTTGACAATGACGGCGAGGGTGAACGCATTGTCATCGAGCCCTACCGTGAGTATGCCATTCAAGAAGAACCCTTAACCTACTGCTTGGTGAATTTCAAATGCACGCAGCAGCAAATGTCTACAATTTGCCAAAATGTTCATTCCCCGGCTAGCCTGCAAGGACCATAGCGTAATGTGTAGTAATTTTTACGATCTGTACATTGAATTAGGAGCATCATCCACGAAGAGATCTCCCCTAACTCTTTATCTTAATCTCCTGTTAACTCTTCGTCGTCGGGTGCATAGTGTACATCATGTTACACTCACAATTATTCTTCTTGAGCAGCCCTTGAAACGATAGGAATTGCATGTTCTTAAAGCGCTATATTTATTTTATTTCCAATACTGCAGCTCTCAGATCAGAGCTTAGCAGGAGGGCAATACAAAAAGGCAGTACAATAAGTGAAAAGTTTAGATAACAATCAAGTGTGCCGCGAATGCAGGTAAAGAGATTGCAAACTATATCACAACAACAAACAGTGGTTACATAAATACATACAATGAAGTTGCATGCACTCATAACATCACTAAAGGAAATTGTGTAAAGTTGAATACCATGTGCACAATGATACAACAATATAGCATCCCATGAAAAGTATTCAAAACAAAGGAAGGAACCGTGCACTTTTAGGTTACTGCAAGTTGGAAAAATCCAGGCAAGTTCAAAATCGTTCGAAGGGTGTCCCACAAAACAAAGCTATGATAATAATCCTATTCCTCACCGCGCAACCGAGAAGGGTAAATGGGGGATGCGAATAGGCATTATGGTGTTTGATTGGGACAACATTAGTTATTTTTCTTCAATTTTCATGGCGGAATTCTGAGAACGATTTGGTGCTTGTGATAGATACGTGTAGTAGATTCCATTCTGTATGTATATATATAATCAAAGATGAATCCTTGGCAGCAGGTTAATTATATCAGGGGATCACGTTGAAAACAAAACATTTATTTCGCTTAGAATACAAAGCTTAGAATACAAATGACACATACAGAGCCTACAGGACAGTAACGGGAAAAAGAAAGGGAGAGCATGGCTGAAGTTGAAAAAAAAGGGGTATATATATATATATATATATATATATATATATATATATATATATATATATATATGAAAAGGCCGGAGGCGTGAAGACAGAACCTCGGAATTGGCAACAAACTGGGAAAACATTCATTCAACGTGAACGTTTCGACCGTTGACCAGCCTCTTTTTTAAATGCGGAGCATTTCTTAGTCGCACGATGTCGCGCTTCGGCGGCGGCGGCGCCGTCAACACCCCCACTGCGCATGCTCGGCTCGTCTCGTGCCGGCCCACCGGGCGTTCAGCAAGCCGAGCATGCGCAGTGGGGATGCGGACCTCTCCCCCGTACTCCTCTCCCTCGAACGCGGGCGGTGTGTATATAAGCGGCGGAGCGCGCGTTCGGAATTCAATTCATCACTCGGGCAGCGCGATGCTTCTGCGAAACGGCAACGCCGAGCTGCGGATTCCGAACTTCGTGCACGAGAAGCAGCGGCGAAACGTGAGCAGCGAGCTTTAGGACCCCAGGTACGTGAGCGAGAAGCGGCGTGCAAACGTCGTCAACGAGACGCAGCTCCGGACGCTGCTCGTGGACGCAAGCGCCCACCTTGGTGCCGTCCAATACAACGACGGCACCAAGCAATAAAGACACACTTTAACTTTACACTCCTTGCCTTCGCTTCTCCTTCATTCAATAAATAAGAATAATAAAAACGAAATAACAATTAAGCATTCCCAAACCATACCCAATTATGCAACATTCATGCGATACCCCCACCACTCTGCGACGCATTTACTCGAGTTCCCCCCGTGGGAAGATGCGGGCGGCATTTTTTTTAATAAATGTAATTGAAGGAGAGGTTGGTGCCCATGTACGGCGCCGGCTACTCCTCTTCACCGGCCTTCATCAGAAAAGACGTATATAATATTTGTCTTAGTTCCTCGCGCTTTAATGTGCAGCTTAGACAATTTAAATTTTTTTTTCGTGCGCAGTAGCAACTGTGAACTTAATTTCATCATTTTTCACTTACAGGATTTCCGTACCTTCTTTAATTTTTCCGAACTCGGGTAAAATAACTACTGCGAACATTTACAGCAATGCGGCATTTCATTTTAATGTGAACGGGCCAGTGCTGCGTCTACTTCTTATATAGCTGTCAACGCGCGCGCACGAACTGCAGAAGTCAAACACGACACAGTCCCGTGCTCTGGGCCCTCGGGTTAGAAAATGGGAAGCAAACGATAGCTCATAAAAGTCAAGACGTCTAAATATTTACGTAGTAAAGCGTATCTCTGAGCTAAATATCAACACTTCCTCGTGAGCACGCGCAGTCTACGCCGTATCGCAAGGATGTCACTCGGTGACGGATGTCTGTTCTCGCACAACCTGTTCGTGGAGTGCTTTTGGCGCGTCGTCTGCATGCTGCGGCCATTGCGACGCTGTTGGTCACGTACTCGTGACATATCTAAGGCAACTAGTATAGTGACAACCTCAAGCGCGACTTGCACAGCACTAGCTGAACAGGAAACGAGGACGTACGCAATCATTTTCTTTTTCAGGGGGCTCTATAGTAGCTATATGTCAGTTGTGCGGAGGATAACGAAGTGACTTCTAATTATAGCGAACTATATTTTGCTTAACTATGGTCTTACAGTGTGACTCCACTTTATAAGCACGCGAACGGTTCGACAGTCGAATCGATCATCATAACGGCACATGCCTCTGCCAAATATTAAGTCATTCCTAAAATCGACTGTTTGCTGCTCGCCACACACACACACACACACACACACACACACACACACACCACACACACACACACACACACACACACACACACACACACACACACACACACACACAGCCTACTCGATTATCACGCGGCCCGCCCAAGAACAAAGGATTGTTAAAGGCGTGAAAGTACCAAGTACGGAAAGCAAGAAAGGGAGAAGTGAAAATTGACACTGCGCTAAGCGGACAACGCGAGCAGAAGTCGCGTAGAACATATACGCCTGGCCCACAGCGCGAGCACTTGGTCTACCATGGAGCAGCAGCCCACGTTCGACCTTTGTATAATGCCGGTGGCGAGATCTCGCGCCATTTAACGGAAGTTGTGAATATCCCACTATTGCAGCGCTTGGTTTGAATCCGGTCAGTGCATACGAGTCCCCGCCAGTGCGCGAATGCAAACATATTCGTGCACTTTTAGGTTACTGCAAGTTGGAAAAATCCAGGCAAGTTCAAAATCATTCGAAGGGTGTCCCACAAAACAAAGCTATGATAATAATCCTATTCCTCACCGCGTAACTCTGTCGTTTTTGGCGAGTTCGCATTTTTAATTGATTCCGCTCTTCGTTGTTTTTCTGCCCCTGTGCCTCTTCCTTCTAGCAGAGAGCACCGAACCAGAATTTTAACTAGAATCAAACCAGACATGTAGGTTAACCAGCGGTTAGCCTACGCGTATTTCGCTTATTTTTCTCTCCCTCATTACCAGATAATGTGCCGTGGTCGTGACGCACGCAAGATTCAAGACGATGTCAGGCTAACTGTTCATTGGGCAAACTTGTGCCTAGCAAAACAAAGCCAATCACAATGCAAAGCAACAATAGCGGCGTGAACAGTCGTCGGAAAGACTGACAAGCGGTTTAATGCGTCGGCTTTTATACACGCGTCGTAACGCGTTCTCGCATTATGTCTGAAATTCTAGAAGACATTCAAGTGTGCGCGTCAGGCATGCAAAGTTTCAAGGACGGTCAACACGCTTCCCGAAGCGACATGCAAGGTCAACGCGGCCTGCGCTGCGCCTAACAAAAAGTGATAACGGCGCTCACCGCAAACAAAGCGCGCGTGCAACACGAAAGTGATAACGGCGTTCCCCTTAAACAAACCAAAACAGCCGCACGTGTCAATAATTTCTGGGGTTGTACGTGCCAAAACCGCGATATGATTAAGATTCCCTTGAGGGGGGTCTCCAGATTAATTTAATGATAGGAGTTTGTTTTGCATTTCGCCCCCCAACGCAATTCGGCCACCATATCTGAACCTCTGGCTAAATAATCTGCGCACACGTGCACCACATGGCGCTCCCCATCAATAAATCGCTTCACTCGAACTCTTCACTTGCCGGGACAGTGCCTGCTTTCATTCGTAGATGCATCCCTGTTTTTCAGGCCCGCTTCTTCACCATTCGCAGTATATATCTCGATCTACTTGCTATAAAGCACGCACCCCTATTATTCTTTTCGCCTCTTGCTAGTGTTATTTTTGTTTCATGAGCACTGATTTCTTACTCGACGCATTATCTGATATTCTTCTCGTTCTCGATTAAGTGAGTGAGAGCGTTAGTACATAAACCCTATCAAGGAAATCAATTTCTGCTCTGACGAACACAACTGTCCCCGTATATATAACTGAATAGTTCAACGACATTGCTTGTTCTATCGCTGCATCATTACTTTTGGTGCACTATGGTTTTGAACAGGCTGCTTGAACAGAGAGCGCTAACTGCATACCTCGTAGATTGCGCCATGGTCTTTATTGGTGTCGTAGCCGAGCGTTGCTACGCGCTGTCAAACAAGGAGCCAACGTAACTTCGAACTATTTATTCCGTCGGAGTGCTGGCCATGAAACAGATACACGCTTGTCCGCCCGCGCAGTCACAGTGTTGCCTTTCACCACACACACGGCTCTCCGTGCGCATGCCGCGCGGCGTCGCCGTGGTCGGCTGTCCACGATAATTGGCTCATCACTCGCATTGGCTGGTGCATTCAGTACCTGTATGTATGTCCATGACACCCCCCTTTCTTCGGAAAGGCAGGCTACAGGTCCAGATGGCTTGGAGGTCGACACAGGCGTCCAGTTCTTGTTATCGTCACTGGTTTCACGTGCTTGCCTGTACGCCTCGTAAGCCCTGTTGAAGTCTGTACCAGATAGGATCTTGGTTGACCCGCTTCTTGCGTCACAGTCCCATAGGACGCTGCCCCACTCAGAATTCGCACAGCTGTCTTCGGTAGGATGCGCTCTCTGCTTCGCACTCTGTGCCGCCTGTTGTAGGTGCGGACTTGCCCTCTGTATGTTTCGTTCTTGCACCTGAAGTCGCTGTCGTCCCACTTCGGTTTGAGCATTTTGGTGGTCGACGGCAGAGTTGTGTTGATGCGGCGTCCCATTAGAAGTTCTGCTGGCGAGAAGCCTTCCACTGTTGGTGTGGCTCTGTGTGACAGCAGTGCCATGTTTATGTTGGGAGATTTCTTCAGGAGCTGCTTGGCTGTTTGCACTGTACGCGCAGCCATGCCGTTACTTTGGGCGTAGTATGGGCTCGAGGTCATGTGGTTTGCGCCCCATCAGCTGCCTGAACTCCCACGAGGCAAACTGTGGACCATTGTCCGTGCGAATTGTTCTTGGCACCCCAAATCGTGCTATGATTGGTTCCAGAACGCTGACAACGTCTTTCGTAGCTGTGCCACGTAGTTGCTCGAGCTCGAAGAATCTAGAATAGTAGTCGACAACCACGATGTACTCTTTCCCTTCCAACGGGAAAAGATCTATGTCGATGGTATCCCACGGATATGCAGGCAGTGGTGTCTGGAGAAGTGGTTCAGTAGCAGGCTTCCTATGTTCTTGGCATACCTGGCATCGTTGCACGTAGTCTTCGATCTCTTTTCCAATACCTGGCCACCATACGGATTGTCTTGCTCTAGCCCGACACAGGGCTGTGCCCATGTGACCTTGAATGAATGAACAGATTTTATTTCTGAAAGGTTACAGGAAAGCGAAGCTAAAGGCCATTCGGCCTGACGTGGCTTCGCTACGCGAAACTTCAAAACGTTCAGCAAACAGTGCTACATTGAAGAATAATTATCGAAATACAAGGAGCAGCGAAATAACAGAATACAAGAATAGCATAAACATTTAGAAAATAGGCTACATAGACATACAAAATTCGTGAAGTTTTTCGAGCACTTCCAGTCTGAGACTGGGTGGAATGACGAGTCTATCACCCTTAAAGAGCAAGCCTTCAACTAGCGAAAGTTCACTGGCCACTTCTGCGTAGCGCTTGAGTTCTGGTGCTAAGCCATGTACAGAAGGCCATGCTGAAGTGCATAGGGACGCCACTGTACTCAATGTGGGGTCCGCTTGGATGCTGAGCTTGATCCTTTCTAGCATGTGTTCTGATGCTGGTCGCTGCTCCAGGGTTAGGGCTTCAAACTCTTCCACGGCACTTTTGATGCCTCTGTCGGCGCATTTAGCAGCAGGGTTCTGTTGTGGCTTCCGAGACAACAGCTCAGCTGTGAACAAATTGTTCCCTGGTTTGTGAGATATTGTATAATCGTACTCCAGAAGGCGCATGCGAAAACGTTGCAGTCTTGGACTCAGTTCATCCATGCGCTTGGTCGTCAGCAGAGAAACAAGGGGCTTGTGATCTGTTTCGATGTGAAATGATGAGCCGAGAAGGTACTTGCGGTAGTGTTCACATGCCCAAGTGATGGCTAGGGCTTCCTTCTCAATTTCCGCATATCTCTGTTCTGTCTCGGAGAGTGAACGTGAGGCATATGCCGCTGGTAGCATCCTTTCGTGCGACTGCTGCAGGAGAACTGCACCTAAGCCATGCATAAGACGATGCATCCACAGACAGTGTGTGTGGCCTTCTTGTGTCGTAGTGCACGAGGACTGGTGTTGCACTTAGCGCCTGCTTCATACTTTCAAAGCTTTGCTGTTGTGCCGGGCCCCAGTACCACTCGGCACCTGCACGCATGAGGTCTCTCAGTGGCTTAGTCATGTCGGCAAGGCCTGGAAGAAACTTTGTCAGATGGTTTGCTGATCCAAGGAATGACCTGACTTCGGACGTATCCTTTGGCGCCTCAATCTGTGTGATGGCCGCCACTTTGTCTGGGTCAGCTCTGATGCCTTCTGCGGAAACGATGTGTCTCAGAAACTTGACCTCGCTCTGTCGAAATGCACATTTGTTGACGTTGAGCGTGATGCCTGCCTTTGC
The DNA here is from genome assembly GCA_013339685.2 of Hyalomma asiaticum. Classification (NCBI taxonomy): domain Eukaryota; kingdom Metazoa; phylum Arthropoda; class Arachnida; order Ixodida; family Ixodidae; genus Hyalomma; species Hyalomma asiaticum. Next base: position 228,326,677 of record CM023481.1, read on the forward strand.
GAGCCGACTCAGCACTTTGTGAAGATTTGCATCATGTTCTCCAACTGTTCTTCCGAACACGATGATGTCATCTGGTAGGCATGTCAGTCCGTCCAGTCCCTCTGACTCTGAGCATCTCACGCTGGTAAAATTCTGGCGCCGTAGAAATGCCGAAGGGCAGTCTGGGGAACTGGAACCGCCCAAATGGAGTAATGAACGTTGTAAACTCACGCGACTCTTCAGAGAGGGGGACTTGCCAGTAGTCTGCACGTGCGTCTAAGCGATTGAATACTTTTGCACCGGCTAGCTTGGCGAGGCATTCATCGATTGTAGGTATCAGCATGCGTTCGCGAACGATCTGCTGGTTTAGCTGGCCATAGTCAACACATATCCTCAGTTCATTGTTTCTTTGCTATCACCCTTGGGAGCACCGCTGTGTCGCATGTTCCACGTTCTGTATGAAGCCCGATGTCCTTGCCATTCTTTGAGGTTCCCCTCAACGAAGAGGTAGAAGAGGAATAGGCACTCGCCTTGGGTAGCTGACTGCGTAGGGCTTGGCGTCGCTGGTCACTTTGATGCGGTATGTGTCTCCATCAACCCGAGTCTGATGTCAGCTTGGGGTACTGTGCCAGAATGTCAGGGATGTCACACTCTTGCGTTTCTGCTAACTCCAGTGGCCGCTGCACTATGCCCAGTGACTCTACTGCTGAACGACTGAGAAGAGCTTCTCTCAGCCGTTTGATGACGAAGACCTTCTCTTGTACTCTTGTGTTTCGCCATTCTACCGTGGCCCTAAAGTAGCCTGCTGTGTCGATTGGCACTTGACCTGGGCCAGTCAGCGCCTGGTTTGCTGTTTCCAAAGGTCCCATGGTGTCCCTGTGGTAGTCCTTCAATGGCACTGCAGTGACGCCGGCACCTGTGTCGAGTTCGAATATGAGAGGTGTGCCGTTCACCGTTGCCCTCACTCTCCAAGGCTCACTAGACGTCGTGCTTCGCACCTCACCGAGATGCAATTCCTCCATGCGCTGTCGTCGGTCGGACGAACGGTTGGGCATGTCACCCTTGCGCGCACTTGAGAGGCACACTGTTGCGTAGTGGCCTTTTTTCCCACAGCTATTGCACGTCTTGCCCGCGGCTGGACACTGCGCCTTGTTGCGGGCTTCTCCGCACCACCGACAACGTCCGGCGTCGTCGCTTTTTGCGGTGCGTAGACGGCAAGGAGGTGCTCGAGACGGTGTTTTTGTTTCTTTCGGGATGCCCTTTCCGTGGCCTGACTTTCTGACCTCGTCGACCGCAACAGTGGGGTGCTCCTCGCGGCGAATTTCAGTTTGCTGTTGCTTCACCACCTCAGAGTTCCTCGCCAATTTCGTCGTTGACTGCAGCGTCAGCTTGGGATTGAGCTGCACCTTCTCGCTCAGTCCGACGTCCAACAGTCCGACCACGAGACGGTCGCGGATCAGCTCGTCCTTGAGTTCACCGTATTCGCAAGCCTCCGCCAGTTTGTGTAGGTCCGTGATGAACGCTTCCACTGGTTCATTGGGTTGTTGTACACGGCAGTTGAACCTTGCCCTCTAGTAGATCACGTTCGTACATGGTATGAAGTGCTCCTCAAACTTGCGTTTAACGGTAGCGTAGTTCGCCATTTCAGCGCCTGTCAGCTTCAGTGACGCTAAGATGTCTTCCGCCTCTTTCCCCATGGCATACAAAAACGTGTTCACCTGTGTATTTTCGTCCCGGAGATGCGATGACGACACGAGCCGGTAACGTTCCCATCGAGCGATCCAGTGCTTCCAATCCGCCGGGTCCCGGAAATAGAGCTTCTCGGGCAGCTCGACGGCGAAAGGATTGAAGAAGTTCCCGCCATTTTGCTGCTGCACCGCGGCGGCTCTTTGTGCGGCGTCTCCTTCCCCCTCGTCGGGCATGCTGAAAGCCGATTGCTTCTTGGATGCTCACCGCTTGTATTTATTTATTTATTTATTTATTTATTTATTTATTTATTTATTTATTTGTATACCCTCAGGACCCAGTGGGTGTTACAGAGGGGGTGGGTACAATATCAACATGGCAAGTCATAATAGTAACAGTGAAGGAAATACAACAAATAACAATAGTTAAAAGGAAAAGAAATCAAGAAAATAAAACGAAAAACAATAGTGTGCAGTTATACCAATATGTGTTTCGACACTGCGGACTTAAACAGTTCTTGGTCCTTAGTGGCAGCAATGGAGGTTGGAAGGCGGTTCCAGTCCCTGATTGTCTTCGGAAGAAAAGATTGCAGAAAGTGGTTGGTGCGGCAGAAAGGAATGGCTACTTTCTTCGGGTGGTCAACACGTGATGAGATATAAGCAGGTCCTGAGATTAATTCCTCCCTAAGTACTTGATTATGAAAAAAAGATTTATGAAAGAGCGACAGACGGAAAATTGTTCTTCTAGTGACCAGATCTTGAAGTTGAAGAGTAGATTTCATTAAGGACACACTGGCAGTACGAGCATAGTTGTTATGAATGAAGCGGGCTGATCGGTTTTGGACGGCTTCTAAGGCTTCAATTAATGTTGATTGGCTTGGGTCCCATATGGCAGCCGCGTATTCGAGTTTTGGTCGGACTATTGTTTGGTAAAGCTGTAATTTGAGGTGTGTTGGTGCTTGGCGAAAGTTTCTGCGGAGGTAACCAAGAGAACTGTTTGCGTTGTTAATAATGTAGGTAATGTGAGAGTGCCACGATAGATCATTTGTTATGTAAACTCCAAGGTATTTGTAGCTACTAACCTGCTCTAATCCAGTTCCATTTAATGTGTAGTTGAAAAGTTTCGGAGTGATAGAAGAACGTGTGATTGTCATGCTTTTACACTTAGCAACGTTAAGGTCATTAGCCAGGTATTGCACCATTCAGAGACGCGACTAAGATCGCCTTGAAGAAGTAAGTTGTCGTCCTCGTTAGTTATTCTGCGGTACAAAACGCAGTCGTCTGCAAACAGTTTTATGGATGACTTAATGTTACTTGCTAGATCATTGATGTATACCAAGAAGAGTAAAGGACCTAAAACGGAACCTTGTGGTACGCCAGATCTAACTGCACAGGCATTTGAGGAGGAATTATTAGCGGTAACATACTGAGTGCGGTTAGTAAGAAAGCATTCAATCCATTTCAGATTGTTAGGGTCGATATTCAGTGTGCTAAGCTTAACTAGGAGTAATTGGTGTGAAACTTTATCAAAGGCTTTCGCGAAATCTAAAAAAATGCATTCAACCAGTATTTTGTTATCTAGTGCTGAGATAACGTCATGTGTAAAAGATAGAAGCTGAGTTTCGCACGAATGATGCTTACGAAATCCGTGTTGGAACTTACTGAAGAATGAGTTGGTTTCAAGAAATGCCATGAGATTAGAGTAGATTATGTGCTCGAGCATCTTGCACGGAATACTTGTTAAAGAAATTGGTCGGTAGTTCAGGGGAGAGTGTTGGTTTCCGGATTTAAAGACGGGAATAACCTTCCCCACCTTCCAGTCAGTTGGCAAAGTGGCGCACTGGAGAGACTGCTTAAAAATGTGCGACAATACAATGGAACAGTACACTTCGGTGTTCTTCAGAAATTTCGCGTTTATCTCATCAGTGCCACAGGCAGAAGACAGCTTAAGTCGCCGGATTAAGTTAATAATTCCTTCAAATTCTATAGTTATGTAATCCAATGGAAAGAACCCGCTGTGATATACCTGCGGCACTGCAACTGCACATGAATCTGAAAAACATTGCGAAAAGACGTTGTTAAGAACAGAACAGCATTCTTCATTGCGCATTGCGCGGCCATTGGAATCAGTAAGCGATATGGCGGTTTGTTTTATTGGGTTGACAGTTTTCCAAAATTTCGACGGGTTAGTGGACAACAACGAGGGAAGCGTAGTGTTGAAATAGTCACGCCTGGCATTTCTGATGGAAAAGCGATACGCGGAAAGAGCTTCGCGATAAGCCTGCCAACGAAAAACACTGCTTTCGAGCTTAGCCGAGCGGAAGAGGCGTTTTTTCCTATTAAGAAGCCTTTTCAGGTTTGCTGTGAACAATGGCGAGCGCTGCTTTTTTGATATAACTTTTTTGATGTTGTGTGGTTCACTGTGCAGTTGGCGTCACCGCTGCCACCATGTCGTAGCCGAGTGTTGCTACGCGCTGTCAAACAAGGAGCCAACGTAACTTCGAACCATTTATTCCAGCGGAGTGCTGGCCATGAAACCGATACACGCTTGTCCGCCCGCGCAGTCAGTGTTGCCTTTCACCACACACACGGCTCTCCGTGCGCATGCCGCGCGGCGTCGCCGTGGTCGGCTGTCCACGATAATTGGCTCATCACTCGCATTGGCTGGTGCATTCAGTACCTGTATGTGTTTAGAGGGTCTCCCTTCTGCGAGCGAGACATCGTAAGGTATGTAGCCTTGCTTGTCGGAAACCATCTATGCCCTTCACTACAAAGCTTGGCCAACATTTTAAGACATCATGAAATAACTCAGCCAAAGAACAAAGACAAGGGAACAGAAAAGACGGGACATGCGCGCCTGTTCCGTCTCCTCTTCAATGGTTGTGATCTACAGCGCGAAAGAACAGGCGGACTTGCATGTGCCTTGTCCGAGGCTGTAGTGTCTGTACACGCCGTCTCTTAACACGTATGTGTCGTTTCACTCTGCATCAAAGTCATTGTCTTTCCCGTTCTCTTAATCGCTGAGCAGCTATTTCTCACGCGCTCATTTCTCGCAGACTCATCGTCACTGTTGAACTCCGAGACCGCACTGCTTTTTGTCTCCGTGGCCATCCTGGCTGCACTGACGGCCTGCTGCTGGTGTGGATTCTACGCTGCCTCTAAGCGCAAGCGACTTTCCGCCTGCTTTCAACAGCTACACGCGCCAGCGGAAGTCCCAGCACCGGTTCAAGAACTCCAGGCGCCGCGGCCGTCGTCCGCCCACAGCCAAGTCTACGCGCATTATCTGCAGCCGCACCTGAACGCCGGTGCACCACCTCTTCCGCCGCTACACCAGCTGCACACGTCCCTGGAAATGGCCTGTCATGCTCCGGGCTTCAAGCACATCAACGATCCCCACGCTTCCTGATGCAAGCTGTCAAGCTTGCTCTCGCACCAACGACCGATCAGTTTTGGGCTTGCTTTTATCGCTATTAGCCTTCTTTTTTTTCTATTTTGTTCGCCTTTACAACAGCGATGTGCTTTTAATGCGTGGATTGACCAATAAATATAAGCCTCCAAATACCCGCTGATAAAAATCTGTCCGCTAGAAAAGAGCACTTCTACTCTAGGAATGGAGAAGCTTTCACTCATGAAATCACACTGTGGACACGTCCATTGTTGGCACACCTGCCTCAAATATATATATATATATATATATAGACACAAAGTAGGACACGTGCTTATGAAGCGATTTTTGACGTTTTGGTCGGGGAACAAGCTTCACCAGAATACCGAGCACGGCATGGGTGTGGTCAATACATGCGCTTATCAGTAAGATGTAGGTACATAAAAAAAAACAAGAACTGAGAACCTCATGCGATATGCAAGTCAGTAGATCTAAAGAAAAAAAGGGGACACGTGTACGTACAGAATGCGAACATATGCATTGAAAGCGCAAAAATTAAGAAAAAAAAACGTAACACTCGAAATGACAGTATGGCCGGCATGCGCAACAGTACGAGAGACAACGTCATCAAACAAGTGCAATATCAACAAAAATATCTGCGATGTGGATAGCTAGTAAAAAGAAAGGTAAACAAAATTGTTTGGTTGTAACGCGTTACATGTGGGTAAGATGCAGGTAGGCTTCGGTATAGGGTGATTATATCAGGATACAAAATAAAGGTTAGTCTTTTCTAAAGAAACAGCTGACGCTGCTACGTACAGATTCTGCGCATTGAGTTGGAAGACAGAGTTCGAAAGGTGTAAAAACGACCGATCAGCAATGGACGCGTAAAAACCGAAAATGTCAGTTGAGTGTGAAAGAAAGCTATGGTTGATTGATTTGTGGGGTTTAACGTCCCAAAACCAGCTCCGATTATGAGAGACACCGTAGCGGAGGGCTCCGGAAATTTCGACCACCTGGGGTTCTTTAACGTGCACTGACATCGCACAGTGCAAGGACCTCAACATTTCGCCTCCATCGAAATGCAGCCGCCGCGGCCGGAATTCGATCCCGCGACCTTCGGATCTGCAGCCGAGTGCCATAACCATAGACCACCGCGGCGGGGCAGAAAGCTATGGTCAGCTGGTAAAGAAGAAAAACGTAGAAAATTGTCATGGGTTACAAAAACAGGCAACTTAATGTTTCCGCATTTTCATTTAGGCCAGACGCGACGGTATCGAACATATAAATGGGAAACGATTCACGGGCTTCTCATAATTTTAACGAACACCTGATTCGAAAACCGTAAAGCCAGGCCTTACGTTTTAGAAGAAGCTGTTCTGAACAATCAGAGTTCCAAAAAATCGCCGCCCAGGCACTCCGTACAAATGGTTAACCAGCAAAGCTCAAATGTGCGGCCCCGGTGATTAGCAGTGAGTTCAACCCGACACAGACGTCGCAGACGAAGCCAAAGTGCCGCTGGAGACTCTCTCGCTGAAAGCGGGTGTTCGCCCCGGTGAACGCGCTCCCGCAATCATCACGTCGACGCTGTTCTGCCCGCAACGCCGCTTCTTCGGCGCGCCGTCGTTGGAAGCGTTTGACATCGCGAGCTAACATCCGTGACTTACCCATGTGGAAGCTCTCAGTCGAAGCTGATGCGCGCGTGCTCGGCGCCACGGCTGCGACGGGATGGACGACGTCACTCACGGGCCAGCCAATGGCACGCGCGCTTTGGTACGGCGTAGAGAACGACGTCATTGCAAGGCGCAGCCAATGGAGACCGCTAGTGACACAGATGCCGAACGGTTTTTCGTTTCTCCTAGCCATATACAGCTTTTGCTGTAAAAAAAATTACACCATCTCCCGCTAAAGGGGACCATGAGGCGATGCGAAGCAACACGGGGGGTGCACACAGCGTCTGCATCGGTTTGACGCTAGCAGAAGCTGCCTGCGTCAGCGTTCTCTCGCGTGCGAGGGCGCGTTGTCGTTCCTTGCGAGCTGGTAAAGCGTTCATCGAAGAAAGAGCTTTTCCATAGTCAACGCGCGCCGTTCGGAGATGACAGGAGGAATGCCGAGAAGAGAGATGAGACAAGGAGGGGAGGGGGATGCGCATGCGCAGTTCCGGTGTGGACGCCACACGGCGGAGGGAGGGAGCGACACAGCCCCGACCATAAGCTATAAAGGCTAGAAGGTTTTTCTAGTGTCGTGAAAGGCGCAAGCCATGTGAAATATTTTGCTATGCTCCGGTAGATGTCGCTAGCGCCCGCAGGCAGGTGTTTGAGTCTGGTAGTGACAGCGGAAGGACGTGCGTAGCGAGAGCTCCCGGAAGACGCCAGTCGATGAGTGTTTCTGCATGATTTTTTTTGCATTTTTACATTGAATAGTAGGGGATAGTCTTTTCTTTCTTGTGCTTTTCTTTGTGTCCAGTATTTTACCCGCGTACCGGTTTTCCTTTTTCTTTTCAATACCACGTGATAGGTATTTTAAGTTGCTATCGTTTGAGTGTCAGGTTGTAATGGACGAGCAATTTTTTTTCCTTGCGGTTTTTTTTTTTACCTTTTTAGACCGAGTAAGAGAGGAAAATAATCTTTCTTGTTGCGCCTTTCTTTGTGTCCGGCATTTCCCCGAGCACGGGTCTGCCTTTCTTTCTTTTTGTCAAGGCCACGTGGTCTGCCTTTAGTGGCGCTGTTGTTTGTGTGAGTTGGAGAAGGTTGTACTGGGTGATAAGAGGATCGGTCGGGGGAAGTAACCTGAAGAGATTTAATAGTACCAATTTTGGGACACTTTTATTTCTAATTTTATTTGTGTGCGCTGTCGTTGCACAAGGCGGGAGAACTGCCTTTGTGCATTGAGGATATATCGGGACAAATAGTTCGCGGTACGTCTGCAGCCTACTGATTTATCGTATACGTGCATTTTTCGTGCGGTGTACTGGATGAATTAGTATAATATACGTTTGAAGCCTAGGACAGTGTAGGGGTGCACCACTAATAACCGCATGAGGTGTGCGTGGTAAATTTTTAGGAGGCTTGATTTTTGACGAGTGTGTGACTGTTCATCGCGCTAATCATGGCGAAAAAAACTGTGAAGTGTACAAAGTGTGGCGTGGGAGTCAAAGTAAATGTTTGCGGAGATGATGGGGCATGCGAAGTAGAAGTGTCATGTAGCCAGTGTGCGATTATTGCGAAATTCCAGCAAATGGAGGAAACTCTGACCGCCCTCTTAAAACGAGTAGGAGAGCTTGAGGACGCTTTAGAGGCGGAACGCCAAATGAGAAAGGAGATGGGCGAAAGGCTCAGAGCAACCGAGGAGCAGCTGACAAAGGTCACCATGCAAAATAAGAAAGAGTCAGGTGACTATCACGGAGAGGGAACTTCCTTGACCCCACAAGAAAAGTCGACAAAAGGAGCACAAAAGCGGGGCTCGACCTACAGCGAAGCTCTGGTGAAAGAGCGAGCGGACAAAAGACCACCCGAACCCCACCCGGAAAGTCAGTCCAAATGTCCAGAGCAGACAAAGGCAGCAGGGCAGCTGGAGAACGTAATAATAGCCGGGGACTCCAACCTGGCTCGGTGCTCGCAAACGATTCAGTAGAGGCTGAAATGAGACCGAAGAGTAGCTGTACGTTTCCAGGAAAAATGTTGAGGACAGTAATGCAACAAGCAAGGGAAGAGCTGACTCGTAGAGATCAGGGGCGCAGTTTGGTTGTGATAGCTGGCGGGCTGAACAACGTGTTGAACGGAAGGACCCCAGAAATAGAGAGGAGGTTAACAAAGGGAGTAGATGAGTTGCGGGAAGTGTCCCCCCAGGTGCAAATTGTGGTGCGCACAATCCCCGAGGTACCCTTGAAAGACCGAAACCTCCAAAGAGCAGTTGTCACCGCCAACGAAACGATTTGGCGGGTTAGTCCAACACCACCTAGACTATTGACAAGGCCTGTTCATGTCCCTCTCTCCTGACGACATACGTCACGCTAGTGGTCCTCGGGTGGCAGGGGGGCGCACGACGTTTTGCCCAAAACTACGGGCAAGCTACGACAGGTTTTTCAGTCTCCTCGCTGCTTCAGCTGGTTTGGTGCTGCATTGCGCTGCGCTAACAGCATTTGTACCTGACCAAGTGGTTTGCATTTGAGCACGTGTGATTATGTGTGTGTGCGGCAGTGTCAGCTGAGTGACGGAAAAGATATAAGATGTGACGGAAAGGAAATATCTCGTTTAGTGCAACATGAGACGGCGCTGCGTTCGTGGGTGCCACGTGGTCCCAGAGTGAGCGTTTTCGTGTTCCTCAAAAATGAAATGGGAAAGAAGTCCTGGATCAGAGCCTTTCCGCAAAAGGATTTCACACCAAGCATACAGTAAAAGGTAAGAAACTGTTAGTTTTTCAAGCGGCTGAGCGTATCGTTTGTGGTGTTGATAGCATCAATGCGCTTCAGTCGTGGCAGTGCGTTACAATCGAGCTAAGATACTCAGGACGCGGTCAAAACGACATTAACAAGTTTTATGGTGAGTGTACCCACTTTAATTCGCTCATTTTCATGCTTGGCGCAGGTTCGCGTACTTTCACGCGAGTGGCCTCTTCACAAAGCTTTCGCACTGCAACGCAACGTCATAAGATACAGACGGTTGACAAAAAAAAAAAAGGGGGGGGGGGGGGTACATATCGAGTGTCAGATGCCGCAGCATCTATTTCTGTGGACTCTCAGTCGCATATCACAAACCGCAGTCCTTGGGATATCCGACCTCAACTGAATTGAGCGAGAGTTTGAAGAGAGCCATCGAGAACTCAGTGTAAACACACACGCACAAAGGCGCACAGGAGAGACATCCTGAGAGGCTTCCTGCTGCCTGCATCAGTGAGCTCTCGACTGCCAGGGCCAACGCTCGCCGTGTATCGAGGATAATACTTCACCGCATGTTACGCTTTCCGTTATAGGGCAGTGGAATCCCAGTGTCAATATAGCATTGTCATATCCATGGCATTAGCATTCCTAAGAGACACTGGACTATAGCACTTGGGAATATCACACACCAGAGACTTGTGCGCGCGGCAGCGAACGTCACCTTGATCAACTTTTGCATTCCGAAAAATAACGTCATTCAAGGTATTGCGCAGAAAGGCTATAGATAAAATGATGAGAATACTAGGGAAGAATTGAAATGGATCAATTCTAGTCCTTCATCAATAAAACGGTTTGTACAAACGCATTTCTTACTCTGTTTCAGTAGATATTTGACATGTCTTGAAGCTACAGAAAGCTATAATATACTCAAATAAGCTTTATCATGGTCGCCCGATAATCTGCTAATGCAAACACCCTGCAGAGGAAAAAAATTCGACCGGATTTCGCTCTACTCGTCCAATCTCACCTAGAAAATGAGAAAGCGTGGCGACAGAAAGGAGCATCCGGTGTTCGGTCGGGGCAACTAGCGTGACGTCACGCTCTCCGTGGAAAGGCCTTGTCAGTAGTCTAGGTGGTGTTGGTTAGTCGAGATAAAGGCTTCGAGGTTGTCGACATAAACAGAGAAGTGCACAGATGGGGTGGTTTCCAGAGAGATGGAATCCACTTTGGCCGTAAACTTGGGCATGAGGTGGGCTGGCGCCTAGCAGGACGCGCAGTAGCTTTTTTAGGGGCACACGAGCCCTCCGGTGTCCACGGTAGAAAGGGAAGAAACATCTATGAGGGACCCTTTGGAACACAAAATGGGTAACAAAGGGAGAAGGGCAAAGGGGAAAGAGAGAAAGAAACTGCAGCGCGGTTTAATAAGCTACATAAATATGCAAGGTGGCAGAAAACCGACAAAATGGTTAGAAATAGAGGAACAGTTGAACAGAGAACAGATAGCGGTGTACGCCGTTACAGAAACGCACCTTCGGGACTCGGAAGGGCCACCAATTATTGCAAATTATGTGTGGGAAGGGTGCAACAGGACAAAATCAGAAAGAAAAGGTGAGGGAATCGGTATGCTAATTCATCGGGAAGCAAACTGGTGTAGGGTTACTTCGACATGTGAAGTGCACCTCTGGGTATCTGGAACGGTAAGCGGGAAGAAAACTATGTTGGGTGTAGTTTACATGTGGACTGGAAATAACTGCAAAGAAAAAAATCAGGAGTTAGTGAATCGCATAAGCAAGGATATTCAAAACTTTGGTAACGGGGCCGAAATAATCCTCATAGGAGATATGAATGCTCATGTGCATGACCTCGACGGATATACAGATTATAACGGGAAGTTGATGGTAGAGCTCTGCGAACAACATAGTCTCGATATAGTTAACATGAGTCCTAAGTGCGATGGGCAGGTAACATGGGAGGTCGGAAGCAGGCAGTCACCAATCGATTAATGCCTCATGACGGAAGGAATTCACGACAAGTTGAGACAAGTGAGCATAGATGAGGAAGGGAGTAGCAGCTTGGGAAGTGACCATAAACACATAACTTTGCAAATGGGCTATGTAGATTGTAAAGAGAGCATCGAATTAAAGTCGGTCAGCTCTTTTCTAAGTGAAAAACAAATTAGGAACGTAGTCGCAACAATCGAGGACATAGTGAGCAGAACAAAATGCAAAGTGTGGGATTATAATGAGCTTATTAATCTAATAAGGACTGAAATTACGAAAGAAAAACAAAAGAGGTGCTGGAGGGTAAAGCGAAAGCCAAAACGATGATGGAACAGGGAAATTCAGGACGCAATTGAGAATCGACGGGAAGCATCTCGAATACATAGGCGGGCAAAAAAGGAGCAGAGGCCACAAGACGAAGTCAAACAAAAATGGGAAACATATCTCGAGAAAAAAGCCCTGGTACAGAGTTTAGTTGAAGCCAAGATTAAAGGCCAAAGTGAACGTTGGATATCGGACATTCGCGAAAAGAAGGACGCATCTAGGCTTTTCTGGAACCACCTGCAATCGCTGGGGAAGAAAACTGTAACTATGCAACGGCATATTGTGGATGAAGAAGGAAATAAATTGGAGGGGTACGACGCATTGACTTATATTCGAAACGCAACAGCCGATTCCTTTAAGAAGCATGACGAGACTCCCTTTACGACGTGTAACAGTAGCAAGGGAGACCAAGTGGAAGAACTAGTTCTGGAACATTTCAATTGGAAGAAGGCGGAGGAAATGATTCCCAAACGAACAGCCACAGGATTAGATGGAATTAGCATTACTGTAATAAATGAGCTCGGAAGAAACAGCAAAGCAGCCCTATTAAAAGCAATTGAAAAAAGCTTAAAGGTCCCATGACACCAAAATTTCAAACGCGAGATGATTGCGTTAATAGGTTTTCCTGCATACGAAGGCAATCTTGACCAAGTATTAGCGGCGAACGTCGCCTCTAAGTAATTTTAATATGGTTTCAAAGTAAGCGGGAATGCTCATCCGAGCTTGCAGCACCTCGCGACATCGCCACTAGTGTGACGTAGTTTGTGGGCCATCTGTGACGTTTCACTTTTGTAAGTTGATATCGTGACGTCACAGAGAGACACGGGCGCGCCGCGCTATGGCCTCCGAGCGTAGCCTCCAAGATCGGCTCTCGCAGCCGATCGCGGAGGCCATGCCAAAAGCCGTATTTTTCTGCTTCCTCTCCGTGTTGGTCGCTCAAGCGTACATTGTACACACGCTATGATGCAAAGCGAGTGTGGCGAGCTGGTCTGGCGCTCGCGCTCTCCGCAACGTCACCGAATCTTGAGCTCAAGTGATCAGTGCATGCGCTCACTTCCGACAGCCGCCGCGCTAGCCCCGCGGCGCTAGTTTCTTGCAGTTTTTGGCGCGCGTTTCGAAGCTTCATTAAAACTGAACAAAATTAACGATGCTGTGACTAATTAGACTTCGCGCTGGAGAATTTGCCACTCCATGCCGTGATTACAAGACACTGTTCTACTCATTAGAACATAAAAGTCTCCAACAAAAAAATAGCTGTCATGGGCCCTTTAAAGGACAGGCGAATACCGGACAGTTGGCGTCAAAGTAGGATGAAGTTCATTTATAAGGGCAAGGGAGAGAAAAATATCATTCGCTCATATAGACCGCTGACGATTACATCAGTACTCTACAGGTTGGCGATGCAGGCAATTAAATTGAAAATGCAGATATGGACAGAGCTTAATGGCACTTTTGGCGAACTCCAAAATGGATTTCGAGTCGACAGGAGATTAGATGATAACCTTTTTGCGCTTACGCAGTGTATCGAAATAGCCGGAAAGGAGAACAGACCTTTACATTTGGCATTTTTGGATATTAAAGGTGCGTACGACAATGTGAATCAGACTATTTTATGGGACATAATGAAAGAGGTTGGTATAGGGGATGACTGTATAGAGCTCTTAAAGGAAATATACAGTGGAAATACAGTATGTGTGGAATGGGAAGGTATGGCGAGTAATGGTAGAATGGAGGCCGTCGATATAGGTAAAGGGTTGAGGCAGGGATGCCCGTTGTCCCCACTATTATTCATGCTTTACATGAGGAGAATGGAGAAAGCATTGGAGATGAGCAATATTGGTTTTAAAGGGACTGTCTACCGCTCAGAAAATTTTTTAAGATTGTGGTAAAATTGGGCAGATCGTGCGTCACATTTACGGGAACGAGCACGCTTTCACCCCACAAAAAAGGAATTATGTTTTTAATTTCGCTCTGAAAGTGGTGCAAAAAACGCCGCTAGCGACACCCAACAGCGTGTTCGTCATTTTCCAAGTGTACGAGAACCAGCCCACGCAGGTATGCATACTCCGCTGAAAAACTATTATGTATGTCTTACATGCGTACTTCACCCTGTGAGACACCTTGTTATAGCGTGAAAGAGCAATTTGTTCTTTTTTTCGCTGCTTTCGGGGTGGCGCATGTGGCGCTGCCTTCGAATTCGTCTGCCTGCGGAGGCGCGTAGTACTGGGGAGAGTCTATCTGCACCTCAACAGCTCGGGGTCACGTGACCCCAACCTCTGACGTCACTGCCTTGTGGTCACGTGACCCAACCTATGACGTCACTGGTTGAAGCGATCGGCTTCAACTGGCTATGTCTTGTTGTGACTACGTCTTGTCAAGCGACTCTGAGCAACGCGGAGGCGTTGGCGTTGCTACAGTGTACTAGAATATACGGTGCACTGTATATTCTAGTGCACTGTAGCGTTGCTCTGAGGCATGCTCTGATGTCAGGTCACTTGATAAAAAAAAAAGGCACGTTTTTTTGTCATCGTGGTTCGCGTGCACGATTTCAAGTGATCTTACATGCTTGTGGCCGCCATCCACGCTGCGTAGTTCGTTGGCGGCTTGATTATGTTAGATATTGATAGTTCGCCATCGCTAAGCGATGAAGCAATCGTACGATCGCATCTCCTGGGCTTTGAGAGTGACGAACACTACTGGCGTGGGTACGTGAAGACAGATCAAGAACTGGAACACCTAGAAAGAGCCCTTCTCGGCCTAGGAGTGTCATTCAAGGTGACATCCTCTAGGAAACATGCCGAAGAAAACCTGAATAAGGCAGGAAAGTGTAAGTATATAAGCGTTGATTATTCAAATCTGCGTTCCTTTGCCAACCCCTTCTAGTTCACTATGCCTCCGGAATCGACGCGCGTGCACCATTAGACAAAAATATTATGTAGAAAGGTTTATCCCGAAGTGCATACTGTGTGTTATAACTGTCACATGAGAGCTGTTGATCGCAATTGGGGCCCATCTGGATCGGATTTCTTGATCGCGATCAAC
>CM023481.1:228341569-228710461 GCA_013339685.2 Hyalomma asiaticum
TATGACGTCAGTTCCGGCAGGCCGACACTTGGGGAAGCCGCAGCGACAGCGAGCGCAGCTTTCCCGGGGGTGTCGGCGCAGCGCGCCGTTGGTTCAGTGGCCGGTGGGGTGCAGTGGCACGTTGCTGTACATTTGTCGCTTCCCGCTCGTGATGTTTAGATGCTGCGACAATGCCGAATAAATGCTGTGTACCGGGGTGCAACGGCAACTACAAGACGGGGAAGAAGATACAAGTTTTTTCCTTCCCGAAAGACGGTGACACTCTCAAGAAGTGGCTACGCGCCATTCCTAGGAAAGATTTCGTTCCTACTTCGTGCACCAAGGTAAGCATTTGTGATGCTCTTGTTCCTAGCTCCTCGTTGCTTATTCACGCAGTATGATAAGAAAAAATTGGCAGATCCCACGTGCAGTGGGAATCAAGGGAATGCGAAGCACGCATAAGGAACTTAAAATGGATTTGCACTGTTGTCTCGATATACCGAGTTTGGTACATATGAAGTTAACGAAGCGGCCGCAAGAGCACCAAGACTGTAGCATGTAAACCATGCCGCTCATACACGCATGTCATGATTCTAACGTTATGACTTGTCATTTACGTTCGTCATGCAGTCGTGTTGTGCCATAGCAATTTTGGTATACATCCCTTTAAGGAAATGAGTGGCATGTAGATCATGCCGCTAATGACGTGCATGTAACAATTTTCATGTTATGACCTGTCATTTATGATCGTCATGCAGTCATGTTGTGCCAAACCAATTTTCGTATAGGCTCCGTGCAGTCGAGTTTTCAATGTGCCACATCAGCGCCAGATTGCACTGCCTGGCGGAGAGAAGCAAATTGGGCAGACTGTGACAGGAAAATACGCGAACGCGATGCGCGTCTCCAACTCTACAGCAGCATCGACCGCCCGTCCCACGTTCTTTCGTTTTATTTGCTTTGAGACGCGCGCTGCAAACCTGCGGCAAACTGTTCGAAAGGGCGACGCCGCGGGCGTTCGTTTGGTTCGCAGCACGCCCGGAAAGCAGCGAAGAAACGCGCGCGTCGCTGTCGCCTTGGTTTCCACCGTGCGCGCGCGTCTCATCGACACCCCCGGGGGTGTCGGTCTCATACGTGCGACCGAAGCGGCCAATGTCAGCGATACTGAGCCGTCCGACGAGAGCTACGTAGCGCGCTCTGGTCAGTAGACGGAGCCCATACATACCATTAACGAAACGGCAGTATAGCGCCAGGACCATGAGATGTAAATCATGCCGGTCATGACACGCGTGTCATGATAATGTTATGACCTGTCATTTACGTTCGTCATGCTGTCGTGTTGTGCCATAGAAATTTTGGTATACATCCCTTTAACGAAACGCCTGGCATGTAAATCATGCCGCCCATGACATGCATGTTATGCTTTTCATGTTATGACTTCTCATTTATGTCCGTCATGCAGTCATATCGTTGCATACCGATTTTCCTACACATCCCACTAACGAAACGGCCAAGAGAGCACCAAGACCGTGGCATGTAAATCATGCCGCTCATGACATGCATGTCATGATTTTCATGTTATGACCTGTCAGTTATGTTCGCCATGTAGTCATGATGTGGCATACCAATTTTCGTAAACATCCGATTAGCGGAACGGCCAGGAGAGCACAAAATCGTAGACGGCTAGATAGATAGATAGATAGATAGATAGATAGATAGATAGATAGATAGATAGATAGATAGATAGATAGATAGATAGATAGATAGATAGATAGATAGATAGATAGATAGATAGATAGATACGCTCAAACTCGCCGAAGTTCGCTAAGAAATGCTTCGCATTTAATATGTAATCCTGTAGCTGCCGCGCCTTGCAAAGCACTGACGCCAAGAGTCTACGAGAATCGGCCGCAAAGTTCTGTTCGCAACAGGGAGTACCGGCTGCTCTGCGTTCACACAAAACCGCCTGCTGCCGTCCATTCTCGTAAGCTCTCGGTGGCAGCACTTCGCAAAGCGCGTTGGCCACACGCTCCCGTGTTTTTCTTTCATATTTCTTCTACCTGTACTCGCGCAGCGCTTTCATTGAAATGCTTCCGAAGCTTATGTAGATTTTCTTTTGACTCACGGGCGCATTTAGTTCTTTTAAAATGTTCGTTCTCAGGTGTTCATGAAACGTTTGCTCGTTTGTGCAGGTGTGCGCGGACCATTTCGACGCTTCATGCATCGAGAGGACGACATCGTACACGGATCCAAGGACGGGGAGGGTTATCGAAGTCGCACTGCCAGTACCGCGGTTGCGCCCTGGATCTGTGCCAACGTTATTTCCTGGCTGCCCGTCCTACCTTTCAGTGCCAGACCACAGCTCGAGAGAAACACCTGATGCTAAGAGAAGCCGGCAAGAAGCTTCCCAACTCGCCCGTGCTGTCGAGGAATCACTGGCGTCATATGAAGCGGAACAGCAGAGAGACCGCTTTTCGTCCCTCGAAGAACTAAGGGCTCGCCTGCAAGAGGTATCAGTGTCGCCAAAGTGGACTGTGATCCATAAAGAAGAGTGCTCGATGTTTTTGAACATTATCGACTGTCGTGAACCTCGGTTGAATGCGTCATTGACAGTGTTTGAAAACCTTGAAGTCTCTGCCTGCTATCAAGGATCACCAATCAAGAACCTAGGTAGCGCTGTTGTACCAGACTCAGTTCAAAAAGTGAGTTCCTTGTTGGAAATTTTGAACAACCTGTGCATGCTCTCTGAGGAGCGCTGCAGTTGTCGCCACCTTTTACTTGCAATACATTCCCTTCTAGACAAAGTAGAAGGTAGCATAACTGAAAACAAGAAAGAGGCAGTAAAGTTTATGAAGGAGCAGCTGCTACTGCTTTCTGCAGAACGTATTCAGTACAGCGCACAGGTGATGGTGTTTGCATGCATCTTGCATACAATATCACCGCATGCGTACAAATTTCTGAGAAGAACAAGTGTACTAACTTTGCCCCACCCAAGCACTATTAGAAATGTGTGCTCATCTATTCAAATGTGCCCTCAAATTGATTCCTCTGATGCCACTTTTCTTCAGTATGTTTCCCAGAGATTCAAACATCTGCAGCCACATGAGCATACTGTAACACTGATGCTTGACGAGATTCATATCAAGCCTTGTTTAGACTACAAGGGTGGGAACATATGTGGTGCAGCAGTCAATTCAAATGAAGTGGCCACGTCAGTGCACGTATTTATGATACAAAGTCTCCTGAGTGCGTTCAAGGAGGTGGCGCACATTCTTCCTGTTAAAACCTTACAGGGTGATGATCTTCATGTCATGCTCAAGAAGGTGATCTTGCGCTTAGAAGAGATTGGATACAGGGTCATAGCTGTTGTCTGTGACAACAACTCGCTAAACAGGAAGGCAATGAAAATGTTTCTGCCAAAACCAAAACTGAGCCCTGTTTACCCGCATCCGGCAGACCCAGCTCGACCATTATTTTACGTGGTAGATGCTGTGCATTTGTTTAAATGCATACGCAATAACTGGCTCAACCAAAAAAATGCTGGAACTTGCTTTTTTTACCCACTCTTCGAGCTTTCGAAAAATGATGTTCGTCCCGAATGCAAAATGACTGCCTCATTTAAGCATTTGAGAGATTTGCATAAAGAGGAATCAGGTCTACTCCTAAAGTCTGGGTATGGCTTGACATCGAAGGCTCTTAATCTAAGCAACTTGGAACGGCAGGATGTGAAACTGGTGCTGCAGGTTTTTAATCCGCATGTAGCCGAAGCCCTGACCGCTGGCAGTGGTGAAGTCGATTTTCAACATGCGGCAGCAACAGCGGATTTCATCAGAGTAATTCTTCGCTGGTGGAGCATTGTAAATGTGAAGACGCCTAATAAAGGCTACCATCACCGCAATGTTTATGAAGAGCCCATGGCAGACCATACAGATGACCCAAAGGCAAGGTTTCTCAGTGCTTTCATCACATGGCTAGACGTGTGGGAATTTTATCGGCATGATACTGGGGTACTTACCCAGGAGACACTGAGTGCCCTGCGCCTCTCAGCTCAATCCCTTTTGGCATTGGTGAAGTACTGTGTTAGTGAGCTTCACTTCAAGTACGTACTACTTGGGAAAGTCCAAACGGACCCCCTTGAGAGTCGTTTTGGTCAATACAGACAGATGGCTGGCGGGCAGTACCACATATCCGTTCGTCAGCTTTGTGAAACAGAGGGCAGAATTCGTCTTCAGAATGCCCTCCCAAGGATGAGCAGTGATGACCTCAAAGGCATTGAAGAAGTACACGTCACAGATGTGGGCACCTCTTGTAGTGTTGAAGTTCATGATGCTGACCTCGATCAGCTCAGGGCTCAAATGCCAGTGATTGGTTATGTTGGTGGCTACTGTGCACATGCTGCAATCAAAGTTCTCAAGTGCAAGAGCTGCCAAGGACACTTGGTCATTACTGCTAATGAGGCCGAAACAGAAGAGGACAGCCACTCCTTAATCACAAAACTGGATCGAGGTGGCCTCAAATTTCCCTCTGCCCTTGTGATTACAGTAGTTATGTACACAGAGGTTGTAGTTAGAAAGCTTACGACGCAAAGCAACTCTACCCAGTTTCTTCATGGGTCGAACCAAAGAAATGTCGTTCGGCAATTGACACTGGACTGTCTGCCAAGGCTTGAAGACATAGATACGTGCGAAAATGGGCACACGTATGATCTCCTCGTCTCATTGGTTGCAAACTGTGCCGCAAATATAATGCTGAACAATCTCTGCAGGCAAAGAAATGACCTTTTACGCATTGGAAAAGAACAGAAGGCAAAAAACAGAAAATCCCAAATATTTCTTGAAAACTAATTTTCCAGGCGATTTGCTCTCCCTATTTGAGTGAAATTGCACTGAGGCCATTTTATTCCACAGTGCTGACTTAATTGCCTTGTCATACTTCTGTCATTTGTGCAGTGAGCCTTGTTTTTAGTTTTTTTTTATTGGTGGTACATAGTTATTAAATCTCTCATTACGTGATCTCGGAATTTCAACGTGTGTTCATTTTCTGATCGAACCATCTCAGTGCCTGCTGTGGCAGTTGAATGATCCATGTTTGGTACCTCGCAGCTGTCTATGCTCTTCTTGGGCACTCCCTGTACAGTTATATTGTTGTGCAATGCGATTTTTGTTTGTGCATTTGTCTCGTATGATATGCAGCAGTCCATATAGTTTTGTTTGTCTGACTTATTTATCATACTGTGGTTCACACTTTAGTCACAAGTGTGTTTTATGTATTGTGACTTTTTGACTTTTGTTGAATGTACAATGTGATGTTTTATGTGTCGCTACTACTGTGATAAAGGAATAGTATATTTTCCGCTAACCTGCTATGTACATGGGAGCTTTTCATGTTTCAAAGTTTGGGCATGTTTTGGCAGTTCAATGCGTTTTTTTTTTATTTCGTTCAATTGAGACCCGAACAGTGCCTGCTTTGACAAAAGAACAATCTTGTCTCTGATATGATACGCAGTGTCAACCTCTTATAAGTGCGATAACTTTTCAGCATCAAGTGCAGTATCTTTTGCTGGCTGTCGTCTGTCTCGGTCGAGAACAGTGTGCACTGTGATGTTTATGCAAACGGCGTGTGCTTGTGATAAATAAATATGCATTGCGCCATTCATGGTATTCGTTATTTTTTGTTACCCTGATAAATCGTGCGGACCTGGCGATCGAGGAGTTAGCTGGCGTGAGTAGTGCGCGCGCGGCAAGCGCTCGCAGCTGGCGCAACCGCCCAACCAACGTAGGCCGGCGCGATGTGACGTCGTCGACGTCACATCACGTGACGCGCAGGCCTGAAGCTTTCCCGGGGGTGTCGGCACAGTGGGCGCACGGTTTGAAGCGCGCGCCTTACGCTAGGCGGCGCTAGCAGTGCGCACCGTAGTGGTGCCTTTTGTCTTCGGTATTATTTGCATTCGCTCCTGCACAGAACCGGGGCGTTCTGCCCCCTTTTGGTTTTGGGGAAGTTAGCGACTGCTCCGGGGCATAATTACCGAAGATGCTATCAGTTTCATAAAGAATAGATTCAGCTCTGGATTTCCCTCTTAGTTGACGCTGCATCGTCCCTAGAATTCCCCACCAAGCGATGCTGTGCGGAGCGCTGACGTCTACATCGAACTAGCCAATGAGAGATAGGATCACCCTCCTGGATTTACCGCTTCGCGTTTCACCGGCGCTTAGGAAAAGGGCGCCCGTTCCCGACACTAGGAAAACCTTTCCGGTCTGTACATACTGCTAGGGTGGCTAGAATGGGGAGGTGTGAGTACCGGCGTCCCGGCGGCGCTTGCCTACGGCCGCGCGTGACCCCTCCTCGCACCGATGCCACCAGGGGGAATGTGGCGCTGCCGGTTCCAGCGGGGTAAAGTCTGCGGGGTAGCTGCGGCTGCGCCGGTAGCACCGGCCTCGCCTACGCTACCGCCGATGTGAGCTGGTCGGTCTCGTCGCCAGTTTTGGACTGTTTGACGGCGAGATGTAGTCGAGAGCGAAAAAGAAAACTGAACGTTGGTGCTCCGTGCCTGGTTGCGACACAGAAAAACACCGGAAAAAGCTTCTCTCTTCCGTGCCTGCAAAGAAGCGTTTGATCCGAGGGTCGCGGGATCGAATCCCGGCTGCGGCGGCTGCATTTCGATGGAGGTGAAATGTTGAGGCCCGTATACTATGCGATGTCAGTGCAGGTTAAAAAACCCCAGGTGCTTGAAATGGCCCTCTACTTCGACGTCTCTCATAATTATAGCGTGGTTTCGGGACGTAAAACGCCAGAAATCAATCAATCAATCAATCAATCAATCAATCAATCAAGCACAAAGGCTGACAAGGTGTTGCAGGAGAACTTGGCAATTTGTTGCAGCGGTTGCTCATTCGAGGAAATATATACTGGAGACAGCAGTAACTGATGTCATAGCTGACAGAAGATGGAGCGAGAGGGCAATAGGTATTAAAAGATAAGGACAGTGAGAGCGAGATATATTATTTGTAGAAAATATGCGCGCAAAGGTCTCGAAGTTCGTTTTATATGTGGCCATCTCGGGCGTTGTCGACCGAGCGAACACTGAAACCTTGCGTATTATAGACCAATGTTCCCGACAGTTTTCCTTTTTTTCCCCATTTGTGAATGAACGACGTCAAAACCACATTTATTGTTTCACTGTTTGCAGTCATAGTAAACTGCTTGTATCAGTACGAAATGACATGCCTCGTCGTTACAAAAGGTACGGCTATGTGCCCACTGTCAAGAACTGCTGAAGTGGCTAATGTGGCATTTGAGGCATGCGCCTTTTCCGCACGATATAAAATCAGTACTTAATTAGAAGGCAAGATGGCACACTCTTATACAGGACAAGTAACTGCTGTTCCTGACCGCAAAAGGTATAACAGGTACCGCATAAAAAGTAGAAAAGTGAATATTAAATATAAACGCCCAAATATAGAAAACACCGCCAGGAGTATATTTACCGCTCTGGGAAGAGTGAGTGGGAGATTTACGATAAAATTTAACATTGGAACCGGCACCCTAAAAAAAAGCCTCCTTTTAGTAAATAACTACGAGAACACTATGGGGACATGATCAAAGACGAGAGCATCATTAAGAGGACCGACTTAACAAATGACACATGTGTACAACATTTTTCAGCTGAATGTTTTCCCAAGAAAGCTACATTTAAGCTGCTTTGAGAAGTGCTACGCTGTGAAAAGTCTTAGTGAGAGGCTTCATCAAATAAATGGCATATATGCAGTTTTCCCTAGTATGTGCACCACTGATTCTGTTGAGTGCAAGTGCTTTAATGGACATCACCGAAGAACAAAACTGTGCGGTCAGACTACGTTGGTACACTCGCTAACGAAAAAAAGAACACACACACACACACATTTACGGTTCTAAACTGGAAGTAGCTTTTAGTGTGCGAGGAGCGCGTCGCAGTGCGTCGTCTGCTCCGTTCCCCGCGCTCATGCCTACAGCGCCCCTTGCGGCATCGGTGCGCTTTGGGGTCACGTTTGCGCCGCCGTTGCTCACACCTCCCCATTCTAGCCACCCTAATACTGCTTCGCATCTAAAATTGTGAAACTATAGTGCCTAGAATATACTGGCTAGTGTGCTGAGCAGCGGGGGCCCCCAATGGGAGGAGGTGGCAGGGTGGGTGATGCCTTCCAACTCTGGCCGGCAGGCGGTGCCACTGAAGTGAAGGTGCGGCGCGGCCGCGTGGTTTCGTGCGCCTGCAGCTCCGTCAATGCTCCGTGTCTCGTCTTTTCTGAAGGTATTTTGCCCACGTATGCATTACAAAATGAGAGAGATTGAAAAGAAAGGTCTGAAGCGTCACAAAAGATAAGCGAGGCTGCTAGAGACAAATATGTGTCGATCCTTTCATTATTTCCGAGCGGACAAGGGAGAAAGCCCATAATTGTTTCAGAGCTTTTGCATGAACAGCTTGCTATAGCAGCTTAAAGGGTGCCAGCATGCCAGAAGGATGAAACACGTGGGGATGGGGTGGCAGGCTGCAGTTGTACTTCAAACATCTACTGACGGCATAAATGTGCCAGTCTGAACGTCTGACAAGACCAAAGTTTATTTTCTAGCTCTTTGCTGCCACTGACTTCACTTCTTCTACGTCCCATTTTAAAGCTGTCCACTTCCAAAACCGCATTCTAGATTCTTAGTTAGCCGCGTGGATGGGCAATTAAAAGCTAATTAAAAGGGCAACTCACACTCTGAAGGCACAGAAGGGTACCTCAACGTTATCCGCGCTGGTCACCAAAAGGTAATATATTGGCGGGCTTGTCGGTTACACACGATATAGGAACGCCTCGCATGTTGATTATTTTTAGGAGACAGGGACGCACATGATCTGCGCACAGGCACATCTGCTGTGTGCATTTTATGTGCGCCCTTCTGTGCCCCCCACCCCCCGAAAGAAAAAAAAAGGTATTGCGCAACTGTTACTGTTTACCAAGTCATGTACGTGTAAGTTATGCTTCAACATCTGGGCTATGAGATACCTATTTTTACATCTACAAAATCATATGTTGCAGTGCTACTGTCGTGGCTTTCTTTTTTGCAGTTTCTGTTATTTGGAGACGAGAATCGCTGCTGCGATTCCTTTTTTTTTCTTGCTATTCTGTTAAAATGGGAATTCTAGCTCGTGGACACCCTCACGAGGTCAACCTTGCATAAAGCGAGCACTGTCTTGCAAATTAAATGTATCAGCTGCAAATCCACTTCTCGCGAGCACGTAGGGTGCGAGTACTTTCACTTGTCAAGCTGGGTCTGTCCTAGTATATTCTTTGACTTTTTTGTTTCACTTTAGCGGTTAACCACAGAATGACGAAACTATACGGCAGATGGCGTGTCGTATACACTCTCAGTGCGTGTTAAACGTTCCGTCGTTTTCTAGTACCGCGTTATGCAAGGATTTTCTACGGGCAGTGATTTAATGCTAAGTTGTTTCCGTGACAGTGTTTCAGACGTTTTGTTAGTGCACGTTAACGAACCTGAGGTAGTCAAAATTTCTGGAGCCCTCTATTAATTACGGCGCTCCTCTTCCCTCAAACTCTATCATTCCCTTACCGCATAGAGTTTGTAGCAGTTACACCGTATCCCCACGGACGCTGAGCCATGATACCGACATGGGCTACAGAAAATAGTGCCGTTTCCTTAATCGAACCACGCGATAACCAGACGAGACCATTTCAAAAGCCACGAGGGACGCTGAATTCGGAGCAGAAAGCGCAGTACTACGGAGCAGAAACCGCGGGTGCCGCAGAAACCGGACGCGCCATGAAAGGATGGATGGATGCTATGAGCGTCCCCTTTGTAACGGGGCGCGGTGGCCACGCGAGCGCGCGCGCTCAGCACACTAGCCAGTATATTCTAGGCACTATAGTCAAACGTTAAGAAACGCCTTAGTTTAGCAAAAGTACCCACCCCTATTACGACGCAGTGAAGCGTGTCAACATAGACCGACCGTATAACGCTTCTCGTACCCTGAAAAAACCGACTTCCTCACCACAGACAAATCTTGTCCTAACCCATTCGGCATCAGTTCCGCGCGCTTCAAATATACTAAAAAAGCACCATAATGTTCTAATGTAAAGTGAACGCCTCAGAACCATCCTCGCCGAACCGCCTAAATTAGTATACCGTAAAACTAGAAATGTTCGAGATATATTATAATCATCTAAGTCCGACGACCGTAGCCTCACAGGATGCCACCCCCGTGGAAAACCACGGTGTAAAGTATGCCCCTATATGCGCACATCCCGGCAAGTTGTTAGTACACCTTCAAACTTTCATTTCAAAATTAAAGGGAATTATGATTGTGACACCAGAAATGTAATATATATGCTTGAATGCGTACTGTGCAAGAAGAAGTATATTGGACAAACTGAATGGCCGTTTAGATTGCCCTTTAATAACCATAAATCTCATGCTAACACGCTGCCGAGCCTGCCAATCTCTAGACACGTGCACCTCCCTGACCACTCCCGGAGACAAGTTAAATGCCACCTTACCAGAATCAGGGTTTCGTTCAAATTATGATAGAGAAGCCCGGGAATCGTTTCTCATTTATAAGTTCTATATCGTCGCGTCTGGCCTAAATAAAAATGCGGGACGATTAAGTTGCCTACGTTTGTAACCCATAGCAATTTTTTTTACGTTTTTCTTCTTTACCAGCTGATCGTACCTTTATTTCGCACTTAACTGACAACACTTTCGGTTTTTCCGGGTCGATTGTTGATCGGTCGTTTTTATACCTCTCGCACCTGGTCTTCCCACTCAATACGCAGAATCTGTACGTAGCACCGTCAGCTGTTGTTTCGCTAGAAAAGACTAACTTGCACATATATATATATATATATATATATATATATATATATATATATATATATATATATATACTATCAGGAAGACACAGTGACAAACATAGGATTTATTCTGACGTTTCGGCTGGAGGCCAGCCTTTTTCAAAGATGAAAGTTTCTCATGGGCGCATGGTCTTAAGTACACTTCACGAACATGCATAATGGGGGGTGGAAAGGGGAGAGCTCACAAAAAAATAAATAAATAAATAAAATAAGGGGGGGTTGGGATACAGATGTGTGTCCAGGAATGGAGGCGCCGTGCGGACGCAGACGTCATCTTGGACTGGCCTGTGCTTCCTGGACACACATCTGTATCCCAAGCCCCCCTTCTTTTATTTATTTATTTTTGTGAGCTCTCCCCTTTCCACCCCCCATTATGCACATTATGCATGTTCGTGAAGTGTACTCTTACTGTCCACCTATTATCCTTCCTCCTCATGACATGTCCTGCCCAGGTCCACTTCTTTCTTTTAATTGATAAGATAATATCGGCTACTCCTGTCTGTTCTCTGATCCATTCCGCTCGTTTTTTATCTCTTAGCGTTACCCCTATCATTTTTCTTTCCATTGCCCGTTGCGTGCTCCTTAGTTTCATCTCTAGTTTTTTCGTTATTCTCCATGTTTCTGCACCGTACGTTAGTACTGGGAGAATGCAGTGATTGAATACTTTTCGCTTTAATGAGAGCGGTAAGTGTCCGGTCATGATTTCGTAATGCCTTCCGAATGCGCTCCAGCCCAGCCTTATTCTACGGAGAATTTCATTTTCCTGGTTAGGAGTTCCTGATATTAACTGTCCCAGATATACATATTCGTTTACACATTGTAAGGGTTCATTGTTGATTTTAAATTCCTGTTCCTTAGCTAAGCTATTGAGCATAACTTTGGTCTTTTGTCTATTCATTTTTAATCCAATTTTAATGCTTTCCCTGTTTAGGTCATCAATCATGTTTTGTAATTCGTCACCATCATTGCTAAAGAGCACAATGTCGTCTGCAAATCTTAAATTGTTTAGATATTCTCCGTCTATTCGAATGCCCTTTTCTTCCCAGTCTAGACGTTTAAAGACTTCCTCTAAACATGCAGTGAATAGCATCGGGGATATTGTATCTCCCTGTCTCACACCTCTCCTGATCGGGATTTCTCTGCTTCTTTCATGTAGGAGTAGTGTGGCTGTGCAATCTTTGTATATGTTGTTTATGGTTTTCACATATACGCCAGGTACCCCTTGTCGATGTAGAGCTTCTAGAACTGCTTGTATTTCTATGGAGTCAAATGCTTTCTCGTAGTCGATAAACGCCATGTAAAGAGGCTTGTTATATTCCGCGTACTTCTCAATTACTAGGTTGATAGCGTGGCTGTGGTCCATTGTCGAGTAACCTTTCCTAAAACCAGCTTGTTCTCTCGGTTGGTTAAAGTCGAGTGTTTCCCTTATCCTCGTAGAAATTACCTGTGTAAATAGCTTGTATATTACTGGGAGTAGGCTGATTGGTCTGTAATTCTTTAAGTCCTTTATGTCACCTTTCTTGTGGATAAGGATTATATTAGCATTTTTCCAGCCGCGCGGTACGCTACATGTCTTGATACATCTCGTGAAGAGCGATGCAAGTTTTTCAAGTACAATATCTCCTCCGTCTTTAATCAAGTCGGCTGTTATACCATCGTCACCAGCTGCTTTACCGCGGGACATGCCTTTGGCAGCTTTTTTTACTTCGTCAGCGGTCATACATGGAATTTCGGTGTTCTCCTCTGGTTCTATTTCTATTAAGGTTGTATGGTCTGTCTGAGAGCTGTACAGTTCCGAGTAGAAATCTTCTGCTACCTTTACTATTTCGGTGAAACTGTTGATAACGTTACCTTGTTTATCTTTTAGCGCATGCATTTTGTTTTGTCCTAAGTGCAGTTTCTTTTTGACCGATTTAATGCTGGTGCCTTTCTCTACTGCTTTCTCTATTTCTCTCATGTTAAAGTTTCTTACATCTCTTTGCCTGGCTTTACTGATCAATTTCGATAGTTCTGCGAATTCTATCTTATCTTTTGATGAAGTTACTTTCATTTGTTGGCGTTTTTTTATTAAGTCCTTGGTAGATTGGGACAGCTTACTTTTTGCTTGCTTTGTTGTTTTACCCCCGACTTCTATCGCGGTTGCAAGGATTGTTTCCGTTATATGGTTTTGTTTATTTGTTCTAAATCGTCACCGTTTTCGTCTAAGGCCTCGAACTTGTTGCTTAGGGCGACTTTAAATTCGTCGTCTTTCGCTCTGATTACCTCTACATTACATTTTTTTCTAGTAAATAATTTAGTTCTTGTTTTCTTTAGGTTAAGTACAATCTTTGCCCTTACTAGTCTGTGATCGCTGCATTTTATCTTCCCCACTACTTCTGTGTCTTGAATTATACCTGGTTGTTCGCACATTATAAAGTCGATTTCATTCTTTGTTTCCCCGTTAGGGCTTTTCCACGTCCACTTCCTATTCTTGTGTTTCTTGAAGAACGTATTCATTATTCGAAGCTGGTTCCTTTCGGCAAATTGTACTAGCATTTCCCCACGGTTATTCCTACGGCCGACGCCGTAGTTGCCTATCGCCTGCTCTCCACTTTGTTTCGTTCCTACTTTTGCGTTGAAATCCCCCATGACTACTGTGTATTGCGTCCGTACTTTCTTTATTGCTAATTCGATATCCTCGTAGAATTGCTCTACTTGTTCATCGTCGTAGCTCGTTGTTGGCGCATATTCCTGGATTATCTTAAGTTTATACCGCTTATTTAGTTTTATTACGACGGATACTACCCTTTCGTTAATGCTATAGAATTCATCCACGTTGCCCGCTATATTTTTGTGGATTAGGAACCCAACGCCATATTCTCTCTTTTCGGGTAATCCTCTATAGCAGAGGATGTGTCCATTGTTTAAGACTATGTAAGCTTCGCCTGCTCTCCTAACTTCGCTAAGGCCAATGACGTCCCAATTAACTCCCTCTAGTTCCTCGAGTAATTCCGCTAATCTAGCTTCGCTTGAGAGGGATCTTGCATTGAACGTTCCAATGTTTAGATTCCAGTGGCGGCCTGTCCGGGTCCAGTGGTTGTTACCGCCCTCTGCTGCTTCACAGAGCTGACCGCCGCCGTGGACAGATGTTCTGCAGCTGCTGGACACTGAGGGCGAGGGTTTAATTGTAGACATCGTGTGGGAGGTGGTGGCCAAGTACTTCACCAGGGAGGCCAATTCCTGTTCTGGTGTAGGAGTGAGTTGTAAACGGCACTTGAACGACTGAAAGCCTTTCAGGTGTCCAACCGTCGCCAGGACCCCCCTACCGACGTAATCTCGAGCTTATGACAACCATCCTTGAAAAGAAAAAAAAAAGGGGGGGGGGGTCGAACCTGTGACCCACGGCGGTCTCAGTAGCCGCGGTTCCGCATCGTTAAACGTACACGCTTACAAAGCATTTCATGCGCGATAACTTCTATGCGGGTTACTATTTTGTACAGTATTTGGTCTCAAAATGTCCGCGATTATCTAGTTTTGCTGATCGCGACATCCAGGACGTCATGGTTATTAAAATTGCTCTGACAGGTAGCTGGGCGCGCGTGGAAAGTCGTGTTTTAGCGAGCGGTTTTAACTGCGCCACGAGAGGGAAAACGCAACAGAGGTAGGCAAAAGGTTAGATGGAGCGATGAAATTCAAAAGTTTGCGGGCATAAAGTGGAACCAACTCGCTCAGGATAGGGTGGATTGGAAATCGTTGGGAGAGGCCTTCGTCCTGCAGTGGACCTAAACAGGCTGATGATGATGATGATGATGAAGTGTACTTAAAGACCATGCGCCCATGAGAAACTTTCATCTTTGAAAAAGGCTGGCCTCCAGCCGAAACGTCAGAATAAATCCTATGTTTGTCACTGTGCCTTTCTGATAGTATATATATATATATATATATATATATATATATATATATATATATATATATATATATATATATATATATATATATATATATATATATATATATATATATATATATATATATATATATATTGCACACCGACGCAAGCGGCCATGGCATCGGTGCCGTCCTTCTACAGCATGACAACAGTGGTCGGGAGAGAGTCGTCGCTTACGCCAGCCGAGCTCTCACGACTGCTGAACAGAACTACTCAATAACAGAGCAAGAATGCTTGGCTGTAATTTGGGCTGTACAAAAATTCCGCCCATATCTTTACGGACGCTATTTTACCGTGATTACAGACCACCACGCCTTATGCTGGCTGTCGTCCTTAAAGAATTTGTCCGGACGCCTCGGCCGGTGGGTGCTACGGCTGCAGGAGTACACTTTTGACGTTGTGTACAAATCTGGGAAAAAACATCAAGATGCCGACGCTCTCTCTCGTTGCCCCCTGCCACTCCCACCTACTCAGAGCAACCCTCTCCATCACTCGGTCCCCGATGTGGAGGCTACGAGTCCTTTAACGTCACCAGAAGTAGCTGTTGTTGGCACGCTGTCCTCCAATCACTACACTCACTTGGCCTCCTCTCAACGGGATTATCCATATTGCCACCGCATTATTCAACGCCTTTGCGGAGAGTCTCCACCACCAAATGCCAGAACACGCCGGCAACTCAGGCAATTTAAGCTCGACAACAACATCCTGCATCGATATGTTTATAATCCTAATGATGGACACCAGTGGGTGCCCGTTATCCCACGCTCTCTTCGTATGCAGGTCCTTGACGCCTTCCACGATGACCCATCTGCTGGTCACTTGGGATTCTACAAAACGTACAACCGCATTAGGAGTCGTTTCTTCTGGCCCGGCCTCTCCACTTCTATTGCCAAGTACGTCTCCTCTTGCGCACTGTGCCAACGACGCAAGCAACCAACTTTGCCTCCTGCAGGCTTGTTGCAACCCATCCCATGTCCCGCTGCACCTTTTGCCATTGTTGGTATAGATCTGGTTGGTCCTCTTCCCGTCACTCCCGCAGGGTATCGATGGATCGTTACAGCGGTTGACCACCTGACGCGGTATGCAGAAACCGCTCCCCTCCGCTCTAGTTCTGCCTCTGACGTGGCCACCTTCTTTCTTGAGGCCATTGTCCTGCGTCACGGTGCGCCACGCGTCCTCCTAAGTGATCGTGGCAAGACTTTTCTGTCCTCACTAATCGAAGAAGTTCTTAAAACTTGCGGCACAGTTCACAAGACGACATCACCATACCACCCTCAAACCAATGGTATAACAGAGCGATTCCATCGCACCCTAATCGATATGATCTCAATGTACATCGGACGAAACCACGACAACTGGGACACAATCTTACCATTTGTGACCTTTGCCCATAATACCGCTTCTCAACGCACTACAGGATATTCGCCTTTTTACCTCGTTTACGGCCGTTCGCCGACATTTACGATCGACGCTTCATTCTTCAACACTCCAAGTGTCAGTTCATCAACTATACCTGAACAATTTGTCTCCCGCCTTGAAAACTGTCGCCAACTTGCTCGACTCAGGACAGAAGCCAGTCAACATGATCGCAAGGAGCGCTATGACAGCACTCACCGTGAAGTCTCTTTCCGTCCCGGAGACGAAGTGCTCCTATGGACGCCCACTCGTGTTCCCGGATTGTGCGAAAAGTTCCTGTCGCGATTCCTCGGACCCTACATAATTATTCGGCAAACATCCCCTGTTAATTATCTTATCACTCCCCTTGAGGGTTCTCCAGACCGTCGCTGCCGTGGCTCAGAGATTGTCCATGTTTCGCGTCTCAAGCCATTCGTTCGGCGTATCTCCCCAGTCTAAGGCACGGCCAGGCTGGCCGCTTTGGCCCGCGGGGAAAATGTGTGAGCATTGTTCATCTGCTTCATCTTCTCACCTGTAAATATTCATCATCACCGCTTAGGCTGGGGCAGCGGGGCTTGGTCTCGACAATAAAGAGGAAGAGGCTTGCGGTCTGAACGTTGTCTCACAATATATATATATATATATATATATATATATATATATATATATATATATATATTGTCGCGAAGACCGCGTCGCGTAGAATGTTTTCTTGTTCTTTTTTCTTTTTCGACTGCTTTCTTAGAAGGGTGCTCAAGCAAACGAGCCGGCGCACCGCAGGGGGTCTTCTTGACGACGTAGTACAGAGAACGAAGACCACGTGTGTGCGTCGCGGCCAGTTTCTGGAATGTGTTGTTTGTATTAGTTTTGTAGCAAAGCCGGATGCACGCGATCACGAGGGCTCGCGTTGAGCATCGTTAACTTCGGCTTGCCTGATTGGTCCGCGTTGCCGTGGATGTTGAGGAGTGCTATTTAAGCGGCGACACTGGCCTTTTTTTGAGAGCGGACTAGGGGACCATGACGCTCGAAACCACCGGGGACCACTTCGGCAGGCCGACGGGGTATGATACCATTTTCTATGTTGTATAATTTTTGCCCTGTGTGTTTTCCAACTTCAAGATGTCTTAGCTAAATAAACCCCCCAATGAGTGCTCTCCCAATTCACTGTGTCGACTCCTCATCGCTTGCCTGCGCGGAGTGGCTCCCCCGCCTCTTCGTCTTCCTGACCTTCCGATGCGTCTAACGTTAACGGCCCCGACGTTTCGCTACAATATATATATATATATATATATATATATATATATATATATATATATATATATTGCCGCGGGTATGTGCCAACGCACACAAAGTTGAAGTTGAACGCGCTTGCACGCTGATCGCGGCGACGAAGAAGACGTTCTGTTCTCTTTTGGACGACGGATAAAGTCTATTTTCTTGTGCTGCTCCGCATCCTCGTTAATAACGCGTCGTTACACTGGTGGATGGGGCGTACTTACCTCCTTGAGGTCAGTACGCCCCATCCTGTCGATTTACACATTTCTTCTTTGTACGTCGCGTTTGTCGGAATGCAAACAACAAAAAAAACTTAAAAAGCTTTTCCCGTAACCTTGTCCACGGCCGCTCGATTAGCAACATGCGTTTTTATCGAGCGGCCGTGTCTCGTCGCTTGCGACAAGCGAATGCGCAGCAGCACGGCCATAGAATACAGCTGTCCTCCTTAACACGTTCCTCCTAACATTGTAACCCAATAACACACGTACTCAATCCGTTCGCGAGCACCGTCGTCGCGCAGGTCCGAAAATGGCTACCGGAGCGCGGTGGAAAGAAAAAAAAACAGAGAAAAAAATACGAAGGAGTGCTCGTCTTCTTCCACGTGACACGAACCGGCCAATCGGGGAGCGGAGGAGGTCGGGACGCAGCAGGTGGCGGGGAGCAAACGCCGGGGAGAGCGCGGTGGAGAAAAGGACAATGAATGGCGCTACTTTTAAAAAATAGAGGGGCTTTAGGCTTTTCCATTGCAAGCGCTTGATTTCAGCTCAGTATGGAATTATCCTTTCCATGTTCTACTCCAATAAACGAATGAGGACATAATTTATGCACCGGTCCATTATTGCCACCCTCGCTTTATTTTGGTAAAAGGGAAAGTTCAAGGGAGGAACTATTTGAAGCTTCGCGGAGGCACACTGGCTGATTGTTATAAGGGCGTGGGATGGACTTCGCTGCAGACTTAAGTTGTATTCGACCGGGAGATGATAACAGAGGAGAAAACACGGGGATGAGTGTCGCTGCCTTAAGACCCGTAGGTTTTCACTGCTGTGGAAGCTAGACCTATTCCACCGGCCTACGTTACAAAGCTGCGGTGGCGCTGCCGTCGGGAGTTTTGGTTTCGCATGCTAGGCTTCCGCCGGCGGCCCTACCGTAGCAGCCGCTGCGTTTTCGCTGGTGCGGGCGCTTCTCACCGCCGTGCAATGAAGAAAAAAGTGTTCACCGATGACCTGCGCCATGGGTTGGTTGCTCAGTAACCAACAAGATATGTCTGATAGGTTTTTATTGGTTTCCTGCTTATGTCTGTCTTAAGGAAAGGGACGAACCTGTAATGCTGGCTCATCGGTTATGCGCCAAACATATTCGTCACGACTAAGCACATGTGTAATTATTTAGCGTTAGTGCAGCTTGTTTCATGTGAGAGAAGTAGCATTCTCACAAGTTTGTCAACTGCAATGCTCGACACCAAGTTTCTTGGCATAAACAAAGTGTGGACAGAGAGCGATGACGCTATACCGCAAAGCGCGCACTGCATTAGCTTAGAACGATGTATAGAATTAATCGCGGTCGCCGTGTATTATTGAAGTGAGGAAGTTACAGATACGTCATGCGAATTTCATTAACTGAAGTGAAATAAATATATAAGAGCCTAATTCACGTAGCCGGGAGCGAAAGGCCGATTACAGCGATGATTTTGCAAATCGCTTGCGGCTGCGATAGCATATGCATAAGAGAAGTGTATTGTGCAATGCTGTAGTGGTTGTGACGCGCTTTACATTTTCCCGATCGTCAGACTGCTCTAACTACACGCCTGAAATTCGCCACATCGTTTCAGACTTTTACGCCTTCACGATCGCAACTGAGCGTATATGGGCAGAGCCGCGAGCCGCGGTTACGCTCGCCTTGTTAGCGTTTAT
This sequence comes from Hyalomma asiaticum, assembly GCA_013339685.2. Taxonomy (NCBI): domain Eukaryota; kingdom Metazoa; phylum Arthropoda; class Arachnida; order Ixodida; family Ixodidae; genus Hyalomma; species Hyalomma asiaticum. The sequence goes on from CM023481.1 coordinate 228,360,943, forward strand.
TCGAGAGCCTTGTCCTTGGCTCTTGATTGTTTGCGTGTGCGTGTGTGCATGTGCGTGTTATCACAGCCGTATTTACATAGATGATAGCGTCACCAATATTGCTCTTTTTTTATGCTTGAGTAACTAAACCGATACGCGCAAGGATTTCGCGTAGGGATTAAAGGCTTTAGTTCGAAACAGTATTTTAGCTGAGGCATTTGCAAGTCGTATTTGCTTAAACCCGTCTCCAGGTGGTTCATCCTTGCGCTAGTTACCGAATTAAGCATACGCATGAAGCGATGCCGACATGATAGCTCGCGATCATTTGCATCATGTGGCAAGGTGCTTGTCGTTTCAGTTTCTCACATCTTATCATAGCTGGGCGTCGGTGTATTCTTTTCTACATGCATTTAATGCTTCCTACAGAGCTAATGCAACTTCATCTCACGCGGCTGCCTCTCGCAAACTGTTGTAAACACGCCGTCGGCACTCCGACGCTCCGTGCTCGGAGGCAGCTTTCGCACACGCTTCGCCGGCGGCGGTGGCGCGACCATGCAGGGCCGCGGCAAGCGGTGGGCAGGGCGTCGGCGCCGCGACGTCGATACAAGTCGTGGTTATATCGCCGGTGCCTACCACTGTTTACAAACATGGAATAGGTCTATAGGTCAAAGCTGTGGACGCCTGACACGCGCTTAGCAATTGAGCTGCTATTAGCCAGCGCTGTGATCATTTAAGCCTTATCAAATTTTCGCTGCTGAGAGATAACCTGCGGGATCGATTTTCGTGGACATGCACATGCCATCTACCAAATCTCAACAGCCAACACAGTTCCGAAGGTAATTTAGAATAAATATTGAAGTTCGCATCAGCAATCGAGCGCTATACGCCGTATCTCCAGGCATCGACAGTAGCAAAGGTGACTTTCTATAGTAGGATACAACTTTAAAAAATCGCAGCATATCCACGGGGTGAATGATGATGAGTGGGCGAAGCTCCGGAGGGAATCATCGGTAAACCGTGAATCTTCCGTGCAATTCGCCCAGTCGATCATCGTGTAAAGACGTCTCACGCAGCCCCTTACACAGGCCGGAACGCGCACCGCGTTTGCCGACGCCATCACATGACTGCTGAGAGAGTAAAAGGCGAAGAGGCCTCAGCGTCTTACACCAGCTTCTTACACGGGTCGTAACGCGCTAGCACAAACGCGTTAAAAACGCGCAGTCTTTCGTTAATATTGGGTGTTTACTGTCATCGTGGTGCATGTGTCCATGTGCGCTTCGTGGCGTAGTGGCTGGCGCCGCGCGTTCGGAAGCGAGGGGTCCCTGGTTCGATTCCGCGCTTCGGACACAACGTTCGGAATTTTTTTCTCTTCGTCCATGGTCCATGAAGCGCGATCCGACGCGTACGGCGACGATCCTTCTTTTCCTTCCTTTCTTCTCTTCCACTTTCATATCCCTTATTCCCTCCCCTAAGGCGCTTAGCCGTGTCCCCAGCATGGGTGACAGAAATTAGCGTCTCTTCCTTCCTAATAAACCACTACCACCAGGAGAATGAGAGGAGCGCTCCCGGCGCAGCCCCGCGCAGCACCTAATCGGAGAGCAGCGGCACCTCCAGCACTCATATACAAGTACCGCCATCTAGCGGACATTCCAAGAACTAAACGAGAGGTGGCTACCTACTACATACATCGGGGACGCACGACCCACGCCTTAAGGAGCTTCGCCCCTAAAAAACAGCAGTTAGCAACAAGGGCCGACGGACCGCGCGTGTCTGTGTTACTCTGCCAGCCAATAACAGCAGGAAACGAAATTATGGTCATGCGACCTTTTTAGAGTGGCGCCGTGTTTATGCTTTCGGTATACCTACGGAACGTCTGCTGTTCTTGAGTCCTTTCCTCGACATAAGCCATGGTGTGCTCGGGAAGCATGGACAAAAATGTGTGGAGTCGCAGCGTTTCCGTCTTTGAAAGGCCACGGTTACAGTTAATAGGGAGTTTTCGAATAGGGGTCCCAAACACTTCGGGGCCCCAAAGAAATAGCGTCGACACCACTGCGCATGCGCGAGACCCAAACTGCCTTTGGGTTTTACGTTGGGCCCACTATTTCTGGAATTTAGCGAGAGCCCCAAAGCAAGCCCCAAAAGATTTAACGTAAACAAACATGGCGGCGCTCATCTAAGCGACGGCTCTCGCCTAGGGCCAAGCTGACCTGATTTCTGATTAAATGATGACTTTATCAGTCAATAAAAGGTGGCGCGCGCCATCGCTTTCCTCCATCTCACGCATGCAACAAAGAATGGCCGTGAAACAGTGGCGCTCCGGCGGGGGGGGGGGAGGGTTCGGGTGTCGTAACCCCCCCCCCCCCCCGAGGCCGACCTAACCCCCATCCCACTCCGTAACTGCTCCTATGTCGTAGAAGAATGTGGAGCTAATGTCTCTGCAAAACGCCGAAAAAATAATAAAAATATTCATCATTGATGTTACTATTATTTGACATTTTATTTACTTTTTTAACTTTTTTTGCACACGCAACAACTGTGTAATCGCATGCCCGGCCCTTCGTGAAAAATTGAACACCCCCCCCCCCCCTCCCTGGCAGAGATCCTGGGTGCGCTACTGCCGTGAAATAGCCCTCGTTTTTGATATCGGTTGTCGATGCAGCAGCTAGTAGGCCTAACGCGGAAAGGTTTCGGCTGGGCCAGAAGTAAGCAAAATATAGTGGCCGAATTCTCTTGCGTAGGTCAAAAAACCTTCAGGTAAACGTAGTCGAAGCGCACCTTAGCCAAAGACACACCTTTGTCCTTTGTGTACCAACTACCAACACAGACGAGATCGGCACACTTGAGCGCCTGTTGAACCGATCACAATTTTGATACGGCACCGGCAGCAAAGACGGGCGCAAGGCGTACGCGATTTTCTCAGGAGGGCTAGAGATGGGTCGCTCAGGAGTGATCCGGATCTTTTGAGCGGCTCTTTCCAAAGAGCGAGTGATCCGCGGCTCAGTAAAACTGAGTGGCGGATCTTTGGGAGAGCGGACGGCGGTTCTCTCTCGCTCAGTGAACCGAGGGCAGGAGGCGGTTCGCTCTCGCTCAGTGAACCGTGCGTTCTCTCTCGCTCAGAGAGCCGAGGTGAGCCGGCTCAGTAAAAATGAGCGGCGGTTCTTTGGGAGAGCGGACGGCGGTTCTCTCTCGCTCAGTGAACCGTGCGTTCTCTCTCGCTCTGAGAGCCAAGGTGAGCAGGCTCAGTAAAACTGAGCGGCGGTTCGTTGGGAGAGCGGACGGCGGTTCTCTCTCGCTCAGTGAACCGAGGGCGGGAGACGGTTCGCTCTCGCTCAGTGAACCGCGCGTTCTCTCTCACTCAGAGAGCCGAGGTGAGCCGGCTCAGTAAAACTGAGCGGCGGTTCTTTGGGAGAGCGGACGGCGGTTCTCTCTCGCTCAGTGAACCGTGCGGCTCAGAGAGCCGAGGTGAGCCGGCTCAGTAAAAATGAGTGGCGGTTCTTTGGGACTCTCTCTCGCTCAGTGAACCGAGGTGAGCCGTGCTTTCTCTCGCTCAGAGAGCCGAGAGCGGAAGGCGGTGCTCTCTCGCTCAATGAGCCGCGGTGAGCCGTGTTGATCGCTTTTCGTTTCGACGGCGGCAACGAGTGTTGGCCGTCGCGGGCTGACTCGCACTACTCGCATCTCGCTCGCTGTGTGCGCTGCGTGAGGCAGTTCATCGTGAGCTCGTGCAACACTTCGAAGGGTATTTGGTGTCATTAAAGACAACAGGTCAACGTAGCTTACGTCCTCATTAGTGCTCATTAGTATAGTTATAAATATGTCACCCATATCATCCAGTCCTGTGAACTTCCTGAGCATGTATTTTAGCACATCAATAAAACGAATAAGATGCCGTGTTGTGTCAAGGCTTCATATTATTTCGTCGTGGCGCATGTTGGAAAAAAAAATCATGGCATGATCGCACTTCGTTTTGATCTGTTTATATGGGCTGCACAGATATTGTTCGACGTCTTTGTTTCTGTCAATGGGTGACGGAAGCTAAACATCTCTTCAAATTTACGGCACATCATGATGGCACCCAGACTGACGGGCACTCTAATATATTTTAGGTAAATGAACGTCTTCCAGAAATGCGTCCATTCACAGTGACACACGTTAAAATTAAGTGCTTGATTTAAGACAGGTCCCGACACGGGACAGTGAAACACGGCAAGTGCTGCTTTCCGGATATTTCAAAGCAGATCTTGCATGTACTTTTCAAACGTGAAGGGGGTTGTCTCGCACACAGCGTGAGGAATTCTTCATTGTATCTGTTTAACGATCCCTTGGTGCGGCTGTAATTACTTATGGAACTGTTGTAAATATGCGCGGCGCCACAAAAGCGCACTTTCCAAGTAACGACCCTTTCTTTGCACTGCCGTGCAGCATAACAGAAAGGAGGTGCTTCTTTTTTTCCGTTGAAAAAGAAAACCCGGGCCTATTTGGAACGGTGCCGCGTAATTCTTTCTTTTACCTCAGGAATCTCTCTTTTTTTAGCAGTAATGTGATTTGTCGAAAGGTGAACGTGTTTCAGAGAAAGAAAAGGAGTTTGCTGTTACAAAAGGGAAAAAGCAGCGCAAAGCAGGCACGTAGGCAGGGGGGGGCCCAGGGGGGCCGCCCCCCCCCCCCCCGAAATTTGTCCAGTCAGCCATTAACGTAGGGGTATGAAGGCATTAGTACAAGTAGTGCCGCGCGCATTTAAACAAATGAAAAACAAACGAATGTCAAGGAACTCACCAAAAATAACTACCAAGGAACCTTTATTCAGAAAGCACTTCAATTCCAAAAACACGGCAGCGCTTCCCGAGAAATTCAGCGTCCGGCTCCTGAATCAACACAGGAACACCGCACTCTCCCATATGTCTGAGGCGTTAGCGAAACCATCGCTCGCATTCTCAGAAAAGAAGGCACCCGAGTGACTCACAAGCCTTACGAGCACATGTTCTCTGCCTATTGCCAAAGACCGTTCACCGAGGGAGAGAGTCCAAGGCACTGTATACAAATATTCGATGCGAGCTACATCGGCGAAACGAAAAACCTCAAAGAAACATTTCGACAGCATCGGAACAACCTCTGCAGTTTTGCAACAGATCGCAACCCGATAGCCGAACGTTCTCAAGATAGCGACCACCGTATCAATCTTCCTGACACAACGGTCATACCAACTGAAACCAATTATCGGAAACAGTTACTGTTTTGTGATTGCGGAAAGAGACAAAAAATTGTGCAACACAGGACATTTTTATATATGTAAGACAAGCTTTGGAAACAAAATTACGAGAACGAAGAAAATTTTGCCATGCGGCTTCGAAACCAGAAAAAAACAACGTTACTGCCCATACTTCGTGCTACTTTTCTTCGTCGCATCAGTTATGTTTAGGAAGGTGGTTGGTTGGTTATGTAGGGTTTTCTGGGCAAAAGCGACCATGGCTATATTGCGCGAAACGAGGATTCTCACCTAAGATCAGGGCGCTCGGAAGTTGGATTGCTTCAAGGAACAGTGCAAAGAATGACTGGACAAACAGCAAAAGATAGCGTTGACTCCACCTGTGGATTCCGTGAGGAAATGTCTTTCTTAAGAGAGGAGCGGTGTCTTTGTTGCTGCAGAGCTAGCAGGCGGTATTTTGCGGGCGTCATGCAAACAGTCGCGTAGTGGCGGCCACTTAGGGAGCATTCAGGTGCTTTGTTTGACTGATAGCTGCACGGCGTGGGAACACGCACGCATACGGCTTTGATTTGCCACAGACGCAGAGTTTTTCCGCGACCGGACGGCGGAAGGTAACAGAAAGCGTGGAAAAGGAGACTTTTGTATGGAAAGCCAGGCTTCGACGACCCATTAACCCATTCAACCCCGCTGGCACCTCTGCGAAACGCACAACCCTTTTTCCGCTGCCTGTGTCGTCGGGCAGGCGCCGCGTGGCGGAAGGAGTAAACAGGGTATACAAACAGGGTAAACAGGGTGCTTGGAGTTCTACGGAAGGGTACCACAGGCGAGCCACGTTCATTCCATAGATAGATGACCTGAACGCTTCCCTTAAACGGCTCTGCACACCATCGAAAAAAAAAAACTGCAAAGTTCACACTTTGTGTTGCCAAGCACGCCTGCAAGGGCAAATTTGAATCTGTGCAGCCGGCCTTCGATTTTTACTTTAGAGATATGACAACAGCGCATAACTTGACACGAAAAGGTGGATGGGAAATCTGGAAAACTAAATGGCAGGCCATGCAAGAGGATGAACATCCCCGCTCTGCGACGGACCCTTTACCTGAATGCGACAAAGCCCTGTTCCCGAATGTTAATCACTCCTCAACATATAGGCAACTCTCCCAGTGAGTGTACAGCTGCTGCAGAACGCAGCTTCTCGACACTGAAAAGAGTAAAAACGTATTTGAGGAACCGAGCACCTGAAGAGCGGCTTAATGGCCTGGCTCTTATGTCCATTCACCGGATGCAAGTGAGTGTCGACGAAGTTATCGCTGTGTTTATGGAGAAACCGCGACGCATGAAAATTGCAGCGTGAACCATTCTTTTCGGCCAAGCTGCATGCTCGCTTTTTTTTTTCTTCTTTTGCATTGATTTTACAATATTGTAAACCTACTCGCAATGTCATTCTTTAATATTGCTTCCTAAAACGAATGTTAGCGTCCTGCATCTTTTGTGTCATGAAAGCATCCGTGTTTTGGTTCTTTGTGGTTAAATAAAATAGTTTTCCCGAATATGTCTGTTTTTCGTTTAAGAATTGCTGTCATAAAGTGGCTCACGTTCTTCTCGCAGGCCTGTCGTAGAGTGTGAGAAGTTGGGTAGAGAAAGTGTCCGACAATTATATTTTATTTGCCGAACATCCGTAATTGGGCGCCTGATTCCTTTGCATTGCTTTTTTTTTCTTTTTGTCACTCCTCTTTCCGTCACTGACTCTGTATGGCCCTTCTTGGTCGAGATTACTTGGTTGGAAAGTATTCTTTCTCGTGCACACGCGCTAGCTTTACTGCAGTGTCAAAAAACTTCCTTTCCATCTCGGTTTAACTCGCCTCGTGTGCTGCTTTCCACTATGTTCTCATTCTCGTCCAATAATTAAGCGTCTTCTATATTTCCGGGTATGCTTATTTTTTTAGCATTGTATAATTATGACCATGCTGTTATTGATGCTTTTGTCCCCCCCCCCCCTTATGTAATACCCTGAAAAGGGCCTTTAAGGGTCAGCAAATGATGATGATGATGCTTTTTTTTCTCGAAGAATTATGCCTTGGGCCCCCCTCGAAAAAAAATCCTGGCTACGTGCCTGACAACAGGGGTAGCTTACAAATTTTCTTATTTTTCGACATGATGGTGCATATATTCACAATGTCCGTACACGGTGGCGCCGCACAGCAAATAAATTTAGTGACAATCTGCTAATCCTCCACGAGGAGGTTTAGCAGACGATGCCACGCTTTCACGTGGCTACTACGGACTTAGCCAACACTTGACGCGCAGGAACAGGGGCTTTTGTTTGCCCTCTTCGCATTCACGATGGTCAAGAGTCAAGGGTAGCATATCTAATAATGGGCGGCGCGCTCCAGTCCAGTGCACAAACCGAGTTCTCAGCAAGAACATGTCACGTTCTTTCTAGCGAAATGTGTCGATGGAAAATGCATGACGACCGGATACGTGGTGAATTGTAGACGAGCCGGTACCGCTCCGATAAGGCTGATTGTATGCCATTCCATGAAGCGGAGGCAGGCATACTTTCTAGGAAGAATAAGAAAGCACGAACTGGATACAGAGTCACAGACAGAAAACAGACACTCATACACACGGGCGCAGCGTTTCAACTTTCTTGGTTATATGATTTTCGGAAGACATGTTGGTCGTATCTTTTGTGGTATTGTTGTGAGATAAGATTATTATGCATGTTAGTATCTGCTAAGCGCCTCATAATTTCTGCCACCCACCTCACCCCTCAGCGAATGAAAATGTGTCTCTCCTAACAAAACTGCATAAACCGGAAACAAAAATAGAGAAAAGCTCTCACATACCCTGCAGTTAGTTTTTTAATGGTTAGCGCATATTACTTACGTGTAGAACGATCACTGCAATATAAGGTCCCTCGCAGAGTTGAATTGTGCGGAAGTCATATACGCGGAAGTTATGTGTGCTTCGCTTGCCTTAAGCAGGGATGTTAGCAGGGCCCCCAGTGATATGGGCAAACCACGGACGCTAATGCAAGGCAGCCGAACGGCCGCCCACCGCTCCGGCCGGTCCCGTTCTCCCCTCGCGCCAGAGCGTTTTCCCTCGGACCCGGTGAGACGGTGAGCCGTTGAAATGAACCGGATCATTGCAGTGAGCTGAGCCGTTCTGAGCCGTTCACTCAAGTGAGCCGCTTTGCCCATCTCTAAGGAGGACGATCTTGCTTTGTTGCGTGAGGCTCGAGAATATACCGTGGCGCCATCTGTCGGAACCTCTCCGTGACGTACAAAACGACATCAGGTGATACCGGCCGCGCAGCGTACGACGTCCTACAATGTCGCAGCTCGTTCAGAGACGGTTTTTTCGTGTTGCAAGAGTTCCCTGTGTGTATCTTAGCTACGAGAGAATCTGTTCTACAGGTCGGCAAAGTATTTTGCGAGTGAACCGCATCGTCCACGCTTGTCGGAAATGTGTGCCCGCGGTGCTATGCACGACGAAAGTGACGAGGCCGCTCGCGTAAAAAGTGCTCGGGAAATTTAGTTAGCTATCACTGGGAATACTCAGACATCTCGCGTACAGTTACTCATTCAAGCGCGAATAGGCGCTACATCTCGTGCACTTGCGCGGACGGTGCACGGGCGATAAGTGACATTTAGATTCACGATGACAGCTGCACGTGGTTCACGGCTTACCTTCCCATCCCTTCACCCCATTTTTGGGCGCGTGATTAAGCAAGCAATATATGTGAGATCTTGATATTGCTAACTCAACCTGCACGTCCATTCATGAGGGAATGGACATGCAGAATGGACACCAGGTTTGGCACTTTTACCAGTATTATCGCGGGGCAATGATTCATCACGAGCTTATTTATCATCAGTAAATTATATCAGTAAATTCTGTGCGCGCATGTATCTCTGCGCACAGTATCTTGACTGATGAATATCAGCAGCCTGGTATTTTTTGCGATGGCGCTGCTCCGTAAACAAGACACGTTTCCTCTACAGCAGCAAATACGCGTCGTAAATTCGATTGCCTACAGCCCGCGAAAGTTCATGCCGTACTCAGTGAACATTTTAGCTCCAACGCCGTGCACAAAATTTCTCGGTCCACGGTCATTTTTATGACCGTGGACCGATGGATGGATGGATGGATGCTATGAGCGTCCCCTTCGTAGCGGGGCGGTGACATGTGCGCCACCAGGCTCGTAAGAAGATTTAAGAACTTTTTTTTCTCTCTCTCTTTAAATTTTCCTCATGCCTTTTAAATTTACTTCAATCAAATCGATCATACTATAGAAAAAACGGAAATTCATAGCCCTGTTCCCTGCCCCTTATGGCAGAAGGTCCTTATTTTTCTCTATAATTACTTTTGTCCGTTCTCTCTAGTTTTCTGCCACCAGTATTCTAACCGTCTCTTACTTATTTCAGTCGCGGCTATGTTCAGCTTCCCGTTGTTCGCCCTAAAACCCAAGGCTTCCTGTAGGGTAGTGCCCAAACGTACACCTGGGCGGATATTTCCGCATTCAATCAGAACATGCTCCGTCGTTTCCCTATCTTCCTCACAGCATGTGCATTTTTCTTCTTCTTTACTGAATTTCGCTTTATAAATACGCGTTCTAAGGCAGCCCGATCTCGCTTCAAACAATAAAGCGCTTCCTCTTTAATTATCATAAAATGCCTCCCTCTTTATTTCGTTTTTGCCCTCTCGGTAGTTATTCAGAGTCGGCTTTTTTTCCATCGCTGCTCTCCAGTAAATCTTCTCCGCCTCTCTGACTTTTCCCTTTACGCTCCTTGTTGTCAGTTCTCTTACAGCCGTATATTTACTGGTGAGCCTCCTAGTTCTCTTTCTCCACTGCGTGTCAACGCTCTTGCTATATAAATAGCGGAACACCTTCACTGCCCACCTACTCTCTTTCATATTCCTTAGCCTTTCTTCAAACCTTATATTGCTCTGCGCTTCCCTTGCCTCAAAACTCGCCCATCCCATATCGCCCTTTACAGCCTCGTTTGTCGTTTTCCCGTGAGCACCCAACGCGAGGCGTCCCACAGTTCTTTGATTCACATCCATTCCTGATTGTATCTCTGGCCTCACACCACTGAGTTCCCAAATGTAAGCCCCGGTACCATTACCCCTTTCCACAGACCCCTAAGCACCTCGTACCTATTGTGTCCCCATAATGCTCTGTGCTTCATTATTGCTGCGTTCCTTTTTCCCTTTGCTGCCAAGGCTTTTTCGTGTACCTTCATGTATATATCACCCTCATTAACCCATACGCCAAGGTACTTGTATTCGCTTACTCTCGGTATTTCTTGGCCCTGTATGGATACCGCCTGGTCGTTGGGATCATTGAATACCATCAATCCGCATTTTGTTACACTAAATCCTAGTCCTAGAGCCTCGCCTTCCTTCCCGCATATATTCACCAGCCGTTCTATATCATCTCGACTGTCCGCGAATAAGACAATATCATCAGCATAAAATAAACCCGGAAGCATCTGCTCAATCATCACGCCGCCCTGTTTGTGTGACAGATTAAAACCAATGTTGCTATCTCCTAGCGCTTTTTCCATTCTAAATTGATAGCGCCCTCTCTCGACGAGGCAGCGCGCATGGTTAGGGCGCGGGAAAATTGAAATGGGCATCGTTGGTTCTGCAAGGATCTTTATTCATTTGTGCTGTCATGATTCCGTGAAACAATAGTTAAGATCCTTTGCGATAGTGTTCCTTGTGGCGGTATGATGCAGCGATCAGGTAAATATTTGTTAGTAAGGGGCGAGATGTAGTGTGTATTTGTATACTTCTACAGAGGGTGCTTCAGCTAAATTCCGGCACTCTTAAAGAAAAAAAACAATCCGCGTGCATGTTGAGAGAATGAAACGAACTTAGTATTATTCACTGTCGTCTTGACCACCTCAAATTACTTTTAATATGACCTCAGGTAATGAGTTCTCCTCAATGACATCGCCAACTTTTAAACGGTGGCTTTATAAGCAATCTTTTCCATATAGGGAAGTTGTGAAGCATGTTCTACAGTGTCCATGTGATGTATTTCCATGCTGTTAAGCGGAATACCTTTAATTATTTTGGGATTCTGAGAAGGTACGCAAGATTCAAAAAGTACCACGTGACCAGGCGCTTGTGCACCTAGTCACGTGGTACATTTGCAGCGTCAAACTTGCTAAGAACTAACCACCGACTATGACTGTGCTGCACTGACACAAGAAAACATTACATACGGTGGCCCCACATTTCGCCGTTTCCGCCTGTCTATGCACGCCGTCTGCGTGCGTCATCGATAATTCATTCTCGGCGCATATCGAGAGCTAATTTTGCTGCGAGAGAGCGCTAGTCACGTGGTATTTTTTTTTTCAGATTGTGCGCACTATCTTAGAAGCCAACAAAAATTAAAGCTATTTCATTTATTATCATAGAAATACATTATTTGGCCCTGATTGACATGCTTTACAACTTCGCTGTCGAACATACTGCGTTCTAAGCAACCGTTTAAAAGTTGCCTAATTAACTAATGATAAATAACTACGCGAGGTAATAAAAAATTAGCCCAAGTTCGTGAAGACAACAGCGAATAACACTTACAGTGAATTCCACTGGCGGATCTGGAGCGGTGTGCCGAATCCACGACGGAGCAACAAAATCCGTCGGGGAGCGATCCGATCCCCATCGGCCAGCGGAAAATAAACTCGCTCCGGCAGGGATTACAGCGGAAGTTGTCGCACGCATCCGGTTGCCCATGTTACCAACCTTACGTTGGACTACGTTAGACCTCGCACAAAAGTATATGCATACCTCTTCCTCCGAGTATGCGTGCACTACTTCGACGTAGCCGAGCATTTTGGGGCGTTTGTACGGGGACTCTGGAAACAGAACGTTTCGTACAGCACGTACGACTCTTCGCTACTACTGCTGCTGCTTTTCGACGTAGTGTCGCTCATGCAGAGCGAGGAGCAGGGGGGCGATCTGAGATCGGCTGTTCGTTCGAGAACGCTTTCCGAACACTGACGTCAAAAAGTGGGTGGTCCGCGATAGCTTTGAGCAATGCTTTGAGAATGGGAGGAGCTCGGCCGGCGCGGCCAATGGGGAAGCGGCGCGCTCCTCGGATGATGACGTACTTCGTTTGTCGTCTGCTTCTGAAAGTCAAAATGTTTCTCCCGAGAAATTAAGAAAGCTGCTCCTTTTAAAAACGGTGCTTTCTTCTTCTCAGACGTAAACACGCTCTTAATCATCAATATCTTTCTCTGCAGGTTCGCTAAGCGGTGTCGCGGGCGCGAAAAACAAGAAGCGTGCGCGTAAGTGGCGTCATATCTAAATTTCGTGTCGTCGTCTGCTGCTGCCATGTCCTCGCACAAAAACGTGCATCTCGGCCCGCGGGTGCTCAGAGGCAGAGGGAGCTCCTTCTCGCATTTTTGGAGGTGCACCCCAACTGTGAAAGCCCGACAAACTCTACCGACAGCGCGCTGGAAACTTCCAGTAGCAAAGAACATCAACATGCGCAAATTGCGCAGCTCTTTTCTCCCGTCGAAATTCCACGCGCTCTTTGGCACCCGATTTCCGATCTCCTGACCACTCCCTCGCCTGGAGCGTGGGACACCGTTCACCGCGACTCAAGCCTGGAGAAACAACTCCAGGCTACCAGACGAGCAGAGGAGGTGGCGGCGAGGATTTTTTTTTTTTTCCTAAAATAAAGTTGTTCTCTCTCTCGGGATCAAGTTCGGCGCACAGCCAACGTACTGTTCGCTTCGACAGGCGAAATTGACGCCGGAATTCACTTTCTGTCAAATCCCCAAATACATCGCGAACCTCCAGCTGCTCCGTGTCCTATTTCAGCGACGACAATGCGAGGACTCAGCGCCGAAGTGGACCGCCATTTCCCTCTGTGACGCAACATTGCGCAGCCGCAGCCACCGTTTCAATCCAAGCGGAGCCGCTACCGCGGCCGCTGTTCGCAAAGTGTTCGTAAATCGTTCGTAAACCGTTCGCTGAGCGATCGGCCTCGGGCATCGTTCTCCGCATAGCAGACGACACGCTCGGTTTGAAAATGATTGACAGGGAATTGACGTCAATTTGACGACACTGAAATCTCGGGGCCCCGGAAGGCTCGACGTTCCACAAGTCGCTACAGGTGGCGAAAAAAACCAACCGCGGCGCGTTCCATCAAGTTGCGCGCAGAGTGGAACTACTAACCTAACCCCATATTTTAGTTTGAAATTTTCCTGCTAGGGGCTCTCAATAAGGCCAAAAGGCGTAGGCGCCAGAAACAAAGCGGCCATATTACATCTAAACAATGATGATGATCGTACATGCAGCACCATCTTTTGACCTTATATTTTAGTTTAGAACGCCACCGCTACCCTTATTTTTCGTTGCACTGTCAGAGGTACAGTTTCTCTTCTCTAATTTGGTTATAGGTAGGTGTTCCGTGGGCACGCCCCGCGGATGACGACACCGGAGCGGCGCTGGCCAATCGCGTGCGGCGATTCCGAACACTTTCGCAAAAATACCATCTCCGATCGCCCCCCAGTCCCCTGTAGGGTCGAACTAAAGTCCCTAGATCGCGTTTCTCGTTTTTTTTTTTTTTTTTATGTAGCGACAACTACCTCCTCTCCCGGCACCCTTTCACACGCAGCGCGCGCCGGCCGCCATGTTCTTCTTTTCTCCCCGGAGCGGAGTATTCACCTAGATAGCTTCCGGGCGTAAACTGTCGTTGCTGCGCAGCGCGACTCAAGTATTAAGTTTCAGGTATGGGGTAACACGATCTAATACAAAGCAAGACTAGGTTAGAACTGCACTGTAGAGGCCCAACACAAAATTTCTCGCCGTATTTATGAACTCTGGTGATCTACGGTGTCCGTTTTCAACTCATTTTTTACGGCGTCCCCAGCCTCCTTGTACTAAAACCGGGCTGCAAAACTATGCTAATTATGCTATGCGAAATATGCTAATTAGGTAAGCACATGCTTTTTCCTTCTAAATCTTTTGCGGCTCAGAAATGTTTATACCAATATAGTCGTTTTCCCGCGCGAATTTCGGTTGCTTTCAGTCAGATAAAAGATGCGAAAAGCTTCTCACGCTCACTTAAAAATATTTGGTCCGTGCACAAATCTTACGCAAATATCTGATGTTTCGCCTATACTTATATCATGATTTACATAGTGAAAAAAAACAGTGCTATAATCAGTACAGTACTGTATATGTTATCATGCACATATTTTATGCACTAACTCATTTTAAATCCTAATGAAATCATTTATATATTGTTTCTTTTCCCTAATCAGTTTTCTTTGAATGATGTTTGATTTCTTATGCAAATTGTTGTTGTGCTTATATATTTTCTTCAGTTAGACATCCTACTATTTTATTGCTATTGGACTAACCAGTGTTCTTAATTTTCATGAGCTGTACCATAAACGAGTCCCACTTTCAAACCTTTTTCGTTTCTAATCTAGTGTTCATGGCAAGGTTATCGTACTGAATTGCACGCATCTTATAATGCTACTATTATTTTTACATGGAAGTGGGCGGCACGAAACTGGTAACAAGTGAAACAGGCCTTTACGAGCATTCAATGTACATTGCAGGTGACATGATTTTCCAATCGCACAAATAATTTTGTATAATCACTTCACTTCTGTCATCAATATTTTACCGAATCCAATTTTTTAAACACGGAACAAATATAGTTATGACGCTGACTGAATCTCATTCAAATTTGTTCTTCCATCCACCCATCCATCCATCCATCCATCCATCCACTGGCATCAGTGATGCTGGAGTAACACAACAAAGCAACCAAACGCCTCGGCATTGATGAAAGTTTATTCGCTATACCAGCGCCTCGTGGGTGTGGTGCTTTTCTAGGGCGCTTCTCTAGTCGGTGGGAAAATATGGACGGCACAGCTGAGGATTTCAATTTCTTTATGCCGAAGTTCTTTCAGATGGCAGGCTCAAACTGGTCCTCAGTGAAATGACGCTGCAAAATACAGCACTGTCAGAGCACAAGTCGATATTTTTGACAGCGTGCAGAATATTAGAAGTACAAACAACACATTCGTGACACAAAATGGGTAACTTTCTCCTGCTTGTGTTTTCCAATATATAAACAGATACAAACGTTTAGGCTACGCCTCTATATAAAAAAAGAAATTCACAGAACCACAAAGCGAGAAGCTTTTTTTGTTATTATATAATTACTTTCACGTCATGTCCCCATAGGACACGAGAGCAGACCCTCGCTATTCCGGCTGATATCACGCCATTCTTATTTATTAAGCAAATGCTTGCAATAACCCGATGCAATCCTTTAGATCCGGTAAAGTGCGCGACAAAGCGTAGGGTCACTAGATGCGGGTGTGTGTTTTTCTGCTAAACCAGCCACGAAGTACCACGAAGGAAGGAGACTATGCGACTGAGCAATATTATCCAAAGCGACGCACGCGCTTTTATGCGGTAATAGGTAGAGAACAGCGGTGTATTAAATCAGGCCACAAGGGACCCCATGTATGTGCATAAATCAAGGCACAATAATTTTTATTCCTCCCTTTGAGCTCCATCCAACACGCTGGCACCGCGGCACGAGTCGAGTACGCGCGAGTTGTGAACGTAGAAAAATACGCACTGTAAACGTAGACTATGGTTCGCGTAAATGCAGTATGTGCTACAGTATGTGCTAAAGAGCGGGCGGACAGATGTGCGTAACTAAAAATTCATGAAATCAAGATAGAAGCGCTTACTCGGACTTCGGAACTGCCGAAAGCGTGGGGTATGCGCCTCGCCAGGTTAAAAAGAAATGAGAATAAATCTACTAGCATTTTTCACGATTCTGTACACAAGGAAAATACAACATACCTTGCACAGCTTGCTGGACTTCTTGGGCTTGAAATTCTTTCTGCCTATTTTGTGCAGCCACATTCCACGCCTTGTTTTGTCGTGCTTTCCGGGGGGCACAGAAAAAAGCACCAACCCGTTTCTCGACTGGACGGGGCACCTCAAGGCGCTGCACACCGGCATTGTCGAGAATGCTCACGGGCCGTCGACTGCACGAAACACTTCGCACAAGCAGAAGAAAGCAGATGCGCACGGAAACACTCAAATAACTACTCGCGACGGCTTTCGAGTGAATGCAGATGCTGCCGGTGTAGCGAGCAGCCGTCACAGGCGCACGGCGTCGTCGGAGAGTAGGAATAACATGGCGACCGGAAGCCTCCGTCAACCGGATATGAGCGTTAGCCAATGAGATTCGTCAGCGGCACATCAAAACTTGCCGCTACTTAAAAAGAAGGAAAAATCTAGGGACTTTAGGTCGAACGACGCCATTCCAAAGTATGTAAACAAACGCCCATGGTTGTCAGACAGCTCCTAAAAAAACGCTGAAAAAGATCGCCGTGCTCGGCTGATCCGGAAATGACGACACCGTATAGCTGGAGTTCCGGCAGATCCGGCTCTACGAGACGGATCAACGCGGAGCGCTCCGTCGCGGAGCGAGTTGCCCCAAATCGCGCAGTGGAACATGCGAACTTGCTCGGGACCCGCCAGTGGAATTCAAATTCTCGGCCGCGGAGCAAAAAAACTTGCTCGAGATCCGCCAGTGGAATTCACTATTAGCTGGTTACATCCCCGTAACGCGCACGTGGGGCTTTCTTTTTATTAATGGTGGCGCAAGTTGGTTATTTTAGCGAATAACTTAGCGAACTTTAAAATCTGCGTTTTTAAATTAGTGGGTACTATCTATAAGAATATCTGTTCACCTAAAGCAATGATTGCTACGCGTTCTTATAATCAATAAAATTGTGATAACGACGAAGAGCTCAGCTGCGTCCATAAATCTATTGCGCTAACCTTCAAATCTTGCAAATAAGCATATTTGGCAGTCTCGCATACCTTTATGCGAGATTTGACGAGAATGTCATAAGCTGTGGCATTGTCCCTGCACATTACCACCAGCTCCGCTTGGATAGCTTGAACCACGGAACATTCAAAATAAGGCAAGCAAAACAAGCCGCTCGAAAGCCGACGTCGCGTCTTTAGCGACTTGTCAAAAGAACGAGGGCAAAAAAAAAAAAGTTGGCCGCGTATCTCCGTGCTTCGCTGCAAATGCCGTCGAAGGACGATAGCCTTCTACCGGCCGTACTACACGAGTCCCGTTTCGCGTGTTTCTATTCCCCCCGAGGAGTTGCGCAAGCGAGAGGGAAAACGAAGAGACGCGAGGAGAGAAAGGGACCGGCCGGAGTGGCGGGCGGCCGTTCCCTGCCTTCCGTTCGGCACGATGGATGGATGGATATTAGGAGCGTCCCCTTTATAACGGGGCGGTGGCCGGGCCACCAAGCTCTAGCTTTATTTCTTTTTCGTTTACAACCATTTCTTTTCCCGAATCACACATATTTTCACAACTAATTTTTTACTTCGTCTATTTATTTTTATCTATTATCGTTCTGCTGTGATGTAACAATCTTACCCGAACTACCTTGCGCTTTTGTTTGCTCCATACTTTTGCGCCACCAATGCTCTAAGCGCCTTTTACTTATATCTATCGCCGGCATGTTCAGCTTTCCCCTGTTACTCCTGAAACCCATGGCCTCCTGTAGGGTAGTGTCCACAGCTACACCTGGGTGGACATCTGTACATTCAATCAAAATATGGTCTGTCGTTTCCCTAGCTTTTCCACAGCACGTACAGTGGTCAACTCTCATATCTATAACGCCGGAGCGTCGTGCTCGGAACTGCACGAGCGACATCTACAGCTGGAAACGGGACACATCTGAGCATGCGCATCGCCACTGACGCGCTTGCCTTGCAGTTTCTCTCCTTGTTTATCGCCAAGGCCGCGATAACTACTTTGGCCGGCAGAAGCGCTGTCAGTCATACAGCGCCGGAAAAAAAAAGTGCACTCACCCGCATCGGCGCGTTTTCTACTGCGTACCTATATTCTCGGTTTTCGGCATCATATCGTACCGGCAATGCGCCGCATAATGTATATTGCGCATCGCTCTGTGAATTTTTCATAGCGCATTGCGTTTATTGCCGCGTGCTGTCATTTTATTTCGTAAACCTACTATTAATTGTAATTCACCAACGATGCGTTGCCTGCCACTAAATGTAGTTTGGATTGCCCATTCATGCGACGATCAGTCGGTCCTTCGTCGGTTGTAGCTCTTAATGACCGATGACGGGGAGCATCAGCAAGCCGACCTTCCTTATAGAATGCTTCGAGCACTCTATTCACATTTGGAAGTGCAAAATTCTATACCGGCCAAAAGACAGTTTCCGAGCAGCCTGACCCCCCTCCCACCCCCCCCAAAAAAAAAACAACAACAACAAAAAAACACAGATAACATATACACTTCATAAGTAGGCGTAAATCTGTTGTTGGGACAATGTGACCGCGAAGGGAGAATTAGAACGCAGCACAGCTTGCGTCGGGCGCTGCCAACAATACGCTTCGTTTCTTTTCCTTTTTCTTTCTTTTGTTATTGCGCTAAACCGTTGACAGCGCTACTGACGGCCAAAGCGGTTTTTGCATCCGCGGTGATAACCAAGGGTCGAGAATGCAAGGCATGTGCGTCAGTGGCGCTGCGCATGCTCAGAGGTGTCCCGTTTCCAACTGTAGATGTCGCTCGTGCAGTTCCGAGCGCGACGCTCCGGCGTTATAGATATGAGAGTTGACCACTGTACATGTATCCCCTTCTTTATTGAATTTTGCTCTGTAACTTCGGGTTCTCAGGCAACCGGACCTTGCCTCAAACAGTAAAGCACTTCCCTTTGAATTATCGTAAAATTTTTCTCTCTTGATTTCGTCTTTCCCTTTTCGGTAGTTGTTCAATGCCGGTTTCTTCTCCATTCTAGCTATCCAATCCGAGTTCTCCGCCGCTCTGACCATGCTCTTAGCGCTCTTTTTCGTCCCATCCGTTTCGTTACTGGATGTATACTTACTGGTAAGCTTCCTAGTTCTCTTCCTCCATTGTGAATCAACGTTCTTCCTATACAAATACCTGAATACTTTCGCACGGATGGATGGATGGATGGATGCTATGAGCGTCCCCTTTGTAGAGGGGCGGTGACATGTGCGCCACCAGGCTCGTAATAAGATTTAAGCACTTTTTTTTCTCTCTCTCTTTAAATTTTCCTCATGCCTTTTAAATTTACTTCAATCAAATCGATCATACTATAGAAAAACGGAAATTCATAGCCCAGTTCCCTGCCCCTTATGGCAGAAGGTCCTTATTTTTCTCTATAATTATTTTTGTCCGTTCTCTCTAGTTTTCTGCCACCAGTATTCTAACCGTCTCTTACTTATTTCAGTCGCGGCTATGTTCAGCTTCCCG
The DNA here is from genome assembly GCA_013339685.2 of Hyalomma asiaticum. Classification (NCBI taxonomy): domain Eukaryota; kingdom Metazoa; phylum Arthropoda; class Arachnida; order Ixodida; family Ixodidae; genus Hyalomma; species Hyalomma asiaticum. The sequence continues at coordinate 228,380,461 of CM023481.1, forward strand.
TTGTTCGCCCTAAAACCCAAGGCTTCCTTTAGGGTGGTGCCCAAACGTACACCTGGGCGGATATTTCCGCATTCAATCAGAACATGCTCCGTCGTTTCCCTATCTTCCTCACAGCATGTGCATTTTTCTTCTTCTTTACTAAATTTCGCTTTATAAATACGCGTTCTAAGGCAGCCCGATCTCGCTTCAAACAATAAAGCGCTTCCTCTTGAATTATCATAAAATGCCTCCCTCTTTATTTCGTTTTTGCCCTCTCGGTAGTTATTCAGAGTCGGCTTTTTTTCCATCGCTGCTCTCCAGTAAATATTCTCCGCCTCTCTGACTTTTCCCTTTACGCTCTTTGTTGTCAGTTCTCTTACAGCCGTATATTTACTGGTGAGCCTCCTAGTTCTCTTTCTCCACTGCGTGTCAACGCTCTTTCTATATAAATAGCGGAACACCTTCACTGCCCACCTACTCTCTTTCATATTCCTTAGCCTTTCTTCAAACCTTATTTTGCTCTGCGCTTCCCTTGCCTCAAAACTCGCCCATCCCATATCGCCCTTTACAGCCTCGTTTGTCGTTTTCCCATGAGCACCCAACGCGAGGCGTCCCACAGTTCTTTGATTCACATCCATTCCTGATTGTATCTCTGGCCTCATGCACACCACTGAGTTCCCAAATGTAAGCCCCGGTACCATTACCCCTTTCCACAGACCCCTAAGCACCTCGTACCTATTGTGTCCCCATAACGCTCTGTGCTTCATTATTGCTGCGTTCCTTTTCCCCTTTGCTGCCAAGGCTTTTTCGTGTACCTTCATGTATATATCACCCTCATTAACCCATACGCCAAGGTACTTGTATTCGCTTACTCTCGGTATTTCTTGGCCCTGTATGGATACCGCCTGGTCGTTGGGATCATTGAATACGATCAATCCGCATTTTATTACACTAAATCCTAGTCCTAGAGCCTCGCCTTCCTTCCCGCATATATTCACCAGCCGTTGTATATCATCTCGACTGTCCGCGAATAAGGGCGCCATCTGGCCATGGTTACGGGAAACGCAAGAAGCTTGCCTAGTACAGGAAACGTCCGCTTTTGCGCATCCTAACAAGCACTAGGGTCTTTAGAATTACGCATCTATGTATTTTCTACTAAAGGAACACACCGTCCAATACATACGTATTGATGTTGCGCCTCAGATATGCGTAATATTTCTTTTTGGCCGACTGTGTTCAGAAGTATGAAGGTAGCCACCAGTTCAAGCTGGGTGGTCGTTGAGGAAGGGGTTCACCTTTCGCAGCAGGACACACACACACACACACACACCAAAATTTCTGCGTTGAAGTATCCCAAGAAAGACTATCGTCTTTAAAAAAATGCAGTTCAGTGTTTGAGGTGATTCTTCGAATGCTGAAGTGAGGCTCTTTTTTCACAAAATGACACAAACACTGAGAGTTACTTCTAGTTACTACTAGAGTTACTTCGGTAGAGACTCCGAAGTGCACGGAACTGTCTCTCGTCTGAGGAAACCTCAACTGAAACACTCGCACGGGAAGGGGAGTGAAAGGAGGGAGTAGGAGGGAGAGGTCGCTTTCAGTGGCATTCAGGGGAAGGGCGGCGGCTTCCTCTTGGTGTGGTGTGCCCCGCGACGAAACAGCAGACGATCTCGCAGCAAGTGCACGCTTACCGTTACCTATCGATGTCCCCTAGGCTTGAGCAGCGAAGACATTCGTGGCACCATTCAATACCACATACAACAGCGGCACCCAGGCCCAGCATCGCAGGCGTGAAAAAGCTTCCCGCTGTCACCTCGCGCAACATGTTGCACTACCAACGAATGGGACTGCTGCGGTTGCGCGACGGGTGCATGTGGACGCAATCGCGCACAAACAAACCCGTCAATTCCAGGTCTGCATATGCGCTCCCTATTCACCATCGAACCTACCTTTACACACGCAAGTGCCTTGGACGCGGAGCGATCTCGACGTTTTTTCACGTAATGCTAGAATTTCAGCTTCTGGTTATTCTTCCACTTCCTCTATCTGAATCCTACGAGGCTATGCTGCGTGACGTGAAGCCCAGGTGGCCAGCGAAGCCTGATCCGCGTGGCACATAGCGTCGCAGCTGCTTTTGGCGCTACAGGTATATATAAAGTGAGGGCCCCACCCTATATTCATTCAATGACCTGAACAAAATCTCTCCCTCTCTCCTTGGCATAACAGTCCAAGTGTGCAGTGACGGGTGACAAGCTATTTTGAAGAGGGTGTTTCAAAAACGAACTGCGAGATGTTGTGTGCATAAGCTAATAGCACACCTACCTGATAACCATATGTCCCTGCCCCCTACTCTTCCGTAGTCACTGCTCAACGCTCTCAGTAACCGCGCAAGCGATTTTGAAGCAGTCTTGGGCAGTAACTAGTTACTAGTAACGCGTTACTGGTAACTAGTTACTATTTTCAGTAACTTATAACTGTAACTAGTTACTTTTAATTTAGAGGAACTTGTAACTGTAACACTGTTACTTTTTACGCAGTAACTGTAACTGGAAATACCGTTCCCGTTACTTCCTTTTTCAAAAATATATCCAGCAGCAACACCCGCCGTATCGCGATACAACAATATCGCGATGTAGCTCGTAAATACTTTCGACTATCCATATCTCTATATCGAGGTATATTTGCAAAACGTATTATTATCTCCCTAGCGGAATATTTTTACGATTTATCGCTTGTATCGCGATGCTATGCTGGACAATGACGTCTCCTCGCTTTTTCTTTCTTCGGAAATAAGCTGACGTGTTTCTAGGAGGGGAAATGAGTTTTTTATACGAAGCCAAGCAAAGCACCGCCGGTCGGCGACGCAAAAGGGCGGAGAAGGGTCCTCGCCGCCCCCATGCAGAGAAAGGTGCTCGACATGGCAGTATGATCGGCATGAGTGACGAAAGACGCTCCTGTTCAGAGGCCGGTACAGCATGGTTAATTTTTTTCGTGCTGCCAGCCATTTCTTTACGACAACCCGCGGGGAAACCACCCAGAAACAGAAGCTTTGAAATGCTTCGCACACGTTCAGTTCTCAAAGCGGCGGTACTTTCAAAAAGCACTTTCCAAAATGGCGGCCGCAATGTGGCCCGAAGGGGCCTATCCTCTGTGTAGCGTCTCAGGATGAGCTCCTATTTCATTTACTAGCGAGCAGCAGCTTTTTGTGGCACGAGACTGTCCCAGTGCAGGATGTCCCAATGTCAATTGCAGACAATCAAAAAGAAAGTTACAGCGATCAATAAATAGTTGTTACAACAAAATGGGTCATACACAGCGATTGCTGGTGTCGAGCTTTTGGGTGAGTGCCTTCCCATTCCGTTTATCAGGCATTTCTCCTTTTTTATCTGGCTTTTAGCTGGATTCTAGTTCATTATTTGGCATTTTACCACGAGAAATTTTGACTAACCGCATGCCTTCCTACCTTTCTACCAGAAAACTGTAATTGGGTTTGCGATGTAATCCTTAGTATTCTACAGTAACGGAAAAGTAACGACGTTACTTTTTAACAGTAACTGTAACAAGTTACTTTTGGAAACTCAGTAACTGTAACTGTAACATAGTTACTTTTCTGGCCTGGGTAACTGTAACTGTAACACTGTTACTTTCTGCTGGTAACGTGCCCATGACTGTTTTGAAGTGCACACAAAAATTGCCTTCGCCTTCCCCGTTTTTTTTCAGATTCGTTCGACGATATATGGAAAGTTACTTTCTCCATACGGTGAAGCGTGATAAGTTCGGCAAGGTACTGTGTCTCCTATTGTACGCGACATCGGTTCAACAATACGATTAGAAAAAGAAAAGCATTGAGCAAGCCCTCTTTAGTGGGAAGTGCGTATGACTGGGTGACCTGTAGCACTCCAAGCATTTCTCAAATGTTGCGTGTTTCGACATCCAGTGAAGCTTTGAGACACGCGATAAGGTAGTATTCTCGTTGACATATATGGTATTTTATCTCCGTTATCATCATACTCGCGTGGTGGTCTCATCTCCACATTTTCCACCCGCTTTTTCGTGTAACCACCGCACCTTCGAAAGTCGATCGAGCAGATTTTCCCGTCATTTCTTTTCGCGAAGTCTCAGAACACAAAAAAAGGTTGCAGTGACACTTCACTTAGCAAACGCGGGATTTTTCCAAAATATTCGGGCGCAACGCCTCCCTTGCTTACTGTGACGCAGGATGTTATAAATTTGTGGTCTTTGTGCGGACGTCTCGTGGTTCGAGCCCAAGAGATTCGCAAGGAACGTTTGGGGCAGTCAGTCTTTGCTCACGTGAATTAATTCGCACGCGCGTACGTTACGCGCAAGCGTTTGAGTGATACCCCCCTGTTGTACACCGCTTTGGCTGTAAATGTGGCCGTTCACTCAAGGGTCGTTGGCTCGGTCGTTGTTGACTGCGTCTAGTGCGCACTGCTCAAGAGCAACGTGCCGACCAAGAAATGTGATAAACAGCAGTAGCGCGCGCGCGCGTGTATGTTTTCGCCTTTGGTAGTGATGACCGCTGCGGCCGCTCAAGACAGTAAAATGTGTTCGTGCCTTTCATCAAACATCGGCTTCGCCTCTGCATGTGCACACAACTCTGGCCACACGCCTTCGCAGGAGGAAATGGCTCATCATTTTGTTTTCCCCTCTTGACGTAATCGTATACCTCACGCACCATCGCAAAAACATGCAATTTTCACGATGTTTGTGTCACAGCTTGCATAAAAGTGGGCATGGAGCAGAAATAATGCCGAGACGAACGGGTGCATTTCTGTCCTACCCGTACCAGATGTAATTTCTCGCCGACTTTTGTGGCTGTTAGTCTGTTACGTGGTCGGCATTGCTCGCCTTTTGTAGACTCCTCACACAGAAAAGGGACGATGGGCACGAAACCGGATGCAGTAAAATAAATACTTAGGTGCAGGAAACATGAAGCGCTCCTCGACACCACCGCCACAACAATGAAAGAGCCAGGCCTGCGCGGAACTGCATGACAGTGACAGCGTAAGCTGGAGGAGCGACCTTCTTAGAGGCCATTTTAAACGCTTGAGAGAACTATAATGCAAATAGAGGGGGGGGGGGGGGGGGGTAGATATCCCCTGAATCATAACTCTCATCATGCCGCCAAGTAGGGAAGTACCCACTACGCCATAATTACTGCGGTATTATAACGTGCAAATCTGTATAACTGCACATCTTAGAGACTCTTGGCGTCGTTTTCCCGAGAACGAACCGAACTCTTGGCCCGGCGTCGAAGGCGACCTGCGGTTTGGGCTTCTTTCTGCACAGCTGTCTGTTGTGCCCGACGGTGCCTTGCTGCAGCCGCGCGCGTAGCTCTGCGATTCGCTTCTTCAGCACCGGTCCGCACATTTCGAGGAGGCGCCATCAGGTATATGGAAGAGCGAAGTTGAAGAACATTGTTTCATAATGATGTTGATGATGCCTCTGTAATGGATTCAGAGCTACAAAGCATGCAGCCCTGTGTTCTTTCAAATGCTTCCTCGCACTCGTTATGCAATCCCCTTTCGGCGACGTGTAGTGGCGTATTATTATTCTGCCACGTAACAATACATTTGTTAATACGATTCCTCGGAAGACGTTATACCTGTTTAGGTCTTTTATCGAAGATTTTTCAAGCACAGGCGTGGCTCAGTGAACGGTAGAAATCGAATACTGAGCCGCGCCTGTGCTTGAAAAATCGTTCAACGATTGCCGGTCCTCCCTATGACACGTTCATAGTGCTTGGTTTATATAGCCTATGGAGATCGAGACTGTGTGATCGCCATGCGGAAAACCCACGTTCCACAGGATCATTCTACCATGAAACTGTAGCCTACGTAAGAAGTGTGTATGCGGCTCAAGAGTCGCCGCCTGAATGGATGCACTTGTTAGACGCATGTGTGTGTTTGCCTGATTTTTGAGTGTGGAGACGTTCTCTTCCAGATTTTTAACTTCAGTTGTCATTTCCATGTAATGAAGAAGAAAACAGGCGTGGCTCAGTGGTATAATGCTCGACTACCACGCAGAGGGTGTAGGTTCGAATATACGCAGAGGACGTGGTTTGAATCCTCCTCGGTCCTTGTTATTTTTTCTAAAATTTGCGCGATAGCGGTTGCGGACACCGGCGGCGGCGGCGGCGGTGGACAACTATACGGCGCAAAAACGACCCTTGTTGTGATCTCATAACAGCGTATACGCTGTAATAATAATGGCGTATACGCTTCGACACTAACAGCAGGGGTCGGTTTACAGCGCTCAGTGTAGCAGAAAATGCGGCAAAAAGTGTTCATTCGTTCAGTGTGATTGCTTTGTCGTTACCAGTTTGGGTGATAATCACAGATAAAGTGGGGCGTCCTCCCGTCGTAGGACGTGAAGCAGAGGAAAATGAGAGATGTGGTGCCACGCGGTATCAGTACTACATAGGCTGTTCTTGTTTCGACTGTGCTTGAAGATTCGCCAGGCTGAAACAGAAGCCAACTGTGGTAAAATCCCGCACATGACAATGAAGCCCTCCAAACAGTTCATCGCAACCGCAAAGTGTATGCGTAGCATTGTTGTACCTACATTTTCGCGCTTTGTAGAACGCTTTGCTATGTATGTGTACTGCGCTTTATTACAGTTACGACATAATGCAGGAGTTAAAGGGGCACTGACACCAAAATTTTTGTCTGCTGTTTTTTCGCTGCAATACGTAGCTGGGGACCTGTTAGCCATAACACGGCACATCATTTGCTCCAGCGCGCGTCAGATAATTATTTACGGCATGTTTATTACCCACTAGTTTCAGTTTTGGTTTGAGAGCTCAAAAACGACGAGGCGCCCGGTGAAACTGGCGCCATCTAGCGCTCGCGATGGAGTAGACGAGTTCGGACACGTGAGCACACATAACTGTGACGCACTTCCGCACGACAACCCCCGCGTGCTCGTTTTCTTTCGCCTGTCGCACGTCCTGCGCGTTGTTGTCATCGTTGTTGGGTGGCAACTATTTTCTTGAGGTCTGGCGTCGCCGGCAGTCTACTAACGCAGCCGCAGCGAATAAGCAATGGCGGCTATGACGTCATCATTGCTAGCTGCACTCTCGGAGCTCGGCTGCCGTGGTGACGTCGCGGAAGTTGGGGGTCCCCTTCAGGTAAAGTGTTCTAGAAGAGGGTAGTGGGCTCACTCTCCGGGGAGAGGGCACGTTGCCGCGGCGCAAAAAATGTAAACAAGTTTTCGTTTTCCTGAGTGCCCGCGTGGCGGCGCTACTATCGTCAGCAATGGGAGCCTTCGCCGTTCCTTCGCCCCGCTGCTGCTGTGTTTCGTCGTCGCTGCACGTTTTCGGCCGAGCATTGCTTCGTCAATACGTTTCATTTTTCAGTTCTTATAGTTGTGAATAATGTAGATTGGTAGTAAACACCTCGCGGTCATCGACTCTTCGTGCGGAATGGCACCACGTCGCCAGAACCATTGTTATGCGCCCGGGTGCCAGACGTACCATCAACAGTGCGATTAATATGATCTTCCAGAATGCCAGTAGAGCTGTATAAAAATGCATGCGTTATTTGAATGGAAATGTGTCTATTATTTGTCATTTTTGTTAGTATTTCTTCTGATTCAGTGTCTTTACTTATTGTGTGAACAATATCTGTTGATTATTCATGTGTCTATGTGAACTTTTTTTTTAATTTATGCTATGCCAAGTATGCTATTGAAAATATTTAGCGTCTCTGTGATTATTTGTAGTTGTGAATATTTTTCTAGCATCTATTGGGCTGTTTTAGGAGACATGCTTTTTGCCGCACACGCTGATAAGTACAAAATGGCGCAAGGCCCTCTTCAAGCTATTGCAGCTTTTTTCTATCTGTTTTCACTTTAAGAAAAAAAATGAAAGTGATTGATAGGCTGGATCTTGTGGAGTAAGGTCATTGTGCTGCCCCACCAAACAAACTTTTCACTTATTTCTGTGAACGATATTGTTGTCTACATTTTTCCACACCTTCATTACAAATTCATTTTTTCTAAATACACGAGTGTGGACAAATAGTTCAGTAGAAAAGACTGCAAATGAACCTTTCAGGTATATTATAGTGTCAGCAGAATTGCTAACTGGATTTTGCACTCAACTGATAGCAGTGTTTGCATGCAATTTCTTACACAAATATAATTTGCAGCATGTGAGGGGTCTTCAAGAAGCAAAATCTGATTGCATGTGATGCTGGGTGGTCTACCCTTACTTTCGGTCTTTCATTTCTTGGGCGTGATTAGTATCGGTCTTTCCTCCTGCGCACTCCCACACATTTTCTTGCACTTTTCAGGAGAATATATCAGCTGAGAGCGTGTAAGGTGCTTAAGTTTGTAGTAATATTGTTTTATTTAGTGAGAGTACGACCTCACTAAAGTTACTATCGAGTACAAACACTAGCATGAAAATATTAATCTCTTTTATCTAAAGGCAATCGATGTCAGTGCCCTTTAAAGAACCCCAGGTGGTCGAAATTTCCGGAGTGCTCCACTATACGGCGTGCTTCAGAATTAGAAAGTGGTTTTGGCACGTAAAACCCCATAAATTAATTAATTATCGAAAGGCAATAGAACTGCGAGATCTTTTTTTTTTTTTTTTTTACGTGAGAGCTCGCTACCGCAATACAAAACTGGCGGTTTACAGCATAGATTACATCCCGCGCCCGCTGATGGCGCGCTCATGTTAGGTATACTTCATGCGCCAGAACGACGACCAAAGCAAGAATATGCTTACGCAAAAGAAAAAAAGCAACGAAAATGGCTATGAACAGGGGTTGCATCAGTAGCGCACCCAGGATCTCTGCAGGGGGGGGGGGGGGGGGTTCAATTTTTCAAGAAGGGCCGGGCATGCGGTTACACAGTTGTTGCTTGTGTAAAAAAAGTAAATAAAATGCCAAATAATAGTAGCACCAATGACGATGATTATTTTATTATTTTTTCGGCGTTTTGCAGAGACATTAGCGCCACATTCTTCTAGGACATAGCAGCAGTTACGTAGTGGGAGGGGGGTTAGGTCGGCCTCAGGCGGGGTTACAACACCCGAAACCCCCCCTGTCGGTGCGCCACTGGGTTGCATGAAAGTAGTTTGTGCTTGAAGCGCCGGCAAACTAACCACGCTCAGGGCAGCAACGCGTCGCTTACATTGCAGATGGTGGTGGCGCCATCTACCAAATGAGACATAAAGTGCGTCAGTGCACGGCCTCCAGTAAGCCCACTACCCATTTCTAGAACACTTTACTTCAGGTCACCTTTGCTGCTGTCGATGTCGCGATGTACGGCGTCTAGCGCTCGATTGCGCATGCGAACTTCAATATTCATTTAAATTATCTTTGGAGCTGTGTTCGCCATTGAGATTTGGTAGATGACATCTGTATGTCCACGAAAATCGATCTCGCAGGCTATCTTAGCAGCGAAATTTTGGTGTCAGTGCCCCTTTAAGTAAAGTGCACTATTAGAGACATTACAGATGACTAGCACACACATGCACGCACGCACGATTTAGTGAAGACAGTAAATGAAACAGAAGAAACTAGGTACCATTTTGGCAAAATTTTTCAAAGGAATTTTACAAGCATGATACCTTACTATATTCTTCATGTGTTGGAACATAAACAGCTCGTAGACAGCAGGCAAAATCGCACTCGCGCACTTCCGTGCACGGACGACAAGAAAGCATGTCGCATTTATTCCAGCAACCCTATAGTCGCAGTGAACAAGAATGCAGTTGTGGCCATGCGGCATGGAAGTCAAACGCTGAGCTAATAACATGGAGAAGGCCTTTTTGCTGATATCGAGAGTCTGTACACACTTTTGGAGCACCCCAACTTTCATACATGGCAGCCTCATGTCGACAGCACCAGGAGAACAGAACTTTGCCGAGTATTTGTAAACAACCGAAGAGTCCCTAAATGGGGGTCCTTTTACTTCATTTCGGTTGACCAACGTTCGCTTAGACAACCACATCGTACCTAAAGCCTTACCTCATCCTTGCAAATTGCCAACGACAGGAGGAGTCACACGAGAGAAAAATAGTGCTGGTTGTCACATGCACACATAGAAGAATGGGGCTATAGTTGCGCATGCCCGGAAGCTTTGTAATTCGCGTGCTTACGGTACCCTTTTCAAAACAGAAAAATCATTGTTGTTCACGCAGTCAAGTGCCATGCCTTACAGGCTTAAGGGCTGAACACATGGTCCGATTTTCCATGCGATCCGACGTCCGGCGGTGCGATCCGGCAGTCGCACCGGGTGTACTGAGGGTGTTTTTGCAGCACCGGTTTCCTGTTCCGGTCGTCCGGCGTGCGTCAAACCGCGCAGATTTTCTCGTTGCCGGACAGAAAAGTCGGACGGCAGCAGCCAATGGCAGCGCGGGAGCCGCGTGACGTCGTGCTGCTGTCCGCCCATTGTTTCACTGCTCCGCTCCGATCGCTCTGCCGAGGTTGCCGTGGCTTTTGCCAGTATCGCCGGAATCTCGTGGAAAATATTGGTTGACTTGTTTCTGGCTCGAAATAAATGCTCATTAGGTAGTGTTATGCCTAATGTGAATCAATCTGCAAAGCAACGCCCGTTTCCAAACCAGCGGAGAGATCGAAAGCAACCGCCGTGGAAAGGTAAACAAACATCTCGGCAAGGGCCACCTCACCGAAGCGGCTCGTCTCGTTTATGCGATAGCGCTTCATTTACAACGAAGTTTCGAGAAAACTAATCGCATGTGTTAACGCAGGACATATGAGTGCAAATGTTAATCGTATAGGTAAAAATTAGCACATTGTGACGAGCTCATTTTCACCTATACGATTAGTTTTCTCGAAATAGATGCGAAGCGCAATGGTAAACACGATGTGCTAGTCCCTTGCGAAGGTATCGGCAGTGTTTTTCTGTGTTGTATGACCAAGCAAGGCTGTACAAAAATGCTTTTGTGCTTACTGACGAGGATACGATGTCTTACGAGCGTGTACGCAGACGCGCTTCGTGAGGGCGGAGCTTACGCGCTGATCTCTCGTCTTGACCCGCCGAGGTATTTGCCGGTGTCGATGGAATCGAGTCGAAAATATTGCTTATGATTTGTTTGTGACAATTAATTCTCATTGAGTAATGTTACGCCTAAAGTGAACCAATCTGCAAAGCAGCGCCCTTTTCCAAAGCACTCGAGAGATCGGAAGCGGCCGCGGCGCGAACGTAAACAAACATCGGCAGGGGCTGTTTCACCGAAGCGGCTCGCTTCCTTTTTACCATTGCGCTTCGCATCTATTTCGAGAAAACTAATCGTATGCGTTGACACACGACGTATGAGTACAAATATTGTGTTGGCAAAAATGAGCGCTTCGTGGCGAGCTGGCGGTTGATTGCGAACGACGACGGCTACGTCGTCGGCAGCTAGGCCTACCCTCGGAGTCGTCGCTGACGGTGGGCTGTCGTGTTGTGTTTGTCGCTCGCGAAGGCATAGTTTTATCGGCAATGTTTTTCGCCGCCTGTTATGCAACCAAGTAAGGCTGTACAAAGATTTATTTTGCACTTAGCGACAGGGATGCGATGCTTTACGAGCGTGTATGCCAACGCGCCGGATGTGGGCGGAGCCTACTCGCCGATCGCTCGTCGCCCTGTGTGTGTTGAAGCGTCGGATGCCGGACGCCGGACCGTGCGACGTCGGATCGCATGGAAAATCGGAGCATGTGTCCAAACTGCAAAGAGAGGTGGCTGCAGGTGAAATAAAAGAAGAGACCGCCCGCGCAGACATGGAGGGGAGCATTGCTAACGCTCGTGAGCAGGGACAGTCGCGGCGGTCGCCCTCAGACCTGAATGTTTGTTTATTTATTTATTTATTTATTCCCCACATATTAATGTCATTTAGCCATTGCATGAAAGTGGGGATGCTGTACAAATTGAACAGACAAAGCGTACTCCTCAGGACGCCATAAGAAAAAAATTACTTCCGCGTTATACAAGTCGTCGGTAAGCTCATCGGCTGATCATGCAGTTCGAATTCCCCACACCAACACACGCTGCGCACCACCATTAATAACAGTGAAAGAACAGCATCGCAAACGCTTTAAAATTGTGAGAACTAAGCAAAATAATATATTCAGAACTGTCAATTAGACTACTAAACCACTAAAAAGGCTACAAATATTGAGGGAACAAGTTTAGGACAGGAAATTATGACGACCTATCGGGAAACTTTGTTCCAGTATTTATAGGCGCGGGTGAAGCACAAGCTATTATATGCCATTGTAAATCGACAGGTCTACAGTATTTATAGCTTTTAGTTTTAAATACAGGCTTGCTACTCATAGGCATTGGTGAATGTCAATGACTTTCTGTTTGCACATCTCAGGCGCACTATTCTGACTGCTCAATGGAAGACCCATTATGTGTTGCACTTGTAATGGACTAAATCAGTCGCAGTGAACATGTCGGGACTACGTTCGGTGCTCTCTGAAAGTGTGTCTGGGCGCATTTATATTCATATTTTTTACCTCCATATAATATGCTGCCGGTAAGGTTCGCACAATGTACGTAGCTCAAAGTGAATTTAAAGTGTTTAAGTCACTTAATTTGAGCTCACAATTTTCCGACACTGTTCAATTTTAAAAAAGAAATGTAACGTAAATGTAACGACACGTTCCAATTTCCGAAATGTAACTGGAACGCGTTCCTTTCTGATTAAAGGAACTTGTAACGGGAACTCGTTGCAAAATTGGGAAGGAACGAGCTTTCGTTCCTGTTTTGGAGAAACGTGTACAACACTGGTTCGCGCACAGTAAACTTTATTTGCTCAAGATATGAAGGCATTATGTTTTCTTTCTGGAGCATAACTGAAACAACACAGCTTTTAGGTTTGCTAGCCATATAACCCCTGTGGACGCATCATCGGAGACGAATCGCACTTATGCACGGCTTTCCCTCAGGCACTGACTGACAACGGTCATAGGCGGCCTCTTCTACACCCTTATATATGCGCTGAACTTATCGTATCAAAAACTTAGTGCAAAAACGGTAATTAATGATCTACTGATTTCTGCTGATTTTTCACGCAAGATTCTACTACAATTTCTTTAAGTGTCGTGGCAACACTGGCGGAGGTCTCGGAGGCCACCTTAGCACCGCGGGCTCCGGAGCCACGCCGACACCCGCCCTGCGTGCCGTACGTTGCATCTTGCACTGTGCCGAAGTATTTGCTGTCGTCACGGGGTCGCTATACAAAATTTTGCACATCGTTGACTCCGCACTTGCTGCAGGCTCTGTGCGCGAGAGACCATTGGGCGAAAACGTCACGATTTTTTTGCGGGAGCACGACACGATGGGCTCATTACTATGCACATACTGTGTCGTGACATCAGGCTACAGTAGGAACCAAAACCAGCTTTTATAAAGGCATGCTGTAAATAAATTTTCACAGCGCGCTCACGCTTACCACTACGTTTTCTGGGCTCTGGAAGGCTTGACCTTTCATTTCATGCAAAAGAACGCAAACTGGAAATTTGACGCTGACGTTGTTCCGGTAAGCAGAAGTGGATTCGGATAAGTAATCAACGTTTTGGATCGAGATTCTTGTATTTTTCTGCTTCCCTATATGTATGCAACGACGCTGCATGGGACCCTTATTGAAACATAATCAAATCAATTATAGTTTGTCTAAATTCCGCGTACGCCTATCACAATTACAGCATAATATACTGCGGCCAGTGGAGGTAGTACTAGTAGCCTTTACTAACTTGTTACGTACGCATGTAGTGACAGTTACTACGCTTGACATTTACTACCTTTAGCATACATCTAAGCTAGTAAGGGAAAAAATGCAGTACTCGTGCCAAAACGGTATCAACCGGTCCCGTTACTAGCTTTGCTACTACCTTTTTTTTTTTTTTAAAGAGTGTGGCAACGTAAAGCAAGCTCATTAGCAGCGATTGACATTTCCTGTGGGAAACACCGGTGCATCACTGCATGCTTCGCACCTTCCCAAGTTTCACGTTGGTGGAGCTGTTTTATTATTTCCTTCCAGTATCATAATGGAAAATTATTTCGACAAATGCCTCCAGTTTGAAATGTCTTGGTGTACTATATAACAGATGCCCTGAAGTGGCACAGCCAGATTGAAAATGTGCTTTGCATCGCACAAAAAGCTGTTTTCTTCGAATAAAGCTGCGAAATGCAATTGACGATACCACGCCGAGCTAGTGACATACAAAGCTTTTATTCGGGCAGGTGCTCGGGTTTCGGCGGGTGCGGTAGCCGTTCGTCACGCTCATCGCGGGGAGTTTGCCTGCCACTAACGAATCTTTGCACGTAGAGCAAACGGCGTACTTACTGTGATCGTCGTCGTCGCCAAGTTCCCGCTGCAGAACGGCGATGGCGTTGGCACGGGACTGCTCGTTCTTGATGATCGAGATCTTGGTCAGATTGTTGTCAAACCACAAGCGGTCGCATACCTTACAGCTGTGCCCGAACGTGCGGGCGAGAAAGTCACGCTTAAAGGGCAACTCCAGTGGTTTTTTTCACCATGTTCTGATATCAATGTTTTCGAATAGTACTGATAATCCTGTAGCAGCCAGGGTGGTTCAATTTGCTCAGAAACGCACCAATAACTTTAAATAACCGACCGAAAGTCACGCTCAAACCGGAAACGAAACGGGTAGACGCTTCTTGCAGCGTATGCGATGACGTCACAGCCTTCCCGCCGTCAGAAATATGAAGAAAAATGACAGTGGCGAGGTCATCCGACGATGTATTGAGTTATGTGCCAGCTTTTCTGAACTTGACGGCGACGATTTGAACGCTGAAGTACCGCCGTTTTGCTTTTACTGTCCCGCAGGCTCGGGTAGGCAGCGTTGAAGGTGATGACGTCAAAAACACAGGGTGGCCCGTAGGGCAATCCGCTAAAAAATTTTAAAATTCGTTTCCAGGAAAACTAAATCGCTTGCAACCGCCTCGTTTGGCATATATTATTACAGTACCGAGGAGAATACATATTGAAAATTTCATTAAGATCAGTGGACAGTGAAAAATCGCCGGAGCTGCTTTAAAGCGTGCATCGGCGCCACCAGCCTCAGGTACCCGATCCTCGATTTCGCGAAAGTGAATTTCACACAAGCGTTGAGACGTTTGTATCCGCTTTATGATAAAAGCAAACATAGATTATAAATAAATGGACACGAAAACGAATAAAATTGGTCAGGAATTTAGGCCAAGCATACATATTGTAACGTTGTAATTTCCCACGCCGCGATATTTTGCTCTGAGTGCTGGAAACAGTATTTGCTGTACGTCACCAAGCTATTACGAAATTCAGAAGAGCAAGTGATCGGCGGCGTAAAATTAGATTTCACGACGATCGGACCACAAGACGCGGTAATTGGTGTAGCGCCGGCAAAAGGAAAGCAAACTGGTCGCTCTAGCCCACGAGAGAGAGCATGCTAGGAGACAGCGCGCTAGCTCGCGTGGCACATACCTTTCAGTGCGCAGTCGTGGATCACACAGACCTGCAATACGACACAAACACACAGACGCACGTGGTTTTGTTTTTGCGATCAGCACTTTCCTGCATGTATAGAACACATCGCTTGACATCACCACTTACTGCACGCACACCGCTTTTTTTCAATAAAGTTGAGCAGCAGAAGTAAACTTGAACGGCCCTCGATGTTTCGGTATATCCAGTTTCGTTGCACTTGACCCTTCGGCGTCGTGCTTAAAGAGCACGCCCATGTCGCAGTATAGGAGGGAGCACGCCAGGTGATTACATCCACCATCATTGCGATATATCCGTGTTCGTGCCGTCATCGGGCGTCACTGCCAAGCGCCCTATAGACCCTTTTCGTAAAAGGGCGCCTCTAGCGCCGAACGCGCGAACTACAGCCCGCTGCCATGATAAGGGCACCCTAGCAGACGACGCGAGCCTCGGCGAATGTGAACGCGCGAGTGCGTGACATTTCAGCGCACCGCTGAATACTAAATTGCTCCTGCTTGTTCTTGGAGTGCCTAACTTTTGAGCCCGTTGTACGATAATCCAAACGCGGGCCACATTCCGACGTGCTAGCGTTGAGTATGCCGTGACGAGAACAGTGAAAAGGTTATAAGTTGAATTGGAAGCCAGAGGAGCTGTGTCGCACCTCACGAGTTTAGAAAAATGTGCGTGTATTCCCTTTCATTATAGTGTAATGGCGATGAAGATGACTTTGCGATTAACAATATGTAAACTGACTCGTTAGGATACAACCTTATAGATTACTGGCCAAGTTTATGTCCACAGACGACCGCTGTCACTCAAAGTGGTGTGGCACTTCAAGCCGATCTCTTCTAGCCCAAACTATGTCAACCGATTCTTTTTGTCTCGATTATTATAACGGGCGGGATGTCTGAAGCTTGCTGCACGTCACAATGTTTTTCATTACGTCTATGGTCGGCCGACAGTTTTTTTTCTTACGGACAAGAATGAACTAAAGTCTAGCCTGGTACGTCTCCGAGTTTAAAAAACCTGGTTGTAAACAAACGTTTCCGTACGATAAATGAGTAAGAACAGACGCTGATGGGCTCTCGTTCGTAAACGCGCTGCACATATAGGAAAGTTTCATTGCATCAAGCTAAGGTTCCTTCTCTTTTTTCCAACATGCGGTGGATTGCGATGCGCGAGCCTGAAGGTTCAGTAGGGCTGCCGGAGCCAAGGACGACTGCAAATGTCAGAGGCAGAAAACAAAAACAAATAAAAAAAGGGGTGCGTGCACGTTTTTACGCGGTGACTGCAGCCATGAACAGTATCGTGACTAAAAACACAGAATTTATCGGTGCATACAATTAAGGTTGACAATCGTGCCAGCAAAAGCGATTAAGCAGTTATTTTCGCCAGACGCCCTTGCAGAGTTTGTCAGCAAGGCTGAGCCAAGACTTATTCAGCATATTAATTCTCACGTCGATTTTCTTTCTTACCTCTGGTCACGCTCTATAAGCTTTTTGCCAACAAGCTAGGCAGACACTAATCCACGCCGTTCGGAGGGGCCCGGGAAATGACTAACAAAAACAACCAAACTATGTTCCATTAATTTTATTGAAAAACACTTCTTTCCTGCTGCGGCACGCGAACGACGACCCTGTGCCGAAGGACGACCCTCGAAATAATAGAATGGTGCCTCCTCGGTTTTCCCTGCAGGAGCAAAAAGTTAAAGAAGCATCCGTAAATGGTGCGAACACAAACGTTGCCGCATATGCATAGCACCGCCAGCATGTTTATGTGCACGCGCACAACGGTAGCGACTCACCTTATTTACACGAATCAGTACGAAAAGTTGATGTCGCGACGCAAGTGTCGCCAAAATACGGCGAGCCCTTATTCTCGTCCCGGTGGTGCCAGGTGTTGATGGTGCATGCTGCCACAGACGTTGACAACGCACACTTGCCGGTTTGTCATCGTCCTGCGACCGAGCCATTCTGCCCGACGAGCCCGCTAATGGGCACAAAATACCACTCACTGTAAAGGAGAAGCGCTTGGGAGGCACTAACACATTGCACGAAAAGCACGTTCGCAAACACAGACGCTGATATTTCGGCGGATCACACGAGAATCAGCTGCCACCACACTCACGCCTTGCCCCCGCTCTCCAGTCATGCCTTCATGATGGCCGCTCGCGAACCCAAAATGCCTTGCAAAACGAAACTGACGAAAAGCCCACCACCAGGTGCCGTATTTATGAAAAGGGTCTATACGCAGTTTCACAATTTGTCACACAAAAAAGCAGCCCTGACGCGTAGATAACGCAAAGCGAGCGGACAATCGTCGCCGTCACACGACCTTGTAGCGATTGTGCGAGACTCGAAGCGCGCGATGCCTCGCCGTCTCACGCTCACGAGGCTAGTTCGTGTCACGTGACTGCCGCGCCGGTGAAACGTAGTGTGCAGTGCGCTCGCACGGCTGCCGTCTCAGGCGTCCGGAGCATCTAAAGTCCCTAGGGGTGTGTTCCAATATTCACGGTAGACGGCTAAATAGACGGCAACGTAACAGCGGCCATCTTAAGTCCCATTCCATTTCTCACGTAGACGGCAAAATAGACAGCTTCGCGAAGACGGCATACGAAGACAAAAACGATGCAGGCTACTTTGCTGTCCAAACAAGATGGCGGCTGAGAGGATTGCTTGAATATCCACGAACCTCGCCGGAGCGGTCGTCTGCTCGCACAAATAGGCGCTTTTTTACGCAGTTTATGTGAGCTGCATTGAGTTTTTCGTAGATTGGAACATAAAATAAGCAAAATTAACGAAAATTGTGAGCGTTTTTTTAGCTTCTTTTGTCGACGCGAGATGACGCCTCGTCGCGCAAGCGTCATCCGGGCGCGTTCCATTACTCGGACGACAAGGACACGGAGCTGTCTTTGAAGCTGCCAAGGTAGGCTGTCTACGATGCTGTCGACAGCCTAGATCGCTTTTCTTAGGGACTTTAGTGTAGGCATGCAAGCAACAATGGTTACCGCGCATGATGCGTCGTTACAGTGTACTAAAAGAGGGCAGTGGGCTTACTCCGCCGCTCGTCTGACGCAGTTGGCGTCGCATTGGAGAGGTGGCGCCACAGGCATCTTTGATGGAAGCTTCGCCTGCAGAAGTTGCTGGCGGCTCGTAAGAGTTGCGAGGCTCGTTTCTTCGATATTTGTAATAGACTTTCATGTATTGACTACCCTCTGACTACATTGAGAGCGTATGTTGCTCACGCTTCGCCGTTTTTTCCGTTTTTATTGCGATAGCGTTTGCCGAAAGTGAACCGATGGCAACCTACGCAGCGTATGCTTGCTCCGTTCTAGTTCGACGCGCGGTTAACGCTTCTTTCTTTCTTTCTTTTTTTTTTGGGGGGGGGGGGGGAGAGCATGAGTTCTTTGCATATTTTGACACCAGATTTGTTCAGGCCACATCGTGTTTCCCCGAATATGACACCTCGGCGAAAAGGACGATGTACCCCTCAAAATATACGGTTTCATACAGCGAACAAATATGCGGTTACATGCCGTGTGGACCTGACCAAAAATGATTTTGTAACAAGATTATGCTCTGCCTTCCACCAGATAATTATAAAACAGTGCAAGCTCGCTTCCTAGCCAAGCTATAACGTGTAGGCGTGCTGGCTGGGTCTGTGCCATTGTTGTGCTGAAATTGTAGCTCAAATATTTTTTGTTCTACTTCGGTTGTTGCACATGGCACAATAGTTCTCTGGGGTTATTCATAACCATAATTATGCAGCTACAGGTCTGTTAGGCATATGTACAGTGACATAATGGACAACGAAATTAAGATACACACGAAGCTCATGTTCCTGACACGAAGCTCTTATTTGGCAGAAAGGACGTATAACATCCAGCCATTAATTCAGACACTTTATTCACTTCATGCGCAACGGCTCAGCTTCAGCTGCTTGGCCCTCTGCCGCTTTCCTGCTTTGTCACTGTTTAGCCCTTCCACATAAAAATGATGACGTAAAAACTAATTACTTTTGCTGTGAGGGTAGCTGCATGTACTGTACACTGCAACCAATGTCGATGGAAAGTGTGCTGAGCAACCATGGAACAACTGCCAGCCGACCCACCCGATAGCCTCCGCCGGAGAGTACGTCCACTGCCCACCCCACTTTAATCGTCCGTCTGAAGCTTCCGATCGCTTCCTCTTACAAACGGTCCTCCCTTTCGTCAGCTTTTTACTAAGGTAAGCTGGCAGATCGGGAAGAAGCGTCGGCACAGCACCGACGCGGAGAACAGGTCTCCCACGAGATATCCGCACTTATTTTCGCTCGATAATGTGCACATAGTCTCTGAGCACATGACGCGGCTCGAAGTGGAGCTCGCACACTGCGCTGTCTTCCAGGAGCTTGTCCGCTCTGTGCAGATTTTTTTCCCATTCTTTACGCCTGTTCTCATCCTTCGGGACGCCGAACAACGATAGCTTCCGCCCACCCTTCACGAACACGTAGCCTGTTTGGCACTATTGGGATCCTGGTGGGGTCGCAGGAGTCGGGCCGCCGGTCCTTGGATCCACCGCTATCAGGACGACGTTTGACCCATCCCGACTCCAAGGGAAGGATGCCGGAGTGCGGAGTTGACACGGAGACGATGACGAGTCAGAAGAGGAAGAAGAGAGATGATGTTTATTTTACATGATGATCGGGGGCTCTGCGCTTGTCTGCGCTCGTATTATATACATCACTATGTACAAAAGAGTCCAATGACGACGTTGTCTCCGCCCTCGAAGAGAGGAGGTCACGCCCCGCCTTCGCTGCTTCTCGGTAGCAAGGTATGACGTGACCCGGGTGGCAGCCGATGCTGAAATCCGGAGAAGGTACGGTTCGGAGAAGAGGCTTGCTGAAGAACAACAGCAGCACAAATAAAAGCACTCTTCCCGGCCCCGTCCTTTTGACGAATGCTGCCGTTTCTCACACTGGGGAAGCCATAGGCCACCCGCTGGCAGCAGTGCTCACAGTCGGCCGGTGCACTGATGCACCCCTCTCGCTGCGTCGGTGCGGCCGCGAAGTTCTTGCCACAAAGGCGACACAAACGCGCACACACGCACCGCACGACACACGGACGGACCAGGCGGATTCCGGGAGCTTCCCGCGGGCTGGTGAACAAGGCCGTCGCTGCCGCGTCAAACAATGCACTCGTCTCCTCGAGACGGCAGCCCAGGGATGTAGATCCGTGAGAACGCAAGCATACGCGCTCCCCACGGTCATTTTCCCCGAAAGGTAGATCCAACGGCCACCACCAGCAGCCTCCCTCCACCACATCCATGGGGGGGCCCACGCCGATCTTAACAGTCCCTCCGGCGCCAGGAAACTCTCGAATGGCCAGGAACGCAATTGCTGTCCATGAGAGAGATCTAGGGTTTGATGAAAATTGTGGACATGCGGCTCGAACATCCCGCAAGGAGGAACCGCAGCCAGAACAAACCAGGCGCCACAACACTACACCACGCGCAGGCATTCAGAATCTGCTTCGGATCCACCAGGCTTATCAAAACCTCATTAAAACACCCCTAAAACATTTTGGACTCATTTCAAGCAAGTGACCATCTTCCCTCGCAAAGTATTGCTCACGACAAACCTGGGGCAGCTATGGAAGAGTTCCCACTCCAGAACTACCTAAGAATTGGTTCTACAGAATTTGTCGAGCAAAAGGTTAACAATGATGGTACCCACTTTCCGTCAGCACCTCCACTGACGTGACGTTTTTCATACCGAGCGGTAAAGTATTCTTGGAGGATCGGAATCCATCGGAGCAAGCTTCCATTCTTTTAAGGCCTTTCGCCTAACCCGATAAGCGGACAGCGATCAATCTCGAGAGCAGGATCCGCTTCGTGCACGCAACTGGCAATTCTCTGTACCACCCATACAAAGCATACACGTTACTTTTCAAACGAACTACAGATATCCTCTCTCACTGTCAGCCAATTTACCACATTCAAAAGAAATGGAATGTTCTCCGTGCTCTCCTTATTTAACTTGAAAATAACGCCCGATCCTCTGTCACTCACATCGTCTTGAAGTACAACGTAACATTCTTAACCTTCAAACTCCCACTTAGGATAAGAACTTCAACCTAAACAAAACTCGCTTACAAAGCTCACTTCAAAACTAACTTCACAAAACTCCCTCACGCTGATAAGCCATTCCTAGTCTGTGGTGCCCGAAGCCCACTCTCCAAAATTAGACATTAAGTGTTCAACGAACAACTTACTAAAGAAATAACCTTAAAGCCATAACTAGCATTTTGCGTAGCTCGAAAAGACACTACCTACAGTGTCATGAACATTTCCTCAAAGTAATGTACTCCTTCACAACTGCAACGAGCTCTACGCAAATGAAAATCGCTCTAAGTGCAGCCTACTAACAACATCGCCTAGTTTACCGCTTACTGATTCAATAACGCTATTCCTCTCTTCAGCGCTTCAACATGACACGGTTCTCACAGTACCTCAAAGTGACCGTACACTTAACTGACGCGTTGTCCCTTCGACCATCTTCACGTAACGGCGCCTACTAACCGCTACAGCAGCCAACGCTTACTCCAAAACAACCTTCAATGCCGTAAACATGAAAGTAACAAGAAAAAACATGGCACTGCTCAAGCGCTGTAAACTATGACAAGACTGCACCCCTGAAGCCAAAATTCTCACAAAACTGATTTGGCTTTACGCTTGAACGAGCTCTGAAATGCGCCTTTATTTACGCAGAGTGTAATACACAGTACACCCTTTCCTGTCAAACATGCAAGCTACTAAATTCACAAATGTTGGTTTCGCGCTGTGAAGCTTTCCTCGGAAATTAACCTCAATAAGTGCGTTTACTACAGCCTGATCTGAATTCAGTACTACTATACTGCTCATTTTTCTTAAAACTGTCTCAAGAACCTATAATGAATTAACTCAAGTCGTTTCTTAAAAAGGACTACACTCTTGCATGCGCTTGTGAAATGACCACCACGGACCGCTCCGCGTTCCCCGTACCCGAATTCCTTTGATTCGAACCCTATGGGGTCTCGGTCCCGACGGCTTTCTCGCTCGCCATAGACGACACAAAGCGCAAGCTGTTCCCTGTGTTCTGCTGTCATGCTTGATTCGGCTTCGCGGCCGCTTTCCTTCAGTCATCTGACGGGCTAACCTGAAGCATAGATGGAAGGTCGGTCTATCTCGCTTTCTGAGCACTGTCGCGGGACGCTCAACTGCAGTCTTACCAATTAGACACGGCTGGCGTTGCAAACAAAATCTAGCCAGTGCTTTTGGCCGCGCAGGGTTCCTGTTACTGACCAAACCACCTCGACCCGCTATTCTCTTCCAGGACGTCACCTTTTCCCTTCGTCGGAGGGGCTGCATCCGTTTACTGAGAACGTGCCTCTTTCTAGTTCGCCTTACCGAATGGGACAAAGAGCATTTCCCCCTGCCGCGAGTTGGGCTTGTCCTTTGTCTCGCGCGCTCCCTCGCTGGTTCCTTCAAGCGCTTCCGCGGTGCTGCTCGAGCACGCTTTTTTTTTCTTTTTCGGCGGTGTTTACGGACACCCGCCGCGCTTGAACTTTCCACTGAACTTAGCTTCGGGTATTCAAACTCTTCGGATGCCCCTACGATTGCCTCGTCCTTTTCCATCGAAGAATCGATCGCTTCACAATTCGCGGAAAGGACATCTCCTTCTTCAAGGACATCTGTAGCACTGTTCAAAGCCACATTTACACCTGGCTCGCACTCTGCTATTTCTCCTGAATTAGTTTCAGGCAGTTCTTCGTACTGCCGCTCGCTGCTACAAACTGCGTCGCATGCATTGCCCTCCAAGGTCTGACCATTCGTGGAAGCCTCTACACTTTCGTCACTCATTTTCTGGACACCTCCTTCACTACACTGAGACTCCACTTTACTACAGCTTCTGGCCACTTGGCCCCGTTCCTCACAGTTGCAACTAACATCTGTCTGCTGCGGCTGAAATTCTCTCAAAAATATATCGGTATCTTTAGAGTATTTCGCCTCCTCCAGCACAATACCCTCACTTTTGTCACTTCCGGACACCTTGCATTTACCGATGTTTTCCCTTTCTTCCGCAACTAGACCACCATCCTTAGAAGCTGCCTCGCTATGATAAGAGCACTCCGTTTTACAGCTCCTGGAAGCTGTCTCGCTCTCATCATAGTCGTTCTCTCGCCTAGAGTTACTGGCTACTTGGCCGCGCTGTTCACAGTTGTAATCAACTGTTTCCTGTGCTTGAAACGTGCACGCGACGTTAGCGAACGCCTCACAATCTTCCGCCATCTCAAGCACCTCTTTCTTTGTCTCATCCTTAACGGAGACACCAGTACGCCTGAACAAGGATTCCCGCACTTTACTTTCCTTACGCTTTACGCCTGCTCTTTCAGGAGTTCCGCTAATTCCTCCTTGAAGCGTTAACCGATCCCTCTCAATTTTGAGCTCCAACAATTTCCTCTCCCTTTCTTTCTTCTCTTTTTCATACAGTTTCTTTGCTTCCTCCCTCTCTTTCTCGTATGCTCTTTTGGCTTCCTCCTCTTTCAGATTTTCCTGAACAAGACCCCAAGCGAATTCAATGTCTTCCTCACTGCTACCACTTTCGTCTATTAATTTCAATAGTTCACATTTAGTCATCGACTCTTCCCACTCGAGTGCCAACTCGTCGCACAACTGCAACAACTCTGCCCCTCGCAACTCACTTAGGTCCATGGCCACTGCTTAAAACGAAGGTTTTGCTTGCGAACAGATGCTTAAAACCTCGCACTATGCATTTGAACGCACACACACACACACAGGAATTCAAATTGTTAACCCAGAATTTGAAGCCTGGTAAACCTCAAAGCAAAAACCAAACGCTCACCCGCAAATGCAGCGCCATGTCACCAGGTTCATCCCAGCCGCTGCCATCCAAATATTGGGGTCCTGGTGGGGTCGCAGGAGTCGGGCCGCCGGTCCTTGGATCCACCGCTATCAGGACGACGTTTGACCCATCCCGACTCCAAGGGAAGGATGCCGGAGTGCGGAGTTGACACGGAGACGATGACGAGTCAGAAGAGGAAGAAGAGAGATGATGTTTATTTTACATGATGATCGGGGGCTCTGCGCTTGTCTGCGCTCGTATTATATACATCACTATGTACAAAAGAGTCCAATGACGACGTTGTCTCCGCCCTCGAAGAGAGGAGGTCACGCCCCGCCTTCGCTGCTTCTCGGTAGCAAGGTATGACGTGACCCGGGTGGCAGCCGATGCTGAAATCCGGAGAAGGTACGGTTCGGAGAAGAGGCTTGCTGAAGAACAACAGCAGCACAAATAAAAGCACTCTTCCCGGCCCCGTCCTTTTGACGAATGCTGCCGTTTCTCACACTGGGGAAGCCATAGGCCACCCGCTGGCAGCAGTGCTCACAGTCGGCCGGTGCACTGATGCACCCCTCTCGCTGCGTCGGTGCGGCCGCGAAGTTCTTGCCACAAAGGCGACACAAACGCGCACACACGCACCGCACGACACACCGACGGACCAGGCGGATTCCGGGAGCTTCCCGCGGGCTGGTGAACAAGGCCGTCGCTGCCGCGTCAAACAATGCACTCGTCTCCTCGAGACGGCAGCCCAGGGATGTAGATCCGTGAGAACGCAAGCATACGCGCTCCCCACGGTCATTTTCCCCGAAAGGTAGATCCAACGGCCACCACCAGCAGCCTCCCTCCACCACATCCATGGGGGGGCCCACGCCGATCTTAACAGCACCCAGGCGCGTAGCAGTGGGTTTACCGATATCGCGGCATGGCTCAGACACTAAAAAGCGTGCTAACTTCTTGCGTGGTGCGTACGGCTCAACGCTGACGGCAAAAACTCGGCGCTACAACGTCCACAGCAATAAAACGTGGCTCGACAATCCGCCTTTTCCATTTTCCTGTGCTGCCACCTCTCGCACACTGCTCGAAACGTTCCGGTAGTGGTGGCCGGTTTCACTGTCACTCAGGCTTACCGCGCGGAGATTGCGCTTTGCATGAGTATGCGGTAGTTCGGCGTTGGCGCGTTCACCGTAGCAATGAGCTCTCCAGGCCAACATATCTTTCCGGGAGGCTACCTGGCCCTTACCGATGGCTGGCTCAAAAATATACGTGACTCCCAAGCACGGCCATGTGCGTTTGACAGCCATGATATTTCGACTGCACTTTTCAAGCTTTCCGTCGATCGCGATCTCATGCAACGCTTGGGAAACGGAAAACACCAATTGCACATCCCTTTGCAGAAGTAAAGTTGCATCCTTTCACAACACACGTCGTCGGCATGAAATAGCTCTTGCGTGAAATAGACCGCCGCGGTGGTGTAGTGGTTACGGTACTCGGCTGCCACCCAAAAAACGCGGGTTCGATCCCGGCCGCGACGGTCGCATTTTCGATGGAGGCGAAAATGCCAGAGGCCCGTGTACTGTGCGTTGTCAGTGCACGTTAAAGAACCCCAGGTGGTCTAAATTTCCGGAGCCCTCCGCTACGGCCTTTCTCTCATATCTCTTTCGCTCCCTTTCCCCCACGGACGCTTAGCCGTGGTCCATACATGGGCTGCAGAAATTAACGTCCTTTCCTAACCGAACCAAAATCATCATCTTGCATGAAAGCTATCTGCTCACATGCGCACGCAACGCGATCCGCGTCCGGTGAGTGCTCCGCTCTACCCCTACCAAAATATTTCGCGAGCTTCCCGCCAGAACCGGCGCATGCGCTGTGGCGCCATGAAAAAGGCGGATTGCTGCTCTGCAAGAGCTGGCCGGCACAGCCGGCACTTTCAGCCGCAACGCTCCTCCCAAGTTCCATGGATGGATGGATGGATATTAGGAGCGTCCCCTTTATAACGGGGCGGTGGCCGGGCCACCAAGCTCTAGCTTTATTTCTTTTTCGTTTACAACCATTTCTTTTCCCGAATCACACATATTCTCACAACTAATTTTTTCCTCGTCTACTTATTTTATCTATTATCGTTCTGCTGTGATGTAACAATCTTACCCGAACTACCTTGCGCTTTTGTTTGCTCCATACTTTTGCGCCACCAATGCTCTAAGCGCCTTTTACTTATATCTATCGCCGGCATGTTCAGCTTTCCCCTGTTACTCCTGAAACCCATGGCCTCCTGTAGGGTAGTGTCCACAGCTACACCTGGGTGGACATCTGTACATTCAATCAAAATATGGTCTGTCGTTTCCCTAGCTTTTCCACAGCACGTACATGTATCCCCTTCTTTATTGAATTTTGCTCTGTAACTTCGGGTTCTCAGGCAACCGGACCTTGCCTCAAACAGTAAAGCGCTTCCCTTTGAATTATCGTAAAATTTTTCTCTCTTGATTTCGTCTTTCCCTTTTCGGTAGTTGTTCAATGCCGGTTTCTTCTCCATTCTAGCTATCCAATCCGAGTTCTCCGCCGCTCTGACCATGCTCTTAACGCTCTTTTTCGTCCCATCCGTTTCGTTACTGGATGTATACTTACTGGTAAGCTTCCTAGTTCTCTTCCTCCATTGTGAATCAACGTTCTTCCTATACAAATACCTGAATACTTTCGCTGCCCATCTACTTTCTTTCATATTCCTTAATCTCTCTTCGTACCTAATTTTACTTTGAGCTTCCCTTCACTCAAAGTCAGACCATCCCATATCCCCCTTAACAGCCTCATTTGTGGTCTTCCCATGGGCGCCCAGTGCGAGACGTCCGACCGTCCTCTGATTCACGTCCAGCCCTGATTGTACCTCTGACCTCATGCACACCACTGAGTTTCCGAATGTAAGTGCTGGCACCATTACACCTTTCCACAAACCTCGAATTACCTCGTACCTGTTGTAACCCCACAGCGCTCTATGCTTCATTATTGCGGAGTTCCTCTTTCCTTTAACTATCATAGCTTTTTCTTGTACTTCCATGTATCTATTCCCATCATTTATCCATATCCCGAGGTATTTGTACTCTCGTACTCTGGGTATCTCCTCGCCCTGTATTGATATGGTCTGATCGTTGCTGTCATTGAATATCATCCAGCCGCATTTTGTCACACTAAATTTTAGCCCTAAATCTTCACTTTCCCGACCACATATACTAACCAGACCCTGCAAATCTGTTCGACTGTCTGCGAATAGCACAATATCGTCTGCATAAAACAACCCGGGGAGCTTTTGTTCTATCACTATACCTGCCTGTCTGTACGACAGCTTAAAACCAATATTGCTCATCTCCAATGCTTTCTCCATTCTCCTCATGTAAAGCATGAATAATAGTGGGGACATCAAAGGCGATACCATCAAAGGCGATACCAGCGCCACCGCTCGGGCGGAGAGAGAAGCACACACAGGTGACCACGGCCGGTCTGGACGCGCGCGCTCGCTAGCGAGCGCGCTCGTCCAGACCGGCCGTGAGGTGACGTTCGTGGGGTCGCCCCACACCATAGCTAGAGTAGTACACTCTACCATAGCCTCCGCCGGAGAGTAAGCCCACTGCCCTCTTCTAGTACACTGTAGCGTCGTCGTCCCCCCGGAAACCCTTTCGGGCGCGGGAGGCTTCTCAACAGGAACCGGTTTCAAGGTAGACATTCCAGAGGTGACGAGGAGGAGGAGAGGCGAGGAAATGTCGGCGCGCGGGGGTGCCTCGATGTGCTCCTCCGGAACAGGGTGGAGACACTGCTCTTGTGGACGCCATATTGGTTCAAACGTTCGCGTTCGGTGGCAATGCCTTGCATGCATAGATGGAACGCTTCCAGCGAAACGCGCGGTAATTTGGCTCAGTTTATCCCTTCCGGCGGTAGGGCTTGCACATATAATGTTGGTAACAAATAGATTAGCACTAATTATTACGCACGAAACATTTGATGGCGAAATAAAGGCATTTAGAGCGTATCTATCGGTCTATCTATCTCACTGGCTGCGTAGATTCTCGTGCTCTCGCGGCCGATTGATTAAGTTGATGAGTACCAAAAA
Organism: Hyalomma asiaticum; assembly: GCA_013339685.2. Taxonomy (NCBI): domain Eukaryota; kingdom Metazoa; phylum Arthropoda; class Arachnida; order Ixodida; family Ixodidae; genus Hyalomma; species Hyalomma asiaticum. The sequence continues at coordinate 228,408,882 of CM023481.1, forward strand.
TGACATGGCATGACAAGAGCATGTTGAAAACATAAATGACTGCTCATTACATGAAAATCATGACATGCCTTTAATGTACACCATGACATACGTGACATGGTCAAGGAGCTACAACGGCCGTTTGACCAACTTCATGTATATCAAAATTGACATATGATTAAGAGCATGAGGAAAGTATACATGACTGGTCATAACACGAAAACCTTGTCATGCATGTCATATAGGCCATGACATACATGACCCGGTCATGGAGCTCTTACGGCCGTTTTAGTAACTTGATGTGTACCCAAACTGACACGGTATGATAGGAGCGTATGGCTAACATGAATGACTGGTCATAACACGAAAATCATGTCATGCGCGCCATGACACACATGACACGGTCATAGTGTTCTAACGGCCGTAATATTAACTTTATGTATACCAAAATTGACACGGCATGATAACAGCGTAAGATGAAAGAAAATAACTGGTCATAACACCAAAAAGATGTCATGCATGTCATGTACGCGATGACATATATGACCCGGTCATGGAGCTCAAATGACGGTTTTATTAACTTGTAGAGCACCAAAATTTACATGGCATAAGAGATTATGAGTAACATAAATAGCTGAGTATAACACGAAAACCTTGTCATGCATGTCATGTAGGCCATGACATACATCACCCGGTAATGGAGCTCTAACAGCCACTTTATTAGATGCGAAGCATCTTATGGCCGAGTTCAAACCGGTGGTGGTGTGCGGCGTGACCACCCTTATTGCGCATGCGCTCGCCCTGTGTGAATTAACGGCCAGGCTAGAGGGAAGAAATGGCGCGCGTAGTGTTCCTCTTCGCGTTCCACGACGGCTTAATCTCTATTGTCTTATTGTGGCCATACTCAGTCATCCAATGGATAGGCAATCTCAATTTACTCAAAACAGATTTCTTTAGGATTAGCTTATTCCGGATTAGCTTAATCCGGACTACCTTAACGTGGCCATGCTCAGGCATCCAACAGGCAAGACAATCTCACTCCAAATTCACTTGCTTGTGACTAGCTTAATGCGGATTAGCTTAATCCGGCTTAATCCACATTGCCTTATTGTGGCCATACGCTGTCATCCAACTGACTAGGCACTATCAACTTACTCAAAACTGGGTGGTGGAAGATTCGGACTACCTTAATCCAGCTTAGTCGAATTTAATGGGATCGGATTAATGTGACCATACGCAGTCACCCAAACGGCTAGTCATTCTCAATGCACTCAACATTGACTTGTAGAGGATTAGCTTAACCCGGATTTATTTAGTCATGCTTAATCCGAAAGAACATAGCCTAGTCGGGTCTAACCTACATCATGGCTACGCCATCTCGTCTTGGACCGGATTAGCGTAATCCGACATAATCTCTACTAATCTTGCCTAATCCCACTTGATAGGTATCTATCAGTATAGATTGGTATGGACTAGCGTTAAATTCGCTTGTCCAAATTCAATTAGGCTGCGATATGCTGGCTTAAATAGGCTTTTTCTAAGCTTACCCTGGTTTAATCCGGCGGCTTAATTGGTATCGCTGAGTATCAATCAGTATTGATTCGTATCGATTACTATTGATTGTTTTGACTATGCTTATTTAGCATGGGCTACGAGCATGATTAACTTGTCTTGACCAAGCTTATCGGCAAGGTAGCCGAAGCATCTATTCACTCCGCAAGGCTTAACGCAAAGCTTAACATCCTCTTTGTAAAAGCAGCTTCACGCGATGATTATGCGATGCAGCTATAGCGAGACAAACAAGGATTTCTTTAACAGCATGCTCACCGCCAGCGATAAAAAATGCACGGCCACATGCGAGACAAGTCAACAACCTCGCATATCTTGGTGCTGTCGGTCGGATGCCAGCGGTCGCGTTTCACTTGTGCTTCCCATTTTTTTCTTCGCTCGCTGTTGCGAGGGAAGCGAAACATCCGCTGGCCTTTCGCGTGTGAACTGGTACACCATGGCACACAGCAGCCTGTCATAGCGGCCAAAGAACTGATCTCAAACGTCGAGAACAACGTGTTTACAGCACCGTTCCCGCGCTAGCCTCTGCGCGCCGCCCGACACTTTCGAACCAATATGGCCGCCAGGCGGCGCGGGGTCTTTCAAAAGGCTGTACATGGTTAGAATGGAAAAAGCGCTAGGAGATAGCCACATTGGTTTTAATCTGTCACACAAACAGGGCGGCGTGATGATTGAGCAGATGCTTCCGGGTTTATTTTATGCTGATGATATTGTCTTATTCGCAAACAGTCGAGATGATATACAACGGCTGGTGAATATATGCGGGAAGGAAGGCGAGGCTCTAGGACTAGGATTTAGTGTAACAAAATGCGGATTGATGGTATTCAATGATCCCAACGACCAGGCGGTATCCATACAGGGCCAAGAAATACCGAGAGTAAGCGAATACAAGTACCTTGGCGTATGGGTAAATGAGGGCGATAGATACATGAAGGTACAGGAAAAAGCCTTGGCAGCAAAGGGAAAGAGGAACGCAGGAATAATGAAGCACAGAGCGTTATGGGGACACAATAGGTACGAGGTGCTTAGGGGTCTGTGGAAAGGGGTAATGGTACCGGGGCTTACATTTGGGAACTCAGTGGTGTGCATGAGGCCAGAGATACAATCGGGAATGGATGTGAATCAAAGAACTGTGGGACGCCTCGCGTTGGGTGCTCACGGGAAAACTACAAACGAGGCTGTAAAGGGCGATATGGGATGGGCGAGTTTTGAGGCAAGGGAAGCGCAGAGCAAAATAAGGTTTGAAGAAAGGCTAAGGAATATGAAAGAGGTTAGGTGGGCAGTGAAGGTGTTCCGCTATTTATATAGAAAGAGCGTTGACACGCAGTGGAGAAAGAGAACTAGGAGGCTCACCAGTAAATATACGGCTCTAAGAGAACTGACAACAAAGAGCGTAAAGGGAAAAGTCAGAGAGGCGGAGAAGATTTACTGGAGGACAGCGATGGAAAAAAAACCGACTCTGAATAACTACCGAGAGGGCAAAAACGAAATAAAGAGGGAGGCATTTTATGATAATTCAAGAGGAAGCGCTTTATTGTTTGAAGCGAGATCGGGCTGCCTTAGAACGCGTGTTTATAAAGCGAAATTCAGTAAAGAAGAAGAAAAATGCACATGCTGTGAGGAAGATAGGGAAACGACAGAGCATGTTCTGATTGAATGCGGAAATATCCACCCAGGTGTACGTTTGGGCACCACCCTACATGAAGCCTTGGGTTTTAGGGCGAACAACGGGAAGCTGAACATAGCCGCGATTGAAATAAGTAAGAGACGGTTAGAATACTGGTGGCAGAAAACTAGAGAGAACGGACAAAAATAATTATAGGGAAAAATATGGAATTTCTGCCATAAGGGGCAGGGAACTGGGATATGAAATTCCGTTTTTGATATGGCATGATCGATTTGATTGAAGTAAATTTAAAAGGCATGAGGAAAATTAAAAGAGAAAAAAAAAAGTTCTTAAATCTTCTTACGAGCCTGGTGGCGCACATGTCACCGCCCCGTTACAAAGGGGCAGCTCATAGCATCCATCCATCCATCCATCCAGGTGTCTCCACCCTGGAGCGGAGGCGCGCGCACATCGAGGCACCCTACCTTTCCAGCCTCTATAGTACTACGCTACTACAGTGAACTAAAAGAACTCAGTGCAATGAGCGGAGGGGGCGCCGCCTTGCTTCGCGTGTCACAGTGAATGGAACCCGAAGCGGTGGCGCTGTCATCGACCAATCTTGAATGCTACCGGTTTGGTTTGGGCGCGCACGGCCGCTGCATTTCGTTCTGGCTTTTCGTTCTGCGTGGTTGTGTTTCGTGCCTGTACTTATGTGAACGTGGCCACTTGCGTCAATGAGTGCAAAGCAACGTCTCAATCACTGCTATGCTCCAGGCTGCAGGAGAGGATACGCGCGAACAGCGCGAAGAAGCTGTCGATGTTCAAGGCGCCTGCAGACCCGGAACGGAGATCCACGTGGGAAAGAAACCTACATAGAGCCGACAAGCCGCTAACCGCAGACTGCGCGGTATGTGAGCTGCATTTTGAGCAGCGCTTCATTGTCAGGGACTACGTACACCGTATAAATGGTGAGGAAGTTCGCATTCCACGTGGGGCGCCTACGCTCACTCCGGACGCAGTCCCCACAATTTTGCCGAATCTGCCGGCTTACCTGAGCAAGCAGCCCACTACCAAGAGGAATGAGCGAAAAAGGAAGCGCAATGACGAAGTCCCGCAACGAAAAAAGGCACGTGGGGAGGTTGCAGAGGTGACAGACACTGACGAACCTACGAACGGCAATGAAGTCTGTGCGGCCGCGACTGTCGCTGCTGTGAGGGAACTCAAAATGCCTGGGAAGCGCTGGAAGCTACATGAACTTCACGACGCAGACGGAGTATGTTTTACTTCATGTTCCCTCGACTCACTTTCAGGTGAGGTCACTGTGGAAAAAGCCGTGTTCTTCACTGCAAACAGTGTCAGTGCTTTGCACTCGAAGACGTTCGTGCTAGGTAAGCAGGTGGCTGGCGCGTCTGTGGCAACTATTCAAGATGCTATAACCACAGTGCAGGAAGCGCATGACATGCATATCTGCAAAGGCGCAGCATCACGAGATGAAAGCGGTCTAACAACCAACCTAACAATGAGATTGCAAGGCCAAATTAAGTGCGAGGCAAGAGCAGTTTACAGCATTAACTGCCAAGGCAAAGCACCGAACGAAGGAATGGCTTGTCGTTTGCAAGTATTTAAGAAAAGCCCTTGTTAGGCGGCAGTGGCGTCTCAAAAGGCGTCAAGGAGGGAACCTAAACAGCCACAATGTTAGCTCACGGTGCCGTGGCAGTGTTTCGAAGAAGCTGCAAGCATGTACCCGAAAAAACCAACGGCTTTTATCGAAGGTAGACAAGCTCGCCTTAGACATCAAGAAAATCAAAAGCGAGTGCGCTGCAACAGCTGACGAAGTACTTGCTAAAAAGATAAGCTTGTCTCCAAAGCAGCAGCTTGCTGTCAGGCAGTGCTTCGAGGTATCCAAAAGGAAGAGCTTGCGGGGCATGAAGTAGGACAAAGAATGGATGCTTGAATGCATTTTGCTTAAAATGAGAAGCCCAAAGCTCTACTACTATATGCGAAGACAGAACATTTTGGCACTCCCAAGTGAATCAACGCTCCGCAAATACACTGCTCAGTACAGAAGCGGCTATGGGTTCAACGAAAAGCTGCTGAGTGTGTTGAAAAAAAAAGCTGCCCACCTGGATGTGTTCCATCGACATGGTGGATTAGTCATCGACGAAATGAAACTGGCTGAACACTTGTCTGTGACCACAGGTGCGATGATTGAAGGTTTTGTGGACCTCGGCCCGTATACGCCCGAAAAAGACAAAACATTGCCATGCAATCATGGCCTTGTCGTGATGTTTGTACCATTAGTTGGCAGCTGGACTCAAGTTATTGGTGTTTTCGGGAGCAACGAGAACGTGAAAGGGGACCTGTTGGCCAAAATTATTCTGGAGTCCACAGTTTTAGCAGAAAGAGCCGGCCTCTTTGTGGACTATATAACATGTGATGCAGCAGTTTGGAACCGGAAAATGTCGCGCATCTTTAACATTAGAGCTTCATTGAAGGAGGTGGTCTGCAAGAAGCCACATCCTGTTGACAATAGTCGGTTCTTACACTTTTTTTCTGATTTTCCTCATTTAGTCAAAAACGTTCGAAACAGACTCCTTACCACAAGTTTTGACACCCCTGATGGCGAAGTTTCGATGCAGTTTGCAAGAGAAGCTCTGAAACTGAACAGTAATGCAGTCACAATGAAAGCAATGCCTGGAATAACCAGCGTCCACATAAGCCCCAACAATTTCGAAAAAATGCGGGCAAGTTATGCATTTCAGTTGTTTGGGCATGGTCCTTTGCGAGCATTTTTTCTTTACCGTACTCAGTTGGAAAGGAGTTGTGGTAAAATTGATGTGACCGAGAAGTTCTTCATGAGAATGAAGTCACTGATTGCTGTGATGACAGCAAGGTACACAGCCGAGGCTCTCAGGCCCAACTCTGCAGGTGAGAAAAGCATTAAGGAAATGCTCAGTTTCCTGGACGCCTGGGAGCATCATGCTGATAAGAAGTTTCTCAGCGAGTCTAGTGCTGAGGGCTTAAGAGTCACTTTAACAAGTACTCTAGAGCTCGTTCGCTATTTGCGTGAGCAAGTTGGGTTTCGCTACTTGTTGACATCCAGGCTGAGCCAAGATGAAGTGGAAAACTTTTTCGGAATCGTGAGACTTTCATCCGGCTGCAACTCGCACCTGACACCACAGCAGTTTCTGCTCACTGTCTCTCTTTTTACAATTTGGCACACAGTGTTGCAGGTGGCAATGCAGAAGGCGATGTCATCAGTTCTCTTCTTGACGTCGGGGACAGGGAAGAAACCCCAAAGCAACAGCTGATCGACAAAATGAAGCTTTGCACGTAAAAGCAAGCGGGACCTTCAGATTCATGTTGCACTGAATCTGTGGAACATGAGTACCACGTCCAGAGAAACGACTCAAGGCTGACTTATTACATTTCCGGATATGTGGCGAGAAAGTGTGTGCTGCCCACCAAGTGTTCTGCATGTAATGACAGCCTCCTCCTTCCAACAGAAGAAGGGCGCCGCTTGCATGCTGCAGCATTTGTACGCCACATTGATCAGGGCGGTTTGCTCTACCCGTCAGTCGAACTCTTTCGCTTTATCTCAAGGCTTGAAGATATTTTCACAAATTGTTTTAGTGCACGAAAAGTTCACTGGGAGAGCGTGATGGACATCCTGCACATGATTCATTGTGCCGCTCCCTTGAAGGTGGGATGCAGTGCTCACGCAGAGAGTCTGACTCCTCGCATAGTCAGCTTTTATGTCACCACACGACTTCATTTTTTTATCAAAGGCTTGAACAAAGCAAACGTGCTGTCAAAGAGAAAGGCAGCACAACACCTCAAGCTAAGCTGACTAACTTAGCTGTACTTCTACACTGCTTGCTTCGTGCATTGAAGCTGCACGAATAATTTTTGTGCAAATGAAAAACGCGTGCAATAAAATCGTGTGGGACATTCAAAATGCTTTCAAGTCCGTTCTTCTTTTTTTTTTTGCGCATCACGTGTTGTAAAAATTATCTGCTTTCGTGTCTGATTTTTGACAGTTTATATTGCGTACAACGTGTTTTTCATGATCACGAATATCACGCGGATATTTGGTTTCACGAATAACAATTGTTTCGCAAAATTTAGTACTCGCGAAATAGCCACATTGCCTGAATGGTCCATTACGGGCAAAAAAAAAAAAGAAAGTTGCAGCGCATCGACTGGCCTTCGTCTGCTACTAGCTTTTCTTGCTGAGAGGCCCGAAATCATGCGAGCAGCTTAAACACACCAATGCAGTTATAAGGTACCCGGAAAATAATTGCAAACCCGGCCTGAATTACGTTAAAACAGCGGCGGTGCATAACCGAACACGCGTTACGTTCCCGTGTGCCACGTACACTGCTGAGGAGAGCCAGGGCGAAATTTCAAGAGTGGTCGATGGCAGCGCCGCCGCTGCAGCTGCCACTGCGCGCGTCAGGCAGCGAGGCGCAGTCATGCCACTGGAAAGTATTCTAGTACACTGTAACGCTACTATGCAGGCAAACGAATTCGAGGGCAGCGCCACCTGTGCCACCCCGAAAGCAGCGACAAAAAGAACAAATTGCTCTTCCACGCTATAACAAGGTGTCTCATAGGGTGAAGTACGCTTGTAAGGCATACATAAGTTTTTCAGCAGAATATGTATGCCTCCGTGGGCTGGTTCTCGTACACTTGCAAAATGACGAACACGCTGTTGGGTGTCGCTAGCGGCGTTTTTTGCACCACTTTCAGAGCAAAATTAAAAACCTAATTCCTTTTTTGTAGATGAAAGCGTGCTCGTTCCCGTAAATGTGACGCACGATCTGCCCAATTTTACCACAATCCAAAAAAATTTTCCGAGCGGTAGACAGTCCCTTTAAGAAGCCTAAGGATGGCAACGCAGTTTTTGCGATACTGTAAGGAGAGGCGTGACGGCTTGTGCAAAAGCAGTGGCTGCACATCGGCTGAAACAATTTTTCCAACAAGAAAGTGTTTGCGAGCTAAGGCGGCTTTATTAAAGCTTGTAGGAACTTATCCCCTAATGCCGTGTTTTAAGTTCTTCCGGTGCGCTGACCTGTGCTTTTGCTACGGCAAGTTGTACGTTGCATCAAAATGATTCTCTTCGGCATGCTGATTGTTTTGCTCGCACTCAATAACCTCGGACATGGTCGACTGTTATAGAATCGAAAATGCTTAACTATAGATTCAGCTTTCCACTGTGCAGAGCGGAAGCAAAACCAGTGCTTTTATGCTCAGTTTCATAGACAGCTGACATTAAAGACTGGAGAGTACTTTCCCACTTATCACTATTAAAAAAGAATGCGTCCATGGGAAGTTTAATGCGCAATGTAGTCATGTCCAGGAAACACTGCAAATAACTGCACTGCAGTGTTGTCTGCCATGTATGAAAAGTAGTAAAGCTTTGCATTATCAGTGCCAACTAATTACGGAAATGCCAGTGCCAACTAATTACGGAAATGCAGCACCTTTAAGTCAGGCAAGGGGAATGATAACTGTACAGAATTTTATTTGTACACAAAAATAAAAATGACTCCTCCACTACTCGTGACTTCTTTCATATGTAAAGGTATCTGCTGCGTCTGCTGGAAACAACCCAGCACAAGCTTATGTGCATCCACAATGCGCTCAAATAACTTACACTCGCGCTCTCTTTATAAATCCAAGAATAGTGTGCATCTTGCACTTAGCCTGTCTTGGTCCCCCTGCCCTTAACCCACTAAAAAAAGAAAAGCACTTTTGCGATGGACACTCCAATGAAGTGACAGCTCTTCGTGCTCTAGGAGTCCAGGTTTTTGGTTTTCTTCTCATACTTCTCCATCAGCACTTTCTTGTACAGGACCTGATTACTCCAGATCTCCGCAGCATAACCATTGAGTGGGCTTGAGACATTTGGTTCTGGAGAAAAGATGTGCCACAGAGCCAACGGCAGGGCAATCAAACATTATGCTGAAAAATACATACTTAAGGCACTTGGACACTGCAATAACGTAAATATGGTGAGGTACACAACAGCACATTAACTTGTCCCGACATTGCCCTCCATACTTCAGTTTGTCCGAATGCAGTATCCAGAATGCCTCAAAAACGAGAAAGGGTCACGTGGAAACGTGGCATGACAGTCATACTTGCAGAAACAAACATGCTAGCAAGCTACAGAACTCTATACAATAAATATCCATGAACAGTCCAGCCTCAGCAGGCCAAGCACTGCTGTATGGTTTAGAACAGATATTCCCTTTAGCAATCTCTCAATGCCCTCTGTTCAAATAGAGCGGCGCTCTTATGAACGGCTAAACAGGGCAGGGACACATCAAATGCAACACACACGAGGAAAGGGCAGTCCGCATTTCCTTTCACTACTTTAATCCATCCCCCCTCCCCATAAAGAATGGCCGAGATGTCCCCCTCAACGAGAGACGGTTACTATACTGTGCTTTTCTCTTCCTCTCTACCCAAGAATCTCTCCTCTCTCTTATCAGTGCATTACATCACACGACGATTTTTTTTTTTCATGAACGAAAGAGAAATGGCGAGGCCAAGAGCTAGCATTTCAATACAATGCACAGCGATGATAATTGTTGAGTGGCTGTCATCATAATACTGGAATGCCCAGCTGATGTTACAAGTAATGTTATACCTGGGTCCCTCAATATTTTTCTGGTCATGAAACTCCCGCGTCACTCTATGGGTGAGCTTCATATACCGCCCGCAACTGCCGCGTGCGGCGCTGGCTTAGCAAGGAGGGTGACGAGAAGGCCGGCGGCGGCTGTCGGAAGGGTGGTCACCATTAGCAGAGTAAAAGTGGGCTAGAATAGGGCAGTGAGCTTACTCTTCAAGGGAGGGCCTACATTGCCGCGTCACCACATATGTCAACGCGTTTTGGCTTTTCCGAGCGCCCCCATAGTGGGAGCGCGAGTGCGTACTGATGGGAATTGCCGATGGCTAATGCTACTTCCATGTAGTTACTATATATGTTCCCCTTGGGGAATAGAGTTGCGTCTCTGACAGAATGCGCCGCTCGTGCCCCTATTCGCCAAGAGCGCTCACGTGCGCAAATTCAAGGATGAGACAGCTGAAACAGACTTGGGAGCAGTTTTTGGAGCAGCGAAATGTTCATTTTGGAGCAGGAGAGCCTTGATTTGGAGCAGCTTAAAACATGTAATGTGATGTCTTAAGAGGTCAAAAAGTCGAATCTGCAACAGCCCAGGCAGTCAAGCATTTTTTTTTCATAACCAGAGGTCAGTACACCTCTCAAAATTAAAAAAAAAAATATTGCACCAATACTGTCGACATACAATAGTCTTTTAGTTAAGGCCACAGGCATGATTTCGGCAATTACTGCTTTGACATTTTTTGTAGATTTTCTTATTTAGCTTCTGAAGGATCCCTAGCACTTATTGTAGGTTAATTAGTGTTCTCTTTTGTCAGGAGAGTCTGGTCACTGGATTTTGTCAGGATTTTTCTGCTTCACAGGAAGAAGCTCATCTGCGCTTTTCACCAGCACATTGCCCTCTATTGTAACACTGCAATACTGTGGTAGTAGCTAATCGTGGAAGATACTCCAATTTCATGTAGATAATGGCATTCCATGTGTCTTGGTTCCACATGTCTTGATTTTCATGTCAACGTACGTTGACGCAGAAATCGAAGCATGCGCAGCAAACCTCAGACGCCCGAGATTCAATCACACGATGCATGTTGCGCGACTCCCGCACCATAATACTTCCTTTTCAGGCTGTTTTGGAGCAGTTTGGAGCAATTTTCCCAGTTTTCATGCTTTTGGAGCAGCTCGGAGCAGGAAAACAGAATTGTATCAAAACTTTGCAATATGAGCAGCTGTCTCGCCCCTGCAAATTGCATCCTGTTGAGGGAAAGCCAACTTCACGGATCCGCGTGCGCTGACACCCGCCACGGCCCCACAGCCGCGCCGCCACTGTCCAGAGTCCGACGATGGCAGATCTCAGCTGATTCACTTATGGCAGCGTGGTGTTGGTTACTTTGCCAAATGTGCGATTCACTAAAATGGATATCGGTATTGCCAGTGGCCCGCTTGTTTTCAAGGCTCAGAATAAACTCTTGCTTGTCAACCGTGCCAAAAAGGAGGGGGGGGTAGGGGGAGCAATGACACTCGACGTAATGTGACGTAACGTAACGGTTTTACGTCCCAAAACCAGCTATAATTATGAGACGCTCGATGCAAAATGATTAAATCGTCGTGGCCGGGCGTCAAAATGGTTACAACTGGTTATGATGGCACCTCAATGCAACCCAGTACTTCAGCTTAATAGTGCGCTTCAGAATGCACATCCGTACACAAGTAATGCACAAAATCTGATTATATCAAGCAATTTTAACTAATACGCAATATTTTTGCGATCGAGTAGGCGTAAACATTTAGGATATGCAGGGCTTCACGCCCACTTAGTCACAGCTGCCTAGCCAGTGATAAAAATGGACCGTAAAGGCAAAAATGTGCGCATGTGAATATGCATAGCAATTCAGTAGATGTAGCGCAGACAGCGATGCAGAACAAAATTTTTAAGCCGTATCCAGTTTCTGCTATGCAAGATATACGTAGATGTACATATCTCAGTGAAGATAATCGTTCTTGTTTTATCTGTGCTCGTCGTTTTTCAAAGTATTTATTTTATCTTTTAAGGTGCTGCGTCAAGAACGACGTGAAACGAACGATTTGTTCAACTTATCTTGTGCAGGATGGCGTTTTCATTTGATAATAAAAAAAAAGAAAGCTTCTACCAATAGTGAGGGCCATCAAACAATTTATAACGCCACTTATGTTTGAACTGATAAATCAATTCTTTGTTCAAGTCACCTTCCTTAGTTGTTAGCGAAAGTCTTCCCGCATGCGATGCGCAATGAACAAGCGAGAAAGCGCACGCCACAGCTGAGCCGCACAGTCTCCTACATTCGAGAGGAGCAGCTTTCCTGCTTAACACGAATGGTTGAGCAAGAAGGCGGACCTATGCGCAACTCTGCTCCCGTAGTGAGCATATACAGTAACTCTACTTGCATGGAAGCTCTTCGCAGTGATGCGAAGGCTGTGGTTGTTCCGCCGTCACTGTGGGCTTTCGCTTCAGGGGTTTCATTTGTCAGTTTTGTGTTTAGTAGATATGCCGTGAGTACGCTGTGGTAATCAATACTTCGCGCGAAATGACATCACAACCAGCATGTCGCTAGGAGTGACTCGAGGATTATATTGTACACTGCTGTCTACGTCACATGAAAGTGCATTTTAAAAACTGGTTATAAAGACAGCTTGACACCTCTTACAATGCCGACTTTAGATTAAAACTTTCAGCTTGCCAGATTAACATTGTCTCGTGACAATGGGGGACTTCTATACCCAAGCAGCCGCCTGTTTGGCTTCATAAAGAAGCTTGAAGACCTGTTCACAGGTTGCTTCTCCCGTGAAGAGCTCAACGCAGACAGCATTTTAGATGTGTTGACAGTTGTGAAAGGCAGGCTTTGGCGAGATGTTTGTTGCTCAATCCATGCTTCGACTCTGCCTAATAAAATACACTTCTATGTTGTAACAAGGCGTCATTTTTGCATAAAAGGGTTAAACGCAGGCAATGCCCCAGGCAAACGCTACAAAGCCAAACAAACCGCTGCTCCTAATTTTTCAGGTCAACAAAAGATCTGCTTTTAAAAACATAAAATCGATCATGTGTCTGCATTGTACTGTATGTTAAAATTGAGCTATACAACCTTACCGAAAACAAACATTCTGTCGCTACTTTACTGGCAGATATACAAGAAAATACCAGTATTTGTGAAAAAAGACAAAAGATGCAGCATGGCATATTCCCACTCCTCATGAGCACTAAAGAAATACTTGACTAAGTGGCGCCTTGGTTTAACGTATTCATGAACGATTACTTTGATCCTTTCTGTAACACAAACACAGCAACTACAATGACCTGCTGAAGTATCAGTGCATCTGAATAAACATGGGCCTGTGTTGAGTTTCGATGTGTGTTGCAAACTGAATGTGTATACTGCTTATTGGTCACTTTGGCTCGTGTTACTGTTTATTTATAGTCTTCATTAATTACATGAATAATATGTATTAAGCATTCATATTATTTTTTGTAAACTCTTATTTATGAGCTACTGATAGTTATTTTGACCCTTTGTGATTTTTTCTAGCTTTGATGGCGCACAGCAAACACAGACAAAGAAGAGAACGAGACGGCACATAGCGCTACTAGCAACTCAATGCACATACTGTTTCTACAGTCTTCGATTCGAGAACTATCAGTGAAGTATTGGTTCGTATACTTGCACAAGGAAAGTGATTTTTGTTTCGCGTGGTCACATATATACATATGCACACTGCACAAAGTAAAATTGGAAGAGAGGGAGGACACACATCACCCAAATGACCAGACAATCGAGCAGGCGGCTGACGCGACAAAAACAGCATTTCTTTCTTAGATAAACATACTGATGCACGACTAACAGTATCTCTATCTAATTTATACCGCTTCATTTATCTCCCTCGTATGATGATCACTGTGTTTGGCCAGTGACCGGTGTTTGGCCAGTATGTTTACCTAAGAAAGGAATGCTGTTATTGTCACGTCAGCCGCCTGCTTGATTTTCGGGTCATTATGGTCAAGTGTGTCCTCCCTCTCCTCTGATTTTACTTTGCGCAGTGTGCATACGTATATATGTGACCACGCGAAATAAAAATCACTGAGTTGCTAGTAGCTCTGTGTGCCGTCTCATTCTCTTCTTCACCTGTGTTTGCTGTGCGCTATTACTTGAAAAGTTATGCTTTACCAACTAGCCCACCAGTCGATCCTCTTGATTTTTTATAAGTTGTCAACCCTTTTCCTTTGTGCATTAGGCTGCTATAGAGAAAATGCCATTCTATATGTGCGCTGTTGTCTGTAAAGGGAGGCAAGGCAGTGTTCAGGTTTCTTTTTTTTTTCTCTGCCTCCTATTTTTGCTTTGACAAAGAAAGGAAAGTAATTTAATGATGTATGTGCCTTCCGGGGAGTTGTGCTGCTTCAGGAAATAAACTTCAGTTGTTTTCTATGAACACTTGTTATCTGCCTTTTTACATGTCCTCACTGCGTTCATGTCCTGAAAGCGAGTGTGTACACAAACTGCAGCATGCTGTGTAGAAAGGAATGTAAATTGACATTTAAGGCATACTTGTGTCAGAAAATTATTTAAACAGAACTTCGCACTCAGTAGTGCGCTTTGCATTCAATTTTTCTCACAAATGTAATTCACAGCATGCAACATGTCCTTAAGCTTCCTGCGGTAAAATCAGTGTGATGTGAAGCGCGTAGGAAGCTATATATAATGTGTGGCCACGACATTTCCTGCAATTTGCCTCTACTTATGCTTTTCTCCATGCATGGTTAAAATGCTAGGCCACTTTAGCATGGTGTGCTGTCAGAGTCTGAAATTTGCAATTTCTAGGGCAATATAACAGCCGAGAGGGCGTAAGACGCTTAAGATTGTGGTAGTACTGTGTTATTAAACAAGTGCGTGATCTCACAAAAGCAACTACTTCATAAAAATGCTTAAATATGAGCCCTTATAGCCCTTATTTAGCCACCCCGGTGCTTGTTGTAATAACTGTCACAGAGATATCCCAATCTGTTTGCTCTAAAGGCAGCACAACTGCGAGATCTAAACATTATATGTGAAATAAGAGCTCCCCACCGCAATAAAAACTGCCCGTTTACGGCGCATCTTGCGCTCTGCTACCATCGATCACGGCTGTAAGATTAGCGCAACGTAATGCGCAAACGCTATCGGCAAATGAATAATCTGCTCACAGAAAAAAAGAGAACAAGATTTCTATTGAGTAGGTATTGCACTAAATCTATGCTTGAAGCGGACGCTTTGCACTGAGGGGAGCAATGCGGTCGCTTACATTGAAGGTGGTGGTGGCACCATCTCACGGATGAGACAAACCGCGTCAGCAGAAGAACCTCAGTGAGCCCACTACCCTATTCAAGCCCACTTTAGCGCAGTATAGGGCCGGCGTGGTGGTGTTTGCAGTTGTTGCTTTTTTTTTTCTTCGCTGTCACCTCAGCATATTTTTCCATGTGGTGACAGCGATGCCTAACACTTGCTGCGTGCCGGGCTGTCAGTTGGGATACAATGGTATCAACAAAAAAGTACCCTTGTTCTGTTTACAAGCCGATTCAGAACAACACGAGTACATTGGCTAGAACAGCAAGCTATCCAGCGACAAGAGACGGCCGGGTTTTTATTAAGACTCCAAGTACGTTCGCGTACGTACGTGTGTGAAAAACATTTCTGCGCCAAGACATCATTCGTGCGGATGTATGCACAGTGAATGGGAGCGTTGTGTCAATGCCTCGCGATCGCCACAAACTGGTGGAAGACGCCGTACGAAGAATTTTCAAAGATTTGCCTTCCTGCTCAACGAAGCCAAAGCAGTGTTCAGATGCCCAAACACGGCGCTCACCTGCAAAAAGGCCGTGAGAACATTCGTCAGAGCGCCCAGCAACCGATATTACGACAGTCGCAGCTGCAGACATCAACAATGCAGCCGAAGGAATTCACGGCAAGTCTCGCATGTGCCGCTGCTTGCTCAATACGCAGGCAAAATGTGGAACCACTACCAGTATAAAATTTTCCCTTTGTCACTATTTAGAGGTGCAGTACAAACTGCAAACCGCAGTGGCTGTGATGACGCAGTGTCCCAAACAGAGGCAGCCGTTTTTTTGGCATCGGAGCTGCAAAGAATGAAGACAATTCGGAGATGCCACCCTGACCAACTTCTGTGCCTTCTGAAAATTGTTGAACTTGTAGGAGAGTGCACTGCGAAAAAGATAGCATAATAATGACTGTACGAACGTTGTAGAAAACATCATGATGGACGACCTCACTTCCTCCGCCAGTGTCAGCTGAGCAACACATTTTGTCAGCACTACAGCTGAAATTGTGCATTTTGTTTATGAAGTGCTGTTCGCACTTTTCGAACGCACGACTGAAACATACTATTTCGTGCTGCCACTCTTCCATCCTGTCCAACGATAAGTAGAGGAAAGCAATGAAATAAACTGTTATTGTAAATTCCTTTTAGATGCGAAGCAGCTCTTTGACTAGCCTGTGTAACACTGTCCCTCCGAACAAGCGCGAGGCAACGCGCTTCCCTCAGCGCAGGTGTTGGAGCGGTGCCAAGTAGGTCACGCCACAGCTGGGCGTTGACGTCACGCTCCCCTCGCACGCTTCCCTCGCAGGTGCGTGCGTACGTCACTCTCTCCCTCACCCGCCGGAGCGCCCGCAGCTGCCGGCTCCAACGCCCGCTCGCCTCCCGTGTCTGCGTTTCAAACAAACGTTTATACCAGTAAACACTACACCGAGTTTCGCTTCAAACTGTTCTTCCAGCACCTGCGTTAGCGCCGTTCAACCCGTGACGCCACCCATGCGCAACGCTGCTGCTTCGCATCCCATCAGGGTTCCCTTCGGGGAGATGGTCCAAGTTTTTTTTTTCTCTGTCTGTTCCACTGCACCTGCCAGTCTAAAAAATGCAGCTTTAATTGTAACATATATGCTAGTGCTCATGACCATTTGTATCAATAATTGCAAGTAATTACTGCCTCAAATTGGATACAACACCATTAATTCCGCCCACACTTACCTACAAGACATTGCATAGCTAGCAAAATTCGGAATACTATGCACTGTTATGTAAACACCTATGCAAACTGCCTACAGTAGACTCACGATAATTCAAACTCTGACAATTCGTACTTTCGGTTAATTCATACAAAATTAAAAATTTTGTTTGGCCCGCTATGCTTTCAATGTATTTAAAAGCCGCTTAATTCAAACTTCGTCATTCGGTTAATTCGTACTTTCTGCCTGTCCATACCGGAAAATTTCTGCTGATTTGCCAGCAATATTAGGAAATTTATGTGCTTATGATTATCATAATAGTCTAAAATTGAAAAATAAGTGCCTTAAAGCTTCAAGGGAAAAGGTTTTGCTGCACAATCGTTTCTCAGCATACCACGCCACGATGGGCGGGGGGAAACAAAAAAAGAAAAACAAAGGGCCCGGTGGGTACAAAGCTGGCTCACGGCTTATCTCTGCTTTCCCGGCGTTCCAGTGGCGCCGGCCGACTCCGAAGCACGTGACCTGCCCATAGAACACGTACAGACCTGCCTGCCTGTCTGTCTTACGTGCTGCGCACTTTTTGATCGACCATGTCACTACAAGGAAAGTACCGGACATTACCCCTAAAAGAGAAGTTGACCGCTATCCAAGAAGTCGACGCTGGAGTAACGAAGACTGAAGTGGCACTGATGGAATCGCCAAGAGTACTCTCACAACCATTCTGAAAGCCAAAGACAAGCTGCAGAATAACGCGAGCCGCTTCGCTCCCAATCGGAAAAGGCTTAGGGAAGCTTCATACCCGGATCTCGAAAACGCCGTGCTTCTTTGACTTAAGCGCACACAGAGCTCCAATTTATCGATAAATGGGCCAATCCTACGAGAGAAAGCTGAAGAATTTTCCTTGCACTTCGAATTGAAGGTTTCAAGTGCTGCGATGGCTGGATTTCTCGGTTCCAAAATTGCCACAGTCTCTCCTTCAAAACAGTGAGCGGTAAAGTGGCAGTGGTTGATGAAGCTGTTTCTTCTGACTGGCGGTAGATTAGACTTCAAAGCCTGCTGCTTGAATACTCCCCGGCTGATATATACAATGCTGACGAATGCCGACGAAACGAAGCAGTTTTTTAAGTGCCTGCCCAATCAAACCTTGTATCGCAAGGGAGAGCGTTGCACTGGCGGAAAGCCACAAGCCAGAACTCTTTGTTGTGGGCAAGTCAAAGCATCCCAGGTGCTTTAAAGGCGTCCGAACTCTCCCAGTTGCACATGACGGAAACATGCGAGCCTGGATGACGCAAGCTTTGTTCGAGGAATGGCTCCGCAAACTGGATGGGCAAATCAAGCAAGCAAAAAGGAAAATTTTGCTCATTGTTGATAACTGCCCTGCACATGGAGACGTGAAGGGGCTGGAAGCAATTCGCCTCGAATTTCGGCCCCCTAACACTACAGCTGCCCTCCAGCCCCTGGATCAAGGGGTAATCAAATGCTTGAAGCTTAATTACCCGAAAACACTGCTAAAGAGAATACTGATGTGTATGGACAATTCCATGCTTTACAGTGTCACACTCTTCTCGTAGTGAGGGATGCTTGCCAACGCATGGAATGCTGTCACAACAACAATAAGGAACTGCTTCCAGCATGCCTTCCGCATACCTGGCTGCAGCATTGCCGCTTTACCTGACTGCCTGCAGACTGAGGACAACGACGAAAGCCAAGTGCTGTCTGCTCTAAAAGCGCACAACATAGCTGCCGACCTCGACGATTATGCAGGTACTAATGATAACCTGTGCGTGTGCAGGGAGGACACACTCGATGACTTGGTGGCAGAGGTGCTGCCAACACACCACAGCAGTGAAAGTGAAGAACCAGAAGTGGAAAATGTGACAACTGCGCACGCCTTCCACTACATTGCTAAAGTGAGAAAATTTCTGACAGCAACAGAAAACTCTCAGAATCAACTGGCTGCACTCACTGGCATCGAGAGCTTTGTCCTAAATGCGCATGTGGCAAATAAGCAGTTGACCACCCATGATTTTTTTAAAAGGTCTGGTCAGCAGAAGATAGTCAATAAACTTGTTGGCCTTACACACACCACTTTCTGTTTTTGTGTAGTTAGAATCTAGAAAGGCTTAAGATTGAATATAGATGTCTAATCTTAATTTGTGCTGTCACCTTACCCTAGAGTCGCATATATGAGAACTTCAGATAATTCAAACAAAATCCAGGGGTCCCTTCGAGTTTGAATTAATGAGGGTCGAGTGTATTTGTTAAACACTTGGCTCCTGACCGAAAAGATGCCAGTTCGACTGCGGATGTGGCAGTCGTATTTTTCATTCACGTGAATATGCTGATTATTGAGGCATGTACTACACATTATAGTACACATTCATGAACGAAAATTTAAGGAGCACTCCACTACTGCTTGCATCATAATCAGCAATTATTGAGAGATATGAAAGGTAGAAAAATTTCACACATAGAAAGCTATAGTTGGATTTAAAAAGGAAGTGTATGAGCGAAACTAGAGAGACGTGCAAGGAACAGTGCAGCATGAATAACCTAGTGATACATGAGCTCAGAATATCTAACTTTGCGCTGGTATTTTTGTCAAAGGACACGGATGATGCTTTCAGGTGATAGTTACTGTGACGGCATAAGGGAATGGAATAAAAAGAAAAACAGTAATGTAGGTTCTAACTCGTCAGTGTTATGAGATTTGGTTACGGAAAACCAGAACCCTTCAAATGAACCCTGCGCATATAGCTAATATCGAGGAACAGCAGGTCACAGCTGTAATGGCAGGATAGCCTCATGTACAGGCTTCCTTGTTCAATCAACGTGTGAATTTCCCATTGGCAGCATGGTGACACCCCAGAGTAAGCCATACTAGCAGATAAATGCTGCGTTCGGCTAGCGCACAGCCAAGTGCACCGCAATTTCTAGCCCAAGCTATGTTAATTGTGTCTCAAGCCCAAAAAGCAACCACACAAGTATTAAGAAAAGCCAGTATACGCACGAACACAAACGAAACTGTGTCACTTGACGGACCACTTCCATCAAACCAATGGCAGCAATCAATGATCTGACCCACTAAAGAACACCCATTCAGTATTATTTGGCTGAGGGCAATCAATGCAATAACCAGTTAGCCGACACAGCGAAGTGAAAAAATCTGGCAATATGTTTTTCATGGCAAACACTCATGTGAGCGTGCAACTGCCCTTCCAAGCGCGGATGACCGATGCCCTTCTGCTCATGGTGGCGGCTCTGGCGGCCGTTTTTGTCCCTACATGAAACGTCAGTGGGAGTTTCATGACCAGAAAGAAGTATTGAAGGACCCTGGTTATACTTTTAGATTAAACCTTCATTAGGACAAACTTTTCACTAGAATTGTCACCTTAATCAAAATTCTCCCCGTCCCCGAACCAAATGCATGCATGGTGATCTGAACAGCAAGGGGCGACATGCAGCAATTTGAAAGACTCCAACAATCAGTAATAAGGCATCACAACCCAGTGAAGCCATGTTGTAGTTTCCATGGTTCAACTTAAAAATAGAGACCACACTCAAAACAGAAAAGAATGCTCAATTCCCTCACTAAATTAAAGGTCTTCCTAACTGCCCTAAGGTCAAATCATGAGTTGTGGCTGGTTGTCGGCCACCTTAACAGTGATGGAAATAGCCAGGAGCATTGCAGAGCAGATTTTGTAGCAAGAAAAATGACGATTTGTAACAGCTACCCTCAGTTTTATAGCATGTTGGCAAGATGAGAAAAAAGGAAAAAGGTCACTAAATACTTTTAGTACAGACATAAAACACTGTTAAATATTGACTAGAATAGATAAACGCTGCTTTGGCATAAGAACAATGTGGTTTTCTGTCACCAGCAAAGAAGTTTCCAAGTCAGCAGGGAATGCTATTTAAAGCTACAACACAAGGTACTGCCAAAACAGGACCCCAGCTTTTTTTTTTTTTTTTTTTGGAACATTATCCGCAGCGCCATCTTAGGCATTATTGCGGGGGGCACAGTGCTTCATAGAATGAATCCCCAGTCTTGCGGCCAACTAAATCGGCTGGTAACATATTCCATTCGGCAATGGCTTGTGGAAAAAAAGAATGCTTAAACAGATCAGTTCTGGGGTTGTATGGCCATACTTTAAATTTGTGGTCATGACGAGAGGATTGATAATGTGCTGGTTTTAAATAATCTGAAGGATTAATGCCTGTTTTCTTGTTATAGATCGAATAAAATAGTTTCAGTCTTGGATTACGTCTTCAATCTTGCAAGTATTGCCAATTAAGATCTCTCTTCATACATCGGGAGCTTTCAGTTCAGTCATATTTCCCCAGAATGAATCTTGCTGCGATCGACTGAATGCGCTCAAGTGCATGGATATGTACTTTGTGAAACGGATCCCAACAGGACAGGCGTATTCCAGTATTGGTCTAACGTAGGCATAATATGCGGCCTGTTTAACCTCCTTGGTTACATGTTTAAGATTTCTTTGTAAGAAGCCTAGGGCTTTTCCAGCTCTGCTGAGAACGCTGCCAATGTGTTCAGACCATCCCCCATCCTCAGAAAACTACTGGTTAAACTACTGCACATGTTGTTTTTTTTTGCAAATGCATTCATCATACTGCACCGTAGCAGAGGGCCTTGCTGGCAATGGTATGAAACACACTCTTGCAAGCAATGTTCAGAAAAAAGGGGACCCACATCACTGACAAGGCTAGTACCTTGCAAGCGATCTCTGCAATCTCTATAGGCAAGAAATAAGATGGTGTCGCTTGCTTTGAGGTACCACAAGAGAAGCTATTCTTGATACACTCAATGACTTCTTTCTAATCAATACATAATGTTAACCATGGTACAGGGTACCACAGCTAGACCTCTGGACTTAATCTGTATGCAGTGAAACAAAACAAGAAACGCGGTGGCCGTAAGAAAAGCTGCTATGACACACTGCTCTCACAAAGGCTACAGCAGTGGTACACAGCCTACAAGGTTGTGAGTGGCAGCAATAGCGTGCTCATAATGCCTCCATAACAGCCTGCTCAGAAGCCATGTTCTGGAGCAGCTTTGGGGCACTTTCATTTGTAGCAGGAGTGTAACAGTGTTCAAGAAATGTAACAGGTTGGGGAAATTGGAGCAGGTTTCCCATCGCCACTTTAACTATCCGCAATTACCTTTATCATTCCCTTGTTGATTACTGCGACACTGAGTATTCACTTCAAACCTAAGAAATAAATGTTCATACAGACATATGTTACTATTTCCAATATATCTCACACAGCCTTAAACACACCCCAAGAAACACACTACTTTTGGAGGTGGCACCTGCTCACTGAACACTGCTCCTAAACCATACAATGTACAATTTGTGCCAAATGCGTATGTGCAATAGTTGGTACTATGCGCATCACCTTTATTAGTGAGCTGTGTTGGCTGACAGGCAGCATCAGCTGATAGAAAACTTAGGCATGCTGCCAAAACTCATGAGCACGACTTGTTCCCCCTGTTTGTACATTGCTCACTAGTGCTGAACCTGCAGAGTTTAACACACTCCGTCTGACAATATTTCCTCCTTGTAGGTATGTACAAAGCAAACTGTGCAAATGTATCCATTTGTGCAGATAGCACAGACAGATGTGCTCTCTGCACATCACTACTGCAAGCAGAAAATATTCCCCGCTGGCACCCACACTACCATAACAAAGTGGCATGAAACACCAATGCATCTTGCACTATATAAGCAAATAAGTAACGAAAGAGCAAGCTATACAAATGCTATTCAGCCACAAAGCACAATATCAGGAGTAGAAATCTCCCACTGATACTTACCGTATTTACACGATTGTAGGTCGACCCTTTTTTTCAAATTTGACAATCCAATGAATCGAAGTCGAACCGTGTGCCGCTAGTAACAGCAAGAGAAACGAGAAATTAGGGGTGCTGCTAAGTGGGGACACCCTTGCGCCGTCGTTTCCATGGTTAGGGGCGAATCGTAGCGTATTAATTTGCCATTGCGTACATTCTGGCGCAAGTAAAGGCGATGCCGACATTGAAAGTTGGCGTTCCCGATCTGTGCCCTTTGGCCATCAAACCTAGAGCGGTCATGTTCCACGGTCATGTTCGGAAGTGCATTAACGTGAATGCACGGAGCTACGTTAGCGCCGTTAGAGTGGCTAGAATGGGGAGGTGTGAGTACCGGCGGCGCTTGCCTACAGCCGCGCGTGACCCCTCCTCGCACCGATGCCACCAGGGGGAATGTGGCGCTGCCGGTTCCAGCGGGGTAAAGTCTGCGAGGTAGCTGCGGCTGCGCCGGTAGCACCGGCCTCGCCTACGCTACCGCCGATGTGAGCTGGTCGGTCTCGTCGCCAGTTTTCGACTGTTTAACGGCGAGATGTAGTCGAGTGCGAAAAGGAAAACTGAACGTTGGTGCTCCTTGCCTGGTTGCGACACAGAAAAACACCGGAAAAAGCTTCTCTCTTCCGTGCCCCTGCCTGCAAAGAAGCGTTTGGTCCGAGGGTCGCGGGGTCGAATCCCGGCTGCGGCGGCTGCATTTCGATGGAGGTGAAATGTTGAGGCCCGTGTACTATGCGATGTCAGTACAGGTTAAAAAACCCTAGGTGGTTGAAATGGCGCTCTACTTCGACGTCTCTCATAATTATAGCGTGGTTTCGGGACGTAAAACGCCAGAAATCAATCAATCAATCGATCAATCAAGCGTTTGCCAAATGGGCTCGGGCAGTCCCAAAGGCTGACAAGGTGTTGCAGGAGAACTTGGCAGTTTGTTGCAGCGGTTGCTCATTCGAGGAAATATATACTGGAGACAGCAGTAACTGATGTCATAGCTGACAGAAGATGGAGCGAGAGGGCAATAGGTATTAAAAGATAAGGACAGGGAGAGCGAGATATATTATTTGTAGAAAATATGCGCGCAAAGGTCTCGAAATTCGTTTTATATGTGGCCATGTCAGGCGTTGTCGACCGAGCGAACACTGAAACCTTGCGTATTATAGACCAATGTTCCCGACAGTTTTCCTTTTTTTCCCCCATTTGTGAATGAACGACTTCAAAACCATATTTATTGTTTCACTGTTTGCAGTCATAGTAAACTGCCTGTATCAGTACGAAATGACATGCCACGTCGTTACAAAAGGTCCGGCTATGTGCCCACTGTCAAGAACTGCTGAAGTGGCTAATGTGGCATTTGAGGCATGCGCCTTTTCCGCACGATATAAAATCAGTACTTAATTAGAAGGCAAGATGGCACACTCTTATACAGGACAAGTAACTGCTGTTCCTGACCGCAAAAGGTATAACAGGTACCGCATAAAAAGTAGAAAAGTGAATATTAAATATAAACGTCCAAATATAGAAAACACTGCCAGGGGTATATTTACCGCTCTGGGAAGGGTGAGTGGGAGATTTACGATAAAATTTAACATTGGAACCGGCACCCTAAAAAAAAGCCTCCTTTTAGTAAATAACTACGAGAACACTGGTGGGGACATGATCAAAGACGAGAGCATCATTAAGTGGGCCGACTTAACAAATGACACATGTGTACAACATTTTTCAGCTGAATGTTTTCCCAAGAAAGCTACATTTAAGCTGCTTTGAGAAGTGCTACGCTGTGAAAAGTCTTAGTGAGAGGCTTCATCAAATAAATGGCATATATGCAGTTTTCCCTAGTATGTGCACCACTGATTCTGTTTAGTGCAAGTGCTTTAATGGACATCACCGAAGAACAAAACTGCGCGGTCAGACTACGTTGGTGCACTCGCCAAGGAAAAAAAGAACACACACACACATTTACGGTTCAAAACTGGAAGTAGCTTTTAGTGTGCGAGGAGCGCGTCGCACTGCGTCGTCTGCTCCGTTCCCCGCGCTCATGCCTACAGCGCCCCTTGCGGCATCGGTGCGCTTTGGGGTCACGTTTGCGCCGCCGTTGCTCACACCTCCCCATTCTAGCCACCCTAGCGCCGTGTATTGAGTTAAAAGACTCTCTGGTACTCATTTTGTTTATTTGAGACGAACGAAACGCTTCTTGAATGCGAGTAACGTACTCACGAATAAATGGAAATCGCGAGCGGCCGCTTACATCTGCCGCCATGTTTGTTTTGGTATCGCGCGGCAGCCGCTGCCAGTGAATTTGATGGAGTCATCTCGCAGCGAATGTGTTCTCATAATTGCGAATAAGGTTTCCCGCTCATCCCACAGCGCATGGTTATTCGCGTTTTTATACAAAAGCTGTTCTTTTTTAATATCTACCGAGCGCACGGCTCTTGTGGGAGCATCAATCATTGATGGAAGAGCCGCCGTACAGGGGGTATCGGTAGTTGACGGAAGAGCTTCGCTTTGTGTGGTACAATTTTCTAAGCGGCCGTGTCGCCGCGTGCTTCTGTGTTGTGCTGAATCGTGCCGTCTGTCATCAGTGCTGCGGGCCCCAAGAACTATCGGCGCTCGTTCACAGCAGCGTTCAAATGGGCTATGCCGAGGAGACTAACAGCTGTGCAGCAGGGCGCAAGTTTGGGCATGTGGTGCGGCAGTGGCCGCTTCAGCGTGAGGAAATCTCATGCGACTCTGAGCGCCGTCGCTTTCACGGGGCAAAGTCTGGATGCTTTCCAGAGCTGGAGAAGAAGCTTGCGGCATACGGGACTGATTTACGCGATCGATCGCTGTTGGTCACCTGTGATATGATCACGCAACAAGCCCGTGTCTATGCTTGTGAGGCAGGCATACCAAAGGCTCAGTTCAAAGCTAGCAGGGCTTGGGCATCGAAATTTATGAAGAGGGCAGGCTTTTCTCTGCGTCGACGCACCAGCATGTGCCAAAAGTTGCCGGCCGCATACGAGGAAAAGGTCCTCGCCTTCAATAGGCCCTTCCCTAAACTACGTGACACCCGGCAGTATTTGCTTGACAAGACACCCGTATACTTAGACATGACCAGCAATACGACAGTGAGCGTGAAGGGTGCACGCGATACGAACCGTGCTTGATTTTTTTTTTTTTGAGGGATGCAATTTTAGGGGGGTCGACCTACATTCGAGTCCACTTACAATCGTGTAAATATGGTATGTCATGAACCAGTCATACCCCTTACTCTGTGGGCCAATGAGCCCAAGCCACCTTGCTGTATGAGACTAACCTGCTGCACCCTGCTGGAGCTTCCAAAACAGCAGAAGTGTATAACTCTGATCTCTGCAGTCACAGCTTAAACTGCAGACCTTAACTCCATCGGAGCATCCAAAATAGCACAAGTGTGTCCCACAGTAACATTGCTGCCTTCACAGCTTCACTCACAGATAGTGAGCCGAACAAGCTATGGGGTTACAATGCAGAGCCTCTGAGCTCCACTGGAGCTTCCAAAATAGCACAAGTGAATATCATTGCCATCTCTGAGGCCACAGCTTCACTCTACAGTAATCCCTTGCTATAACGAAATCAAAAGGACTGCAATAAAATTTGTTATAAGTGACCTCTCACTGAAAGCTTTTTTAAAAAGTTGAGCTTAAAGGGGTTGAGACACGAAATTTGTGCCTTGTGCCTTTTTTTTTAATGCTTTTTACTGCTACAGTAAACAAGACGCACACTCGAAGGACGCCATATTCTGGGTAAATACAGTTATACCTCAACTTGAACTTGCACATCTAAAAAAATCGGCTAGGTCAAAGTTTTCCGTGCCACTGAACCTTTTCATATACCGTATAAACCGGAATATAAGTCGAGATATTTTCAAAAAAAACAACGAGCTAAAGTCACCCCTCGTCTTATATAGCGGTGTTTAACCGACAGTGCATCGCCGTCTGGCAACATGTGGCGTGCATGAGTGTCAAAAGCCACACAGGGCAGTATCCAAATCCAATAGCAGGCATTTTTTTTTAGTCTCACTGTTTTCTTTGTGTTCGCTCTGTGCTTTCGATCTGTTCGGCTTCGACTGATGTCGCCTATGATTTTTAGTGTTCTTTTTTTTTCGTTCATTGAATATGAACAGCGGCAAAGGAGGCAGTTCTCAGCTGAATTTTAACTAAATGTTGTTGAGTTCGCTGAAGCGAACGGCAACATGGCCGCTCAGCGCCGCTTCAGGGTTTCGAAAAAAAGCGTGAACAGAAAGGGAAGCTGCAGAAGTCGAACCCTCGGAAAACGTCTTTTAGTGGGCGAAGTGCGGTTCATCCACAGCTGGAGGATACGCTCGCGGACTTTGTGTGGGAAGTTCGCGCGCGCTCACTGCCAGTGACCGTGGATACCATTCGCAACAAAGCCGTGGAGCTCGGTCGAGAAGCTGGGCTCACAAGAGAACAGTTCCGTGCACCAAACTCGTGGGTGCGTCGACTCATGAGACGCAAAGGATTTTCTCTCTGCCGGTGCACATCCATCTGCCAAAAGTTGCTGCGTCCTCGCAGCATGCTCGCGTCGGATGCGTTTCGCGGTCACCTTACCGACGCTGTGAAACGCACACTTGGCGATGGAAAAACGGACCTCGTCGTGATACCGGGTGGTATGACATCCACCCTCCAGCTGCTTGACGTTTTGCTGAACACACCGTTCAATGACAGAGTGTGGCTGGGGTACCAGGAGTATATATATCCGGTGACAACCTGAAGAAACCGACGGGCTGCCGACAGAGGCCTTCGCCTGTGACTGTCTGCGGCTGGGTGCTTTCCGCCTGGCGTTCCTTGCCAGATTCCACGGTGGAAAATGCTTTTAAGAAATGTTGCATCAGCAACTCGTTGGATGGCATGGAAAACGACGCACTATGGGAGGCGGTCAGTGACACCTCTCGTCTTCAGAAGACAGTGATGCATCATCTGACGAATAGGAACAGCTGCGATGGGTGGGCGGTGCGCCCTATTCGCAAATAAATGGGCTTCGGCAATTTTGGGTTGTCTTTTTTTTTTTCTTCTTCTTTTTTGGTCACCTAAACTTGGGGGGTCGACCTATATTCCCACTCGACCTATAGTCCGGTTTATACGGTATGTCCCGTGTATTTGCTGCCCTTTATCTTGAAATATTTTTGTGTTGGATTGCGGACATCTCGAAATCTTGACTGGGAGTGGAACGCAAATTCCATTGCCAGACCATTTCACAAGATTTGCACGATACTGCCACACCTGAAGTCCCTCGATATTTTTTTCTTTTTTAGCCAAGCCTGGCACGATGAGGATGCTTTCCGCGAATGTGAAACCAGAGCCTAGCGACATAACTTTGTCAAGCAACCCTGTGGCACGTCGTGTGGCACACCATGGGCACACGCGCATGGCAGGCCTTCTGCCCACACTTGGCACAGTTTGTCTCGTTTGCTTTGTGCAGTGCATGTGATTTTCTCTCAGAGGTGTGATTTCTGTTGAATATGCCCAATGCACACGGCACAGCTTTTTCACTGACTGTGAGAAGCAGCTACTTAGCGTGAGTGCAGCGAGCATGACGTCACTAAAGCAGTGCAAGTTGCTAATGCTAGGAAGGAAGGTTGCCCTAACTAGGGAAGTGGAGAAAGGAGGCCAAACGAAGTTGAGCAAAGGTGTGCAATTTGCACACCTTTGCTTATCTAAAAAATCCACTTACCTTGAAATTTTTTCTGATTTTTACTAATTTGAGTTAACGAGGTATTACTGTAGCTTAATAACTATGTGAAGAATTTTTGGTTTCAGTGTCTCGGGGCCAAATTTGACAGTGACATCGCCATTCAGGCATACACACATTGATATGTCATCTGCTTTCGCACACACTTGCTGCACCTGCACCAATGCACAATGGAGAGTGCGGGGGCCCCCAATGGCAGGGGCGCCGTGTTCTCGCCTCCTTTTTACGTTCTCCCTGTCTTTCCTATTCAACAGACACCCATAGGAAATGGCTTCCCCAGTGCGGTAGTCCACAACTCATAGTATATCACCGTAATGTGGTCTGCAGTCACCAAAACTTTAGCTGCGCTTCCGAAATAGTGATGTGGGTGTCAGTTGCGCTTGCAATGGTTCTCAAGCACAAGGACGAGCATTTAGGCAGCCTTTGGAAGAGAGTTAAAATGTTTTAAAGATCTGCTGTTCCCCACATTTTGTGGCAAGTGCACTTCACTCGTAGGGTTCGAACAGGTTTTCAAGAGACAAATTCAAAGACTTTTCAATGACCTTTAAAGAATATAAAGAGTGCTATGGTGGTTAATACCTGTACACGTCAAATTTTGTGCAGAGCAAAGTATAGTCATTTCACTTTACTGCACCTAGTTTTATTAAACTAGATGAAGCTCTGAAGCTCACGGAAGGTCGTTCAGTTTTTCTTTTCCTCATCACCATTAGTCATCATCCCGCCAACTATATGCACTACAGCAAAAAATCATATCCCATGGTTTTGCAATTAACCCGGTCCTGTGATAACTGTAGCCTCGTATGCAATAATATCCCTGCAAACTTGTCTACCTCATCTGCCCCTCCCCCCCCCCCTCGACCCAACTGTATGTTGCCCCAGCAACACTTGCCTCCCTATTTATGCCGTAACGTTACCAAATTCTTCAGCCTTGGCTTTTGCAGCTTTTCTCAGGCTGTTTACTTTCATCACATACACAATGTCACCCATTGCTTCTGGGCTTTTCATATATCCTGTGCAGAGCTCCTTACATCTCCACATCTTCAAGTGCCTCCATGATTTTGCACATTTTTGTCCAAGTTATTCTGGCAAGTTTCTTTACTGATTCCAAGTGTACACACCTTTCCACTGGAGCCCTCCTGAGCGCCGCCATGAAGTGCTGCTAGCGACACGTAGCGGCGGCACCATCTTGGGCTGTTTGCTCATCAGGCTCTCCGTCCGAGCGTGTGCATTCGTTGTGTATTTCAGCAATATCTCGCTTTCGCCCTCTGTAGATATCATGGAATCGTTAGGTAAGTTCATCTCTTGAGTGTCTGGGATCTGATCAATTAGCAGGACAGTTGCCATCGACATTGTTTTACGTGTTCTTCGGCAGGCAGAGGCAGAATCAGCAGGGCCGGTTAGTAGCAGTAAAAGAGGCGACTGGGGCCGTGTCACCTCTTTTTTAGATGCAAGAGCATCTTATGCTCGGGGTAGTGTCCGTTCTGCTGCGTCCGCACCCGTATTGCGCATGTGCAACTCTCCCTCATTCTTCTCTCCTATGCAGGTGTGCGCTCTCCTCCTCCCCTCTCCCTCTCTCCACCACAGGTGCAGCGCAGCAAATCATTGCCTATAACTCTCACTCTCTCCCTCTCTCTCTAAGGGTACGCCAGTAGGCGGCGCAGTATAAAGCACGCGTTCGCTGTGGTTCCGTCATTCTCTCTCTGTGCAACGATGTGTGAAACTCCATGAACAACGTCAACGTCGGCGCTAGCTGCAGCGGCAGCACCACCGCCGCGGAGCAGAGAAAGGCTCGGGAAGCTGAACGTAAACGTCAACAGGAAACTTCTACGGAAGCAACACGGATGCGCACTCCCCGCGATGCTTTTGCATCCCACCATGGTGCCCATAGGAGGAGATTATGTGTTTTTTTTTTTTTTTTTTTTGAGTTACCGTTGTAAGATGACTCTCCTCATAAGAGGAATAGTCTTACTTTTTGCTAACAATGGTCCCACTCATTAAGACAGGACCCTCAATATCTCAATTAAAGTAACCTTAATGTTTCAGTCAGACCTTAAAAGAGGGTGGTTCGAAAATTATGGAAAATCAGAAAAACGATACCTTGAAAAATCAATGACCAATCATGACCCCCCTGGAAGAATGTTAGGGGGGCAATCACAAAAACAAAGCGCGCACCATGCAGGCATAGCAATGAATACAGCCGACTCTGCGGCCACAAGCAGCCCAAAGAAGGGAGGCGTCGCCCGAAGACCCCTCTTCGTGCGCTAGCAGACGACAAAGTGGTCCTGGCTCGTCGGTCCAAGAGTGCCACTGGAAATGTCTATATGAATGTTCAATATGCCACCAGCCCTTGGCAGTCCGGCACATACGATACGCCATTCAATGTATGAGAGACCCTTAGTGGGCTGCCAAGGGATCCAGTTCAAAGAAAACCTTAACACTCGAATTGGCCTCGAGGACATACCGTGGCGCCATCTACTGGAAGCTATCCATGACATACAAAACGACATTATGTGATACCGGCGGTGAAACGTACGTCATCTACAATGTCACAGCTCGTTCAGACACGGTTTTTTTTTTTTCATGCTGCAAGCATTGCCTCAGTGTGTCTTAGCTGCAAAAGAACCTGTAGTACAGGTCAGCAAGGTATTTTCCAAGCGAAGAGTCATGCCGCATCGTCCACGCTTGTTGGAAGGTGTGCATGCGGTGCTATGCACGACGAAAGTGACGAGGCCGATCGCATACAAGGTGCCTCGCCATAGTGGTCTAGTGGTTATGGCACTTGGCTAATCGGAAAAGGTCATGGGATAGAATATCGGCCGCAGCGGCTGCATTTTGACAGAGGTGAAATGTTGAGGTCCGTGTAATGTGCGATGTCAGTGCATGTTAAAGGACCCCAGGTGGTCGAAATTTTCGGAGCCCTCCACTACTGCATCTCTCATAATCTTATATGGTTTTGGGGCGTAAAACCTCACCAATCAATCAATTGCATGAAAGGTGATCAGGAACTGTAGTTACCTATCACTATAAGTACTCACAGATACCAGATTTTTAAGTGCAAATAAGCGCTACTATCTCGTCCACTTGCGCGGGCGGTGCACGGGCGACAGGTGACATTTCCATACGCGTTGGCAACGATATGTGGTTCTTTCGCCCTAATCAAGCACGCGATGTATATTTTGATATTGCTAATTAAACCTGCATGTCCATTTACGTATAAAGGTATCCATACAACCCGTGCCACTATAAAAGTTCTGTTTACAGCAGTCATCGCGGCACACGAGGTTCGGCATTTTTGCGAGTGTTATCACGGGATAACGATTTATGACAAGCTTATTTATCACTGGCAAATGATGCCTTAAATTTGTGTATATGGTTCTACCATGTGCACGCATCTATCGCTGGGCACAGTCACTTGACTGATGACAAAATCAAAACATCCAGTTGTTTTGAGATGGCTCCGCTCCGGGAACAAGACACAGTTCCCGTCGTAAGTTCGAATGCATTTTAATATGCGTCGTAAGTTCGAATGTCTATACAGTCCGAGAAAGTTCATGCCTACTCACTGAACATTTTAGCTCCAACGACATAAACAAAATCTACTTCGCGGAATGCTTCCCACACAGTCGAAATGAATTAGCACTTGGCTGTTCCCCATTCTCAGCCTTTTCAGCCAAGACGCTTCGTTTTGGGGTATATGCGCATTAAAATTACAACCAGCTCGAGCGAATATGTCAAGCACTGTGGCACCGAGCAGTACTCGACGCTCAAAAGCAAGGAGAAAAGTAGCCGGCTTGGTGAAGAAAGCCAGCGCTCTTCGCCAGCGGCGGCAAAGGCGTCACGTAATGTCGTTTACTATGTCACGACAGCAGCGCCGGTCTTTCCAATGGTGGCGGCCCTCGAGGCCAATACTATTAAAACTAATCGTACTGTTACAAGTAAGTGCGATGGTCCAACTATTCTTTGTTCTGGGAATCTAATGACACTCCAAGCTCATTGTGGCCAGCAGCCTAATGGCTTGTGGCGGGAGTCGTAGCAAGCTGTATGAAAAAAGATTGTGTGCTGATAGCTGTAAGCAATGAATTTTGTGGGGCCACGCTCAACCACCATGAAATTAAAGCCAAAATATCAGGCCCTGTTGATTCCCCCAAAATTCAAAGGTTTTTCAGGACCTTCAGGGCCTTGAAAAAAAAATTCTTGAATTCAAGGGTTTTCAAGGACTTAAGGGACCTGTGTGCACCCTGTCTTGCATGCAGAGGACGCCTACGGCAGGCTTATTATAGTCTCAAAATTTGGTGTCTCAACCCCTTTTAACTGTGCTACGATTTCAAGGAAGTCAAAATGCGATATATTAAGTGAGATAAATCTTCACTGAGGTGCAAAAAAAGAAAAAGAACAGCCACAAACAACCTCAATTACTTCT
Organism: Hyalomma asiaticum; assembly: GCA_013339685.2. NCBI lineage: Eukaryota > Metazoa > Arthropoda > Arachnida > Ixodida > Ixodidae > Hyalomma > Hyalomma asiaticum. The sequence goes on from CM023481.1 coordinate 228,441,693, forward strand.
GCGTAGATAGCTGAAGTGGTGCGAGAAACAGGATCTGGTGTGATAGGTGCACTTCTAATCACGATCAACGCTGGTCTGGACCAGTTTGCTTTATCGCCATCAACCGCCACTGATCACTGCTACAGTGCCCAAACTAATCCAGATCGAGCCACTGGCAATCACAATGTGCAGATCATGGTGCTCTTGATCCCTATTGGGCCTGATCGTGATTGAAAGTTACAATGCAGCAGCATCTAATATTGATGTCGCACCAGCATTTTTAATCGTGATCGATAGCAATCCGGATCAGATTTTTTGATTGTGATCAACAGTTGTCACTGCTGCAAGGACCAAACTATAGTCAGGATTAAACGTGATGCCAAATCGCGATCTGGGAGCCTGATTGCACTGCACAAATCACAATCATCTTGATGCTTATCGAGCATAACCATGATTAAAAATGACTATGCAGCAACACCTAATCCACATCAGCACTGATCATCATTAAAAGTGCCCATGTTACACCAAGTCACGTCAAAGTCGCCTTCAACAAACATGCACAAATAAAGCGAACACATAAAGGCTGACAAATACAAATACTTACCTGCCAACAATGACTGAATAGACAGCAGCACTGTGCGAACATCTAGCAAGGCAGTCCACTTTTCTTTGAGGATGTCAAGGCAAATGTTCCCCTGAGCATCCACATTAGGGTGAAAGCAAGGGGTTTCGAAACGGACCTGGGGACTTTCATAGGGGTAGGTACTAGGAAACTCCAGCCTAAGCCGATACACCAATTTCTCATAGACCTGAAAACAATAAATTTTATAATAAGAAAACTAATATCACTGGATTTCACTGCAACAATGCACAGAAACAGCAGGCAAGGACCCCACACACATTGGCATTCCGTAATTATGGGCACTATCGATGATACAAAGCAGTGAACAAACCAGGTCAACTTAGTAATATGTATGTACCTGCTCATGATGGCAACTTCTCCAGTGTACTTATTTATATAACACAATCATAACATGTAGCTATTTTTAAAGGGCCTGTAAACATTTGAAGCTGTTAGCCTCTAGTTAGCGGTGATTTTTCATGGCAATATTGCCCTCACACGGAAACCCCAGCAGTGGCCCCACGGCAGCTGGCAGCGCACTGGTTTCACTCTTCCATGTCTCGCCACAAGGGGAAAGGGGACGATTGTCCATTCCATGAAACCAGCTCTCTGTGCCCCACACGCAACAGAGAACTCGTGTCGACAAAGGAGTTCAAGACATCTGACCTCCCTCCCCCCCCCCCCCCTTATCTACAAATTACACCTCCTCAGCTAGTGCTTTCTCTCCTTTCATTTGGATGCTGTGGAATCTCGTTATCTCAACCAACAACCCCAACGCAACACCCTCCTCCCAGCCCCTTTCCCATGCATACACAGACACTTGCAGGAGAGGGACTCGAAGGGGCTCCTTAGGCGGGCCAGATGTGGAACGGGTCTCTGAAAGTGGCCATGCCAAAGTTAGTTGCATGTCAGATGACAACACTGAGGAGTGCACATAATGCCAAGCACATAATGCCTGTTCGAGCAGCACAGGTATGTAATTCCGTTGCGGGACTGCTACGGGCAGCCCACACATACTCCAGGGAACAGCAAGAATACGAACGGGAACAAAAAAAAAAGGAAAAGAAAAGAAAAAAAAAGCAACTGCAGTTTGCAACAGTGCCAGGCAGACAAATTTGCATGGGAGGGTGAGCACAAGTGCAAAGCAAGAGAAGACCCAAATGTCCTAGCTTCAATGACCCAGCACAAGTGACCAGCCAGGCAAGATGACCCAAAAGTTTAGTCCCAGGGGGTTCAAAACATTTTGCCTGGATTAAGTGAAAACAAGGTGCTCCAGTTCCAATAGTTCGTGACTAACCCTTTCACAGCCAGGTTTTTCAGCACAGCTCCACACTCCCTGCTAGTCCCTGCTGCTTTTGCATGTAATGCGGAAATTTTGTGCTAGCAATGCAGTACGATGCTTTTCTGGACATGTAAACATTTCCATTTTCATTTCACTAATTAAATCAAATTAACAAATAACGAATTAATCAAATATTAGCCACTAATTCTAGTGCCAAGGTGTTTTGGAACCATTTCTAGCATAGCCCTTTCCTGCGCAAGAAAAACATGGCAGAAATTAAGGTAACTTCTTTATAAATTATTGGTTGTTGTACCATTTAACAACAGATTTATAAGTTGTAAAGTACAGTAGACTCCCTTTAAGATGAACTCGAGGGGACCATGGCAATTTGTTTGTCTTATCAGAAGTTCGTCTTATCAGAAGTGCCTCCAAGAATGGATTGGCCGCTTGCCCAGGTGGATTTAAACATCTTACTTCAAAAAGTCAATCAAGTAGACTTGCAATCGGAAAAAAATTACAAATGAAACCATATTTTTATCCAACTTGAAAACTGTCTTCAAGCACTGGCAAGCAGCCATAAATAACATTTGTCTAATGATTTTAAGTATCCACCAGCGTCTACATGCTGCTGGGAAAGGTTGTTCATTAGAGAACTTAAGCAGGCACAAGCTACCTCCCGTATTTTTCGAAAGCACTTCAAGCACTTCTTCAGTGAGCATGTCAGTTGTGTTGCCAGTCAATGTGTTAGGCATTGTGGCGCATCTTTGAGGGCACTTACATAAGCATTCATGTCCACAAGGACACCTTTACTGCCCAGAATATAAACTAGGGCTGTCTTTCTTCAGGGCAGTTTTCCTACACTTGCCCCAGGGGGTGCTGATCAGCCAAAAGATCTAATGTGTACACTTTGTTGTTGTGGGTAAAAAGTAGCATTTATTTTTTTTTTTATATCTGCCCCCTTTTTCTTGCCCCTTTGTGGGAGCCCCCCTCCTCCCTTTTTGTTTTCTTCTGCTTTGCTTTACCACTGCTCTACTAGTTGGGGGCCAGGGGAGGAGGGGGGCAACTTTATTCAAGTACCTAGAGTCTCTCTGTAAGCCCTCTTGGATTCTTTTGCCCTGTGTTCCTTTGTACTCTCCCTGTGGGTGCTGAACAGGAGGTGGGGAGACAATAAAAGAACCCCTGGTGAAGAGACAATGAAAGGGCCCAAGAAGGCAGGGTGCCCCTAACACTTGGGGTCCCCAATGATAAAACTCTCTCACAGAGTTTTATTGCTGGCACCTAAGTGGCTTTGCTTACTTAGTCTTTGGTTCTTTTGTACTCTCCTTGGTGGGGAGACAACAAAAGAACCCAGGTGCCCATCCCTTGAGGACCCCTACAATAAACTAGGGGTGGCTGTCCACAGCACTGGGAAAGTTCCTCTTAACAGAAGGTTACCTGTGAGGGGGTTCTCCTTAAGAGCATTTCTTTTGCATCGAGTCTGTGGGAAACCAAATAATCATATCTATGTTGTTTATTATATCTGAAAATTCGTCTTAACCGAGTTCATTTTAACAGGAGTTCACTGTAATATTAATTACACACCAAAAATGGACCCACACACAAGTGCGGGGTGGGCTTTTATTCATGCGACCTGATGCAGCACCATATACATGGAAAACAGATTTTGGACAACAGGAATGAGCATACAATATTTAAAAGATGCTTTTAAAGGATGGTTTAAAGGGGTGCTAAAGGACCAGAGCAGTCTTTAATATGTTTGAAAGTAGTTTTGACATCCGCCGTAACTTTTTGCATTTCATCGTTCTGAGATGGGTGAGGCTTTCAGGGGTGAGACAGCAGAAACAGACTTTGCAGCTGTTTTTCAAGCAGCGAAATGTTCATTTTGGAGCAGGTGAACCTTGATTTAGAGCAGCTCACGACATTTAATGTGATGTCTTAAGAGCTCGAAAAGTCTAATTTGGAGCAGCCCAGGCAGTCAAGAACTTCTCATTGCACCAAAATTGTCGACACACAATAGTCTTAGTTAACATCACTGACATGATTTCACCAATTACTGCTTTGACATTTTGTAGATTTTTCTTATTTAACTTCTGAAGGATCCCTAGCACTTCTTGTAGATTAATTAGTGTTCTCTTTTGTCAGGAAAGTCTGGTCACATTGGATTTTGTCAAGATTTTTCTGCTTCACACCATTACGAAGAAGCTCATCTGAGCTTTTCACCAGCGCATTGCCCTCTATTGTAACACTGCAATACTGTGGTGGCAACTAATCATGGAAGATATTCCAATTTCATGTAGATAATGGCTTCCACGTGTCGTGGTTACACGTCTTGATTTTCGTGTCAACGTACACTGACACGAAAATCAAAGCGTCTGCAACAAATCTTGGACACGAGATTCAATCACGCGATGCACGTTGCAAAACTCCGCTTTTTTTTCCCCATTGAAACTGACGTGAGCACCAAAATACTTGCTTTCCAGGCTGTTTTGCAGCAGCTCAGAGCAGGAAAATGGAATTGTATCAAAACTGTGCAATATGAGCAGATGTCTCACCCCTGGGCTTTGTAGCGAAAGGCTTCTCATTCAAAAAGTCGAGTGCTCTGCTAGTCTTAAGTGGCCACTTGAACAAAGAAAGCACGGATGTATACTGCTTAACATCTTCTTTCTTGTCACCGCAGTGTTCCTCACCAGTTGATTTCAACCACGATTTCCAATGTCTGCCAGCTTGACGTCATCGTGGCTACAGAATCAAGGTGCCTCGAACTTCTTGAATCAATTTTCCCACACGTAAACAGTACAAAGATAAGCAGCATCCACCAAAGCTTGTTATCAAAACAGGCTAATAACCATGTCAAAAGTTTATGCAGAAACACCGCACCAAGTTATCTTAAATTCCTCTGTGGTTTACTTTGTCATAAGGTCCCCGACAAAGCCCCACACGTGTGATACAAAATAGCTGAGGTTTTAAAACATAAAGCCAATTGCAAATTTTCACCAAATTAAGAATTTCAGTGGAAATGGTACCACTGAAATGGTAAGCACAATGCATTGCATCAGTTGGCCAATATCATGAAGCTGAATAAATCCGTGGGCATTAGAAAATACCACTAAAGGCCAGCAACAGGATCATCAGTGAGACACAGAGAAACTGTGCAAAAAAAAAAAAAAACACCTGCAATAGAACAACTGCCCGCCACATCATCCTACGCTGCATCGCAAAGCTCACAACTAAAGCCCAACCCACACAAACGTGCCGGTGACTTTTTCAATATGGTCACCGACTTCGTGTGATAGGAAAAGGTGTACAGTCAAACTTTGTTACAACGAAATTGAAGGAAGGCACGGAATTACTTTGTTATATCCGTTACTGCCACTAATTGCAACACAGTTGCTGACCTTTTATTCGGACGCTGAAAAGTCTGACATGCTCACTTATTCGGACACATTCACAGCACCGCAAGTTGTCCCACAGAAGCAATATATAACCATGACCAAAAATTTGGATGCCCCAGGATCTGCCATTCGATTTTTCAGACTCTGGCTGCCTGTTTCAATGAGATGTCGAATGCCATGACATGGTATCAACAATGTTTACAATGTTTTTGATAGATTTCCAGTGTTTTCAGCATCAAAGGTTTAACTGGCAGTTTTGGGCTGCACAGAGAAAGTCAAGAACCATGCAGCCATTAGATTGCCAAACTCGAAGGCTACATTTGTTGGCTAGCTGCGCAGTAGCCACTTAAAATGCCTGCGACAGCCAAGTCATAGGACACGTCAAGCCAAGCTCGGGGTTGACACTGGTCCCCTGGTGAACTGGCAACTCGGACTGTGCAGTGTCAGTTGTTTTTGGAGCTAGGCCTAATCCACCGCGTCAGTCTTGGGCTTTCTACCTCGCTCTTTGTTGCTCAGTGTAAAAGCTTTGTTTGCTGACATGGCTCCAACGCCGCTCATTCCATCTGCACAGTCAGGAATGAGAAAGCGCAGCAGCTACACAACACTGACGATGTCAAATAAAGCTGCCATTGTTCGTCAGGTTGAAAGCGGCCGACCTCAGTCCAAAGTTGCTCGGTAGTTCGGCATTTCCTAGAAAACCATCTCCGACTATGTGAAACAAAAGGAGAGTATTTTGGAGTCAGTGGAAAGGGCATCTGCAGGAAAGCAAAAAAATCTCCGTGATGGTTAGTTAGTTAGTTAAATTGGGTTTAATGGCGCAAGAGCGACTGAGGCTAAGCTGCGCCAAACACCACCTCTCCGTGATGGGAGCCACCCGATGCTGGAAGAGGCACTGGACATGGCTGAACGCCACTGCTTTGCAAACAGGAAGGCGTCGCTGTAAATGTATGGCACCGATACTTTCACGGCGTCCTCTATTAAAATCAATGATGATCACAGGCACAAAACTTCTCAGGACATTACGTGGACTCATTTCCTATACACAGAGCACCAAGTTAAGTGAAATTGAGTTTGCCAGGGAGGAAAAAAAAAAAGACCAAAACTGCAGCCGCCCCCACACAGGCCATGCAAACGCGAGCGTTCGCCCAAGTCAGTGGGTCGCCAGATCAGAGACAGCTCTGCCCTGCAGGTAACATGGCGGCGCCCACGAAAAAAATACAGTCTATACTTCATTTCATACATCAGGTGCAACGCTGTCAAAGCGAGCATCCTTGTTTACGATGTGTACCTTCACTACCAAAAAGTAGTGTGCTGCTTGTGGTGAGCAAAAAACAATAAATTCCTCGCTGGCAGCTTTAAATCATGACATTTTTCACTGGTTCGTATTGCTGGGGTAACAACTGAAATATGCAAATTTGTTATTTATGTGCGTTGTTTGTTTGTCGGAGTGACACACCTCTCCTTTTCTTTTTACTTATGGGCTACTTCCGTAGCCTCCACAGTGTTGCATATGACGTATGAAATGGCTGTACACCCATTTTCACAGGGTGGAATGAAGTCTATCTTTAGAGGGGGTCGGTCTGCACAGAAATAAAGGCAGCTTACCAAAATGGAAAAAAAAAGGAAAAAAAATAGAGGCAGACATAAATGCACGGCACTGACTGGAAACAATAATTATGTCTGATTTCATGTTTGTTTCTACCTCATGCTGGCATTCCTTCCAAGAATTACGATTGCACTATGCAGCCTAACAGATTACAAGACTCCCGTTTTTTCTTTGTTTTTCCACCACCTGGGGTTCATTAACACATACAATGCTCAGTAAATAGAACAAATATTGCTGCTATCTATAACTGCAAAAAAACAACTGCAGCTGGGATCAAATTTGCAACCTACTGCTCAGCAGCAAGACACCATAGTCAGTAGATGATGGCAAAGACAGAAGCGCATTTATAGAAAAAGCAAAAAGTGCAGGAGTTTGTAGTGAAATTCATACACCAGTCACACAGCAATTTGATCATGTGTGCAGCATCTAGATAAATGGTAACCTCCCCTTAAGACAATTCAACAATTTTAGCATTACAGCCTTTCATGAATATAGGCCTTGCTTCGTTTTTCTTGCTCACCAGAATAAAGTCAAAGTGTATCTGGCTACCCTTAAAAAGCAGTGTAGCGTGGCAATGACGCTACCGCTGACCTTTATTTGAAGCAATTTTCAGAGCAGCGGAACTCTTATTTTGGAGTTAAGTCTGGGGTTCGATGTCCCAAAACCACGATACGATTATGAAAGACACCGTAGTGGAGTACTACAGAAATTTCAACCACCTGGATTCTTTAAAGTGCACTGACATCGTACAGTACACGCCTCTATCAACATTTTGCCTCTATCAAAATCCAATCACCGCAGATGGGATTCGATCCCATGACCTTCGGATCAGCAGCCAAGTGCCATAGCCACAGCAGCGAATTCTCATTTTGGAGTTGCAGCACTGTGGAGCAGGTAGTTTTTTCATAATGGGGCACCTTGGAAAAGCTAATTTCAAATCCTGGACTACTTCAGAAAAGCTATAGACCTACTCCACTGGCATACGTCATGAAGATGCGGTGGCACTGTCATCGGGTGTTTTGGTTTCGATGGTAGGCATCCGCCGGCATGTGACAGTGCTAAAAATTGTGGACAGGTCCAGTCCATACGAACTCCTCGGCAATTTTTAGCGGTCTCTTCCCTAAGTATTTAACGGCTTGTTTCATTTGGGAGAAATATCCTTGTCATAAGTTTGTCAAGTGGAATGCTCGACACCAAGTTTCTTGGCATAAACAAAGTGTGGACTAAGAGTAATGACGCTTACCACAAAGCGCACATTACATTATCATAGCACATTGTCATATGTACATAATTAATTGCGGTTGCTGTGTATTATTGAAGTAAGTTCTAGACGTGACATATGAATTTTTATTCACTCGAGAAATAAATATATGAGAGCTTAATTCACATAGCCGACGCTCTGTGCGAAAGGCTGATTACAGCGATGCTTTTGCAAATCACCTTACTGCTGTGATAGCATACATAAGAGAAGTGCCTTGGGCAATGCTGTAGTGGCTCTGATGCGCTTTACATCAGACTGCTCGGATAAACTAAATGCTTGGAATTTGCACATCATTTCAGGAATTTACGCCTTCATGATGGCAAAGGAGAGCATGAGCAGAGCCGCGAGCCGTGGTTATGCGCACCGTGCTGACGGTTATTCGAGAGCCTTGTCCTTGGCACATAACTGCTTTTTTGTGTGTGTGTTCATTATCACAGCCGTACCTTACACAGATGACAGTGTCACCAATATCGCATGCTTGAGTAAACTATTCCGATACATTTGTTTGTGCACAAGGATTTCGTGTAGAGAATAGGGGCTTTAGCTTGAAGCAGTATTTTCAGCTTTAGACATTTTCAACTCGTATCACTGTTCCAGGTGGTTCATCTTTGCACTAGTTATTACCTACTTAAAACATACGCATGAAGTGACGCCGACATGATAGATCACTATCAATCACATCCATGGTGGCAAGATGCTTCTCGTTTCTGAATATCTTGTCACAGCTGGGAGTCCTCGGCAATTTTTAGCGGTCTCTTCCCTAAGTATTTAACGGCTTGTTTCATTTGAGAGAAATATCCTTGTCATAAGTTTGTCACGTGGAATGCTAGACACCAAGTTTCTTGGCATAAACAAAGTGTGGACAAAGAGCGATGACGCTTACCACAGAGCGCACATTACATTATCGTAGCACATTGTCATATGTACATAATTAATTGCGGTTGCCGTGTATTATTGAAGTGAGGAAGTTCTAGACGCGTATTCTTTTCTACTTTTATTGAATACTTCCTACAGAACAACTGCAACTTCACCTCATGCGGTTGCCCTTTACAAACTGTTGTAAACATGTCGTCGGCGCTGTGAGGCCCCACGCTCGGAGGCAGCTTTCGCACACGCTGCACCGGCAGCGGTGGCGCAACCATGCAAGGCCGCGGCGAGTGGTGGGCAGGGCCTCCGCATTGCGACGTCGCTACAAATCCTTGTTATACCACCGGTGCCTACCACTGTTTACCAACATGGAATAGGTCTATAGTCGAAAAAAATTCAAGTGTGCAGTGTAGCCCCTCCCACGGCCTTGTAACCGCCAGCCACTGTACCTCCGCAAAGCTTCCAATAGTTCCTCCTTTGAACTTACTTTCCAAGTTACCAAAATAATGCAAGGGTAGCAACAAGTATGAATGGGTACATGAATTTTTATGTCTTCATTCGTTAGAGTGGAATTATTAGAGTGGAATATGGAAACGATACTTCTTAAGGGGCCCCTAAACCACCCCCGACATTTTTTTGAACATTTCAAGTTAACGCGCGCATCAAGTTGAGAATGCCGTCACGATGAACGATGTCAAATGCGGCAGCGCTACGCGCCGTGGCCGCACCACAAACTCGAAAAACAATCCCATGCACCTCTCCGGCCATTTCCTGCATACAAAAGTTAGCCGCAACGACATTGTGGTTTTTGGTGACGTCATAACCCCCGTATGCAGAGATGTAACTTGGCTCGAACTTGACTTGCGCCAGTCTCAAGAACACTTCGGCGCATGTCATAAATCGTACTTGACTTGCGGGTGACTTGCAGAGGACTTGGACGGGCCGAAGTCCGCTCTCATTTCAAGTCTGCTCAGGGCCTAGCTTGAAACTGACTTCGTGCTTCATTCCAACATGGCCGCCCCCCGTAAGGACGTCAAGCGAAGGTTACCTGTTCGTGAATTTGCTTGTCACACCGTGGATGCAGCATTTTCAGAAGCGCATCGCGAGTCGAAAATTCTGCCGCCACCCCTGCGTGACCGAGGTAGCTAGGGGACGCTGTACGACGAACAATACCTCGCTCGCCACATGTGCACGAAAACGCCGGGCGACAGCTTCTGGGTACGATGCCTCTCCGAGAAAGCGAGGACTACTCCGGAAAACAGCCTGTGCCTTGGACGCTGCGCAGCTACCGGCTGTGTGGTTTCACGGCACCAGTACGCTTCAAACAGTCACCGATGGTCTCGTGCGGATTCCTCCGTGAACATGTGTGTCGTGCGATTGGAAAAATGACCCCGCTCACTGCGAAGCCGCTGTGCTGGATTTTGGTGTGCTTCCCGCAGTTTGGGAGATCTCCCAAAGTGACACGGGATTTTCATGAAGTGGCCGAATTACTTTGTGTAACCTGATGCCTCGACTGCACACACACGCGTGCAATAAAGTGATGGTGACGACGCGGAAGTGCTGCTCATGTATCTTTAGCGATTCTTTTACCTCGAGGGATCGGTTTGTCAACCGTTTTCTTGCAGTGTAAACAATCCTCAAGGTAAGAAACACGCTTCGCTGAAAGCGTGATTACGAGCCAACTTCATTGTTTATAGTCACTGTTGGCGCTCATGACTGCATTAACGTTCAGCATGCCGTACTTGTCACGCAGTCATCCAACGAGAAAATATAAAAGCGGCCCGAATGAGCCAGTAATGCGCGCTTAGGAATTTTGTTGTGATATCGCTTTTCTTTTGCAGCTTCCTTACTCCGCTTTCTTTTAGCTTATCCTAACATTTCTTCCTATTGTCGGTTACCGTGCCGCGTGATACCGTACGTGGTTATCCGTTATATGTTTCAAACAACGTGGCATTCCATGGTGTGCCCGTAGTCGTTCACGAGTACGGTCAGCAGGCTCTTTTCATGTCTTGTAAAACCGGGTGCCGCCTTCGGTTGTATGCGTTATCTTGGGACGAGATCGCACACGGCTGCAACGTTTCAGCGTCAAGTCCTGTTGACATGACAGCAGTATCATTCCAAACGAAACGCGGTGGCCGGCACGCGGGCTCCGAAACCTGATTTACTAGACGATGGCATGTACACTCTAGTCCTTTTGTCGTCTACGTGGAATGTTTCACGTAAAGCAGACTGTCTGCACGTGTACTTTCCTTCTGCTCTTCTTGCGGGCAGCGTGAAACATGCGAGACCGGACAGGGGGACCCACGTAGCCCGTACTCGTCGTTCGGAGCGCGTTTATCTATTTTTGTTCGTTCTTTTCTTTTTTTTGTTTTTTGCTAACATTCCGACCTAGCGCGTTCGTCTATATTGGTCTTTTCTTGAAAGGGTCGCGTAGTCGGATTATAACAAGGGCAGCTGCAATTCTGTTGGAATGCCTACGGGAGAAAGAGAGGCGAGCTCCTTCAAAAACCGATCATATGCGATCGCACCGGCATACCACATCAAGGTGCCGGCCCAGACGATTCACGAGCGCCTTGGGACAATCTAGAGCAAGAGCCATTGAAAGCCACCATGAAGGCACACCAATCCATTGGCTTCTGTGTAGGCAATTATACACACGCGAAACAAGACCTTTAGGTAAAGAGAAGCAAAAACCGAAACAAGGTAGGTTGTGCAGCTCTTGGAGACCACCCTGAAACCTGCGGATAATGGCCTCTTTCAGCAAGCAACACTGTATATCACAGCAGCAGCCCGTCGCGGAATGCAATAACTTGACCCAAAACGCCCTTCAGCGTGTGTGCGCTGACCGATATTTCGAAGAAGGCGTACTTTTTTGCCGTACAACGTGTCTTACGCCAATGAATTCATTATTAACCTCGAACACAGACGAGCAACACGCGCTTGCATTGAAGCACGGCCTTGACTTGCTCAAGTAAGTCAGGTCTGGTCAGGTCGAGCTTTATGAAACGCGAAAGCAGACTTGGATGGTTTCAAGTCCACTCCGTGCTTCGGGCCGACTTCCTCAAGTCAAGTACAGGTGCGATGCAAGTTACATCTCTGCATACGGGGGTAAGAGTCCGAGCTCCGCTGATTGGTCGAAGGAGAACGTCGACTTCCGGTTAGTCTGCTAGCAAATGCACGCGCTCCCTGCCTGTTCGTTTCCCTCGTCACGTGTCGTTCGCGTGGTGTTCGCGTGTGAATTCGTAAATGCACTACGCTACACAAGTGCAAGTGAGGTACGACCGACTAGAAACTGCAGCAACTGTCAGAACACGACGGATAGCGCTAACAGAGAGGGTTGGCACAGCACCGACAAAACACCTGCACGAACGTGGGAGCCCGGCGGAGGTGCGTTAACCGGATGCGAGTCATCGGCGATGTATGTCACGTGACATTCAGAGGTGCACTCGGCGAGGAGGTGGCACCGGCAAGCGGCCAGTGGGGCGCAGGAGAGAGTGACACAAGCAAGCGCCGCGTTTTAATAATCAAACACGTATAACTCAGCTATTTCTTCACCGTTTCGAAAAATTCTTGCGGCAACAAACACAACACCACAACTAAATTTCGACCTCTTGGTGGTTTAGGAGCCCTTTAAATGAGCTGAAATCAAGCGCTTGCAAAACAAGAACCCGGCATGCCGCAGGCGCCACTACCAGTTTTTTTCAGTTCAGGTCAGCGAAGTTTCACGCGTAAAACAGCTTTGGAAGTGAAATGAACTCTACTGCAGCCTTTTTCAGATGGAAATGCTGGGACTCCACACATTTCTGTCCATGCTTCTCGAGCACATCATGGCTTATATACAAATGAAAGGACTCGAGAACAGCAGGTGCTCCACAGGTACTCGGTGCCATTTTAAGAAGGTCGTATGAAGACGATTTCGTTTGCTTCTACAATTGGCTGGCAGTGCAACCAACGTACGCGGTCCGTCCGCTCATGTTGCCAACTGCCGTTTTTTTTTTTTTTCAGTTGTACCCTACTATACTTGCATTTTACATTCAAACAATTAAACTATTAATATGGAGCTTTAACAAAGAGCTAGATAAACATTTCCATCCATTACAGGTCTCATCTAAAAGGAAACAATCAATACCCCCAAACCTCGTTATAATGAAGTGGAAGGAAGACATGGTATAATTTCATTACATCCATTATTTCGTTATAACCATTATTGCCCTTAAATGCAATATTTTCCATTTGGGTGCGAAAACTTTAACGTGCCAATAAAAGAAAGCACTGTGGCCCATGGTAATTCTACATAGAGTCACAAATGCGACGAAGTTTTGCAAAAGCAAAAATAAAAACAATCTACTCGTCAGTACCACGCGAATCAGCTGCCAGCGCGACAGGCCACGTTCTCCAGCAATGCAAGCGTCTTACGCTTCCGTTTAGCACACAGCCCGTCCACATTACTACGAAACTGGAAAAACAGCAACACTATCAAACAATCAACAGAAAAAATACATTGGCCATGAACGAGCAGAACCTGGAAGACTACCGAGCTGGCAGCCTTCACCACTACGGCACACACGATGTGTAGGCCAATGACCACCGACGCGCCGGCTTGACTGGACCATTTTATGACTCCCATGGTCACTACATTGCCGATGCACTCTCATAGGCCACACCGAGGCATCAGCGTTCGGTAGCGTTCGCGGGAAGACATAACGAGATAACTGGATGAAGTAATCACTGCTCATTATTGCATGCAACAGTGCACCAGAGTCTGTCCCTCCTATATCTACTGCCGGCCGCCTGACTGCAGAGTCAGCATAACCTGTGAGGCCATCCACACATGCGATAAAGTTTTGTAAAAGCAATAAAAGAAGAAAAACAATGCACTCATCAGTACCGTACGAATTGGCAGCCAGCTTGAGAGGCCACATTGTGTAGCAACGCAAGTGTCTTTCACTTCCGTTTAGCGCACAGCTCATCCACGTTACCATGAAACCGGAGAAACAACGATGCTATCAAACATTCAACAATGAAAATACGCTGGCCATGAATGAGCAGCACACGAAACACTACTGAGCTAGCAGTCTTCGTCACTGCGGTACTAGTTCACTCGTTCACTCTGCCTACAGCTCACATGATATGTAGGCTGTCGACATGCCAGCTTGGCTTGGCCAGCTTGCAGTTCCCAAAGTCCCTACGTCGCTGATGCACTCTCAGAGGCTACACAGAGGTGTCAGCGTTCGGTAGCATACGCAAGCAGCCGTAACAAGAGGACCCGGATGCAGTAATCATTCCTCATTACCGCACATAACGGTGCACCATCGCGTTTGTCCCTCATATAGACCTTTCCAATAGAGCCCTCCTAGGCACCGCCATGAAAGTGCCGCTAGCGACGTCTAGCGGCAGCGCCATCTTGGGCTGTTTACTAGCCGGGCTCTCCGTCCGGACACATGCATTCTTTCTGTTCACCAAGATCTTGCTTTAACTCTTTGCAAACATCATGGAACTGTTAGGTAGGTTCATTTATGAGTATGTGGGATCTGATTGATTAGCAGGACAGTTGGCATTGTTTTACGTGTTATTGTGCGGGAAGAGGCCGGATCAGCGGGGCCAGTTGGCAGCAGTAAAACGGGGAAACCGGGAACCACATCGCCTCTTTTGTTTGAGCTATTGTTGTAAGATGATTCGCCTCATAATATGAATACTGTTGCTTTTGCTAACAATGGTGCCACTCATTAAGGCGAGAGCCTTAATGTCTGAATTAGAGTAACCTTAATGTTTCAGTCAGTCTCTTTAAAAGAGGATGGTTCCAAAATTATCGGAAAGTATCAGAAAAAAATCGATACCTTGAAAATTCAATGACCAATCATATAAATTCATATATCGAACGAACCCTTAATTCAACAAGGACGTGACTAAGGTATAATGAGCATGACAGCCAGGCTTTAAGTAATACTTATGACTATAACTATGAAAGTGAGTTGCCTGTCCAGAAATCAACGATCGAAAATCGCAAACTAATGTTTGTAAGTCACGCAAGTTATGTTAGAGTGGTTATGATAATTATAGCACACCGTGATAATGACCAAAACACGATTAATGAATGATTTTGCAAAGTATGTAATTAATGACACATAATACACAAGAAAAAGCTAGAAACTGTAAGAAGGCAGTCGATATGTCAAATGAAAGGTCCAGGTCGAAGCATGTGATATTGGCAAGAGTCATGTTGACGTAACATGATATGCTTAGGTCATGCTATGATAAGAGCATGACTCTGCAAACATAAGACTACTGATAGGGCATCAATATGGGTGTCAAACAAAAGGTGCATGTCAAAGAATTTAATATTGGTCATAGTCACGTTCATGACATAACATTATGTGCTCATGTCATGAGCATGACTCTGCAAAAACAAATGTAAAGGAAGGAGGTCAAGATGGGTGTCAAATGAAAAATATAGGTCGAGCTAAGCGCAGTTATATGTGATCGGTGAACGTTAACGTGAATTAGCAGTCGGTTTTGTAACTTGCATTCACTGACATACGTGGTTGACACTTGGCGAAGGATATCGAGTGGTAGACGTTCCGCAATCACAGTTATCACTATGCGCGGCAGTTGTATACATTGAGCATATTTCATTTCAAAGGCCGTACCGAGGCTTAGCAATGTTTTGGACACAAGGTGTCCAGGATTGCAAAGTGTTTGACCAAAATGCACGTAATTGTGCTAAAGCAGGCAGAATTATTCGCAGTGGAAGGAGCTGCACACGGCCACATGAGCGTCCGTCTGGGCTTCTGCCGATCTGTCAATGAAGCGCGTAAACATTCACACTCCGTGGCCATGGCCAATGCACTAAAATGCACCGCCTTTACTATAGCGCCAGCATTTCCACAAACCTTGTATTGCTTGAAACACTGCTAAGCGAGGGCACTTCATCACCTTCGCCCTGCAAATGAATCGTTCCATGCGATGATTCGTCGTCAGCAGCGCCCGATCTTTCATCATAAGCAAAGCACAGAGCGCATGCTGTCCGCTGCTGTCCCTTATTTGCTGCCTCCCATTTTTTCTCGAGAGATAGGTGCCTCGTATAACTGCGCAGAGAAGGCACTTATTGCTTTGAGTACATGAAAAGTGTATGAGTAAAGTTGACCTCACCGCTCATCCCTCTTTCAAGCAGCCTCTCTAGTTTTTTCATTGTACAGAAATAAAGACGGTACATAATCGATGTGCTGAGGATCCTTCTTGGGCGCACCTGTTTGTATGTAATTGTTAATTAACAATCACTGTGACTAGAAATTAAATTATTCAAGTTACTTGCCAAAACACTTGCCTGTGACGAAACGGTCTTCACATATTCCGGCTCCTACATTCGGAACCCAGAGCTTGCCTGTCACGGTCGCTCGTTTGACAGGAACTGCCCATTTACGCTTGCGCGCTTCATTAAAAGGAAAACGAAACATTTTCTTTCCTTTCACACAAGAATTTGTGCACCCTAATGCCGAGCAGCCAACCATAATAACTTCACAGAAGCGTGTTTTCTTTGCGAGAAGCAGAGACGTGCAGCAAAAACCGGCATACAACGCCGACCGATGGAATCGCACAGCTAAGCCTTGAACCGGAAGTCGGGTGCAGACGAAAACGTCATTCTGCTATCCACCTATCGAAATGTGCCGTTCGGCAACCCCTTTATCTTGTGTTGCCGCCGTCACTAATACAACCATGTGCAATTGACAATGCATTTGTATACAGCTCTGACGGTACACACACAGGAACAAATAAACGAAACTCTACTGAGCACCAAATCCGCGACATAAATGGCGACTGAATCATAGGCCTAGCGATCCTAGAGGCACGAGCAAGGCCTGAGCACAACATGACTACTGAACTTTGCATCCTCAGCGGATGAACTCCGACCACACTACGGCCGGTAGCGACGTGATAGTGGTGGACAGCATCCAAGCAGTTCCAAACAGATGCCCGGCATACGTGCACCATCAAAAAGGAACTGCTGCTTGCTGAAGACGCTCTGGATGAAACACCGTGCGGCTTGCTTTTTTGCACAGTCATGGATAGAGAGTACGTATTTCTGAAGGCAACCGGAAAAATGCTGTCTGCCACAGCTTCTATGAAACAAACAGGCTGTTATCGACGCAAGGACAAATAAGTGTTCGCACAGTTCACACGTGCCAAGCAAAAACGAAACTACTTTGTCGCAACTACTTTACCACAGCCACCGTGAATGAACCTTTCCTCGCGATCATAGTTGGCAACCCTGCTTTTCTAAAAAAGAATTCACCAAAACTTTCACGGTAACATGGTGCCAGACATGGTAAGCACACACACAATTTACACTGAATGTTCATACTCTGCTGCCTCGTTTAGGTTGGACGCTCATGCAATTTTTGCTTGCTCGTATCTCACATTTTCAGCGAGTGGGACTAAAACAAACGGGGTGCAGCCGAATATAAACGAATAACCGAGCGCTTCGTGCCCTTGAATAATGCATTTGCTTTCAAGGACTAGACAGTAACTCCGAATTATACAATTACCCAAATCAGCGAAAGTCTGATTAACCAGCCTTTCCCCTATATCATACGCGATTACAGTATGCGGTGTCAATGGGGGGATGTCGCGTATCTATACTTATGTTTCTGAAAGTGGATGCATATACCCATCGGTGCAGGGTTGACGCAGATTCCCTAAATTTGGAGGAAATGTAGCAGAATGTAGCAGCCACAGTGCTTCGGCGCAGTTTGGCCCAAGTGGCGCAGTAGTAGCACCACTACATTATAGGCTGCAAATAATAAAATTTAAGAAGTGGAAAAATTATGATCCAAAGCTTGCATCATGTCCAATTACTTGCTTGTGCTTTGAACGGGTAGTACTTCTTAGACACATAATCAACCACTGACTTTAGAACGCCCTACTGCCACTATACGGTGCAATAAAAAATCTGCACGATAACAGCCAAAGGTAGTGTGTACTACAGCAGGTGCTACAGCATTGCTAACAAATGCCTTACAAATTGAGCTAAAGAAACGCTCACCGTTCCTAATGGTCCATGTATAGTTCCAATCCATCGAAACAGGTTGTCACCATCAGGAAATGCAGATATACCCTTATCACCACTCACCTGGTACGGAAAAAGTAATGCAATGATCACTAAAAATCTAAACTGTGCTGTCAGGCAGCGACAGCAACATCAGCAGCATTATTTAATACTGGTGTCACACGGGCGTTTCGAAGGCCTTCGAACCGATGGTCCATCAACTCAAAGGTCAAGTTTGAGCTGTTACACAGGCAGTTTGGATGGCCATCGAGTTGATAGTTTATCGAGTCAACGGAGCACCCTACAACTCCTTCGAGACTTCGAAGGTCATTAAGCGACAGAAGCAGAAACGGCACGAACTCCGAGACTTGATGCACCGGCAGCTCCCGCACGCATTAGTTTCGGAGGCCACAGCCATATTTATGTCGTATCAATAAGTAGAATCATCCACCGGTGAAAAATATTGTAAACGTGCCGAGGGGCCAACGGTCTCACTTTATTGCATTAGTTCTAGAACGAATACACCATCACAGCCATAAAAAAAAAAAAAAAGCCATACAGCTGGTGGGAAACACTGCATGTTGCGCCACCAGGTGTCTGCAAGTCAAAATCTGTATGTTTTCTGAATAACGACTGCAGAATGTCGCACATACTTTGTCCTTTTAGTACATGAGATTAAGAGAAGGCTCAATTTAAAGTTTGTTTCTTGTCATCAGTGCAAATAGCAGGCAACTAGAGCGAATTAGAATTGAAGCGGGTGCTTTGGTTGCCGCCATGTTGTTGCAAAATTACTCGGCGACTCAACGGCCATTCAAAACTGCCGTGTAGCAGCGCCAGAACTTATTTTGGGTCGACAGAGTTCTGGGTTTTTCAAAAGCCGTCGACTCGAAGGCCTTCCAATGTGCCCGTGTGACAGGTATAACAAGAGCTTCTACATGGGTTGATGCTAGCCAGCATTTCTAGTACCCTCACAACAGGTATAACAAGAGCTTCTACATGGGTTAATGCTAGCCAGCATTTCTAGTACCCTAATACAGAGTTATGTGGATTAAAAATAACACATTCTACAGCCTGCACTGCATAATACACACTGTAGAGTTCCTTTGTTCTTTCCACATTTCTTAGTTCACAACTCCATGAGCACTATAAACCATCAGCGCTGTTAGTACTCGTTACATAGATGAAGCTAGTGCAAAGGGTAATGTCACTAGTTTCACAAGCTCTGGCTGAAGTACTCGTTACACAGAAGAAGCTAGTGCAAAAGCTGAAGTCATGATATGACCTCAAGTGGTTGGCTTCTTTGTTCTGGCATGACTAAAGATGGATAGTAGGCACCAAGAAGAATTTACAAAACATAAGATCAAGGCTCACCGCAGTCACATCAGAAACGCTATAGGTTTATCCAAACCATGCAGGTGTCCATACCTTGAACTTAATGATTTAATAAAGATGACAATAACAAATTAGTCTCCAATAAATCCCTAAATTACACTTAACAATGGATTAGTTGGTAACATAAGTCACAAAAGTTACTGAACCAAAAACACACACATAGACTACCCAGCAAAATCAACCTCTTTGAGTAGGGCGTGATGTGTGCATGATAAAAATGCATGCAATAGCAGCAGAGCAACTGTAGTGACTATTATTATACCTGCCAACCTGGAGACCCTGAAAATCAGGAGATTCATACAGGGGGGAAGGGATACAAAAAAAAAAGCAACTTGCATAGCCATAGGCAGCTCTAAATAGCCCTTTCACAAGCATGCAAGCACAACCAATGGCCACACAGCGCCCATGGGAAACGTGCTTACGGCGCAGCACCAGCCGAGATAGTCGACAGAGGCCTCATGCATACAATTTCGTGCTTCGCTATGCTGACTCCTCATTGCTCAAGTAAATTTGACACAGTGGAACATAGTATTGCATAAATCAATCATTCAAACAGTTGTTTACCCACGATGTGTCATCTACAATTTCCATCTGCTTAGCACATCAGTGCCGCCATGGATAGGCTGAGTGGTTCCCAAACATCAATGTATTTTGCTGACCAACTTGGAATCAATGTCCGCTGACACTGTCAATGGGCACAAACTGAGATTTTGAGATTGAAGTACACATAGAATTGTATAGTCGACATTTTGTAAAATCAGATACACTGATTAGACAGAGCGCACATCATTTGCAGCATGGCAGCAGAAAATGATTAGCTGCTACCATCTTTCATTGACAGTAACTGCCAGTGTTGAAACTTATAAACGAAGTGTATGCCATCAAATGTTGGCTGTACATCTTGACAGTATCACTACATGATAACACACATGCCGATCAACTGTTACAACCAATGTCAACAGGAGTATCAAGTGAACATGGAGCGAGTTTTCTGCAGCACTCATTCGCAACAGTATTTGTATTATAGTCTGTTTCACTAGTTCCGTGCAGCAGAGCCAAGGTTACGAGGCCACAGAGCGCAGAATTCCTCCGAGGCGAGACGAAATCCCTTTGTTCGGACACGCACACCCCACTTCATCTTACTCCTTCCAGGGATGCAGCTGCCGCCATTGGCAGATAACAAGCCGCGGAAGGACACGTTTAACATGTGTTCGCCCTCCTGACTGGCCGAAGAGGCCTGTAGCTTCCACAGTGCCTGCACAGAACTTCTGAAACAGACTATAATTCCTGGCTTTTCCAAGCCTACAAATGTTAACACTGCATAGTCGATCTATAGCTTTCTGCAAATAATGAAATAAATGAAGCTGCACACTTGGTACGCATGAGCAAGCACACTTTTCTTTCCCTACCAAGGGGGAAAAAAAAGCTGTTTTTGTTACAATTTTGCAAAGTCTTATTTTTTACTACTATACTCAACATTTAACAGCAGAATGAATACTCTGTTCAGGCATATAAGTTTTATTAATGGTGCTTTTACCATTAAAAAATACAAGTTGTCAAAATCAAGATTGTGGAAAAAAATTGGACGAATTTTGTAAACACTCACTTGTATGCACCAAGAAAAAAATTTAATCAATATTCTGATATACACAAAATGTACTTTTCTCTAATAAGCACTGTCTAAAAAAATTTAAAATTAACATTTTCACTATTCCACTAGAAAAATTCAACTGCAAGCACTGCGCTTGTGCATGCCATGTAGTGAAGCAGGCCCTCAATGTAAAAAATAACAGAATGTTGCATGTCTTGCAGCGAAATCAGCTTTCCTGCTCTGCTTTCCCTGTTGAAGCATTTCATGCAGTTTTCATACGTTTCCATCTTCGCATGATGGTGCTGAAAATCTTCAGATGGAGGGGGAAGGCAAAACAGTGAGGGAAACTGAACAGGCCTTGGCTACCAATGTTCCAGACTCATTTGCATTGTTGTCATTTCCCAATAAGACTCCTACACTACATAAGAGCAACATCCTGCGACTCCATGCCATTGATAAAATCAGCCACAGATGTAGCAGAATAAGGAGATTCAAAATTCGGGGGACTGCGCGGGTTCAAAGTTGGCGGTGCGTTTATCATGTGAGTGCGTTCATTACGCGAGTACGGCATTTGTTTTTATAAACGTGAGAAGATTGATTACTAAGGACCTTTCTTTCCGTGTCACAAAAAATGGGAGCGCGTTACAATCAATGTGTCACTTTTTTTTTTTGGTCGCAGGAAATGGGTGCGCGTTAGAATCGAGGGCACGTTAGAATCGAGTAAATACGGTAACTGTCATATCCGATGTGTCGAGCAAGCAGTCATGCGGTATTCGTTCCCAGCTTTTCGCGCTTACTGGTGCAGCATTGCATGGCCAGCACATATCTTTCGCAAGTATCGAAGGTGTATATGCTTGAGTCATACAAATGTGGAAACACAGAAGAGTGCAGGAAGTTTTAAGCAAAAATTAAAAACTGCCGTTGTGTTGAGGAATAGTCTATTTTTCAACACTGAAGCATCCTGGGCAGTTGCCAAATTGAGCTGCATAAAAAAAATGTATGTGCATAAAATTGTGTAACAAGTAAAATAGGCATTATAAATATTTAATATTAGATCTTACTCCATACTTCATAAATGTCAGGTAGACGTAGTTTTATGCTTTGCCTTGTCTAATGTAGCAAAATCGCGAGCGAGGGGTGTTGGCTCCACAGTTTATTCTCACATAATAGCTGAACAACAAAGCTGGTTCCTTTCTCTTTGTGCTTTTCTGTGGTAATATATTAGTGCTGTATTTCGTAATCATCTTTAACTCTACGAGATGTCCAACAGTGAAGATCTAAAATGTTTCAATATGATGTACGCAGCTGCACAATGTCACTTTATCTGCAGCCAATGTTTAATGTCTCAACAAAGATGCGCAAGGTGTATATCGAAAAAGCATGAGCACCGTTCGTACTGAAAAAAGAAATAACTGCTCGAAAAATGCCTTACTACAAGGCGACGTTGTCGTGCACGTGTGACCAACTTTCATTATTGTCAGCTGCTTACAAGTTTCACTGGACCACGACACAATTACAATTTATAATAAGAGCTAGAAACTTGTTTTCTTTCTTACTTTCACAAATAAATAATTATGCCTGTAGCACCCTATACCAGCGAACACCCATCCGTTTTGCACTGTGGCCAAATCTGAATTCCATGCCACAATGGCATCTTGCTTTATCTGATCATTGCAGCCCATGGAAAAACGATAAATGCCAGTTTTCGCAGCCTTGTGTCTGTTTAGGAGTTAGCTATCTGCATGGCATTAGGTAAAAGTAACGTTCAAATAGTGGAGGCTACACGTTTACGTCTACACTGACTGCATTGCTTTGAAGCCTCATACATGGCATTACATGCGTGCTTTAAAATATGTTTAGCAAGCACACAATGTGACAATAGCAAAAAATGGCATGCAATCCCTTCATTTTGTGCCCCCATGGCATCAACAGGAGCCGGGTGACTGGCCCACCAGAACTGGTTCGCTCGAGTCAATGTACACTTTCCCCGTAGGGCTCCGCACGCTCGCGCGGTGCTCCGAGATTGCTTGAAGATGGCCTATTATGACACATTTAAGTGTAAGAAGTGTTTTGAACCATCGTGTCGGCACCCATGTGGCTGCCTATCCCTGCGACGGTTGCTCGAGGTGCCACCAAGTCCTTGGAAAGTCATCATCAGCCTGTCTACGCCCACTGCAAGGCAAAGCCCTCTCCCATAGATCTCCAATTATCCCTGTCCTGTGCTCACTGGGCCCAATTTATCCCCGCAAACTTCCTGATCTCACCTGCCCACCTAACTTTCTGCTGGCCCCTGCTATGCTTGCCTTCTCTAGGAATCCACTCTGCTACCCTTGACCAACGGTTGTCTTGCCTTTGCATTACGTGGCCTGCCCACACCCATTTCTTCTTCTTAATTTCTATTAATATGTCCCTAACACACGTTTGTTCCCTAACTCACACTGCTCTCTTCTTGTCCCTTAAGGTAACATCTACTATTTTCCATTCCATAGCTCGCTGCGTCATCCTCAATTTATGCTGAACTCTCTTAGCCTCCAAGTTTCCAAGTACCGGTAAGATGCAGCTGTCATACATTTTCCTCTTCAGAGACAATGGTAAGATACCATTCATTATCTGACAATGTTTGCCAAATGCACCTTCACCCCATTCTTATCCTCCTAATTACCTCAGCCTCATGATTCGGATCAGGGGTCACTACCTGGCCTAAGTAGACATATTCGCTTACTACCTCCAACTCTTTGCCAGCTACCTCAAATCACTGCGCTCGCCCCAGGCTATTGAACATTACTTTGGTTTCCTGCATATTAATTTTCAGGCCCACTGTTCTACTTTGCCTGTTTAGGTCAGCAATCATGCTTTGTAATTTATCTCCCAATTTACTTAGCAAGGCAATGTCATCAGTTAATCTGAGGGTACTGAGGTATTCACGACTAACCCTTACCACCACCTGTTCCCAATCCACCTTTTCCTTGCACAATAAGCTCCCTGAAGACGCATGTAACCAAAACCGCAAGGTCGCCTAAACAGGAAACATCTCTTTTTGCAGTCATTTTGTCGTTTCATGGCCACAACGAAACATAACTGTAACCTAAATATAGTACCCTGGCCACTTTAGATACATGCTCTTTCATATTTTTTTTTTTCAGAGCATTAAAGGGACCGTCTACTGTCCTTCATCACTCTCCTGTTTTTTAGCTCAATAGAAAGCGTACCTTTCGAAGTGTCCCAATGTGCAGTGGTTTCTCCAGAAACTGAATAGAAATTATTAAAATAAAATTTTTTTATCTACGAAGTCGCTCCTTTCCTAGTGTAGGCATGCCAGCAACATTGGTTACCGGCGCATGATGCATCGTTGTCTCCCTGGGAACCCTTTCGGGTGCGGGAGGCTTCTCAACAGGAACCGGTTTCAAGGTCGACATTCCAGAGGTGACGAGGAGGAGGAGAGGCAAGGGAAAGTCGGCGCGCGGGGGTGCGCCTCGGACATGCAGCGCCGCATGCATGACACGTGCAGTACTATGCGCCTGTGCAGGCAGACGAAATCGAAGGCAGCGTCACCTGCGCCACCCCGAAAGCAGCGAAAAAAAAAGAACAAATTGCTCTTGCATGCTATAACAAGGTGTCTCATAGGGTGAAGTACGCTTCTAAGATATACATAATAGTTTTTCAGCAGAATATGTATGGCTGTATGGGCTGGTTCTCGTACACTTGGAAAATGACGAACACGCTGTTGGGTGTCGCTAGCAGCGTTTTTTTGCACCACTTTGCGAGCAAAATTAAAAACCTAATTCCTTTTTGTGGGGTTGATTTGTGGGGTTTAACGTCCCAAAACCAGCTCTGATTATGAGAGACGCCGTAGTGGAGGTCTCCGGAAATTTCGACCACCTGGGGTTCTTTAACGTGCACTGACATCGCACAGCACACGGGCCTCAACATTTCGCCTCCATCGAAATGCAGCCGCCGCGGCCGGGATTCGATCCCGCGACCTTTGGATCTGCAGCCGAGTGCCATAGCCACTAGACCACCGTGGCGGGGTACTTTTTTGTGGGGTGAAAGCGTGCTCGTTCCCGTAAATGTGATGCACGATCTGCCCAATTTTACCACAATCTTAAAAACTTTTTCGAGCGGCAGACAGTCCCTTTAACATCAATTTGGCCACTTCCTGGCTTTATAACGCTGATCGCAGAAAAATAATGCAAGATGTTTTTTAAAGTGTGTGTTGTTATTGTGTTTAAGGAACAGCATATTTGTAAAGCTAGCAATATAAAACAATGAGCTATTTGTTTTCAAATTTCAGTTGTGATCAAAGCCTACACAAGTAGAACTTTTTTAGGGGCGAAGCTCCTCTTAGTCTAACCTTGTCACGCGTCAGTCGTCAGGCGTAACCCGCGTGCCTCCCGGCACGCGCTCGCCCTCTGCGCGTGCCTCTCTCTCTCCCGGCACGTGCCTCTGCTGTCTTGTGAGAGAGAGAGAGAGAGACAGAGAGAGAGCGAAAGGCACGCGTTGGCTATGGAAATGCTCTTTCTTAGAGGAACGCTCTACCAGCTCGCAAAGAAGGAGAACGCGCCCTCACCCGCGAGAGGCAACATTGGTGCAGGCAGTGTCTCCAAGCGAGTTCCTTGATTGAGAAATACCGACTGCTTGCGTTGGAGAAGCGTTCACCGGCAACCCATATATATATATACAGTGAAAGCTCGTTAATTCGCACCTCATTAAGTCGAACTTTTGGGTTAATTCGAACTGACGGTCATGGTCCGGTCACGATACGCAGGCGTCTATGGGTAAACCAACTCATTAGTTCATGCGCGCATCGGCTCCTCTAATGATAATTCGAACTGCGCGCCGCCGTGTGGTGGTGTTTCATACCGGCGCTGCAAGCTTTCTTGGTGTAACAATAGATGGCGCGAGCGCTCAGCATAGTGCCCAGATGTGTGGTGTGGCCGGCGTGGCGTCCCTGGCGTCCCCGCGTGATCCGCGCTCTTCGCATCGTGTGGTGCTCAGTGTCGGACGTACTCTGTAGTCTCCCTGTCCAGTTTGTGCTGCAGACGTTTGTTCAACTTTGTTCCGGTGCCGGCACACTCGGTCGCTAGGCCTTGGGTTCATCAGAGCTGCGAAGTCGTTCTGTGCCGTGTCGTGGGTTTTGGAAGTGGTGTGTCGCCTTTGTCTGTTGGGCCTACCGTCACCGCAGTTCACTATGACTTCTCGCGGCAGAGGACACAGTGCAAAAACACTCAAGGAGAAAGTGGAAATCCTTCGTGAAGTGGATGCTGGCAAGGCAAGCAAACTAGAAATCGCAAGAAAACATGGGATCCCTAAAAGCACTCTCTCAACTTACATTAAGGATAAGAGAACGATTGAGGAGGCTTACGCGACTGATGCCTTCACCAGCAGTCGCAAGAGACTTCGCTTGGCGAAGCACCCGGAATTGGAGCGCGCAGTGCTTATAAAGAAATGAGAAGCGAGAACATCCCGCTGAGCGGCCCGATCGTTATGGCGAAGGCAGCGGACTTCGCGCTTCGCCTGAACATCGACGATATTAAAGCTTCGGAGGGCTGGCTCCATCGCTTCCGGGAGAGGCACGAGATCGTGTTCCGCACCGTGTCAGGCGAAGGCAAAGAGGTGGATGGTGATACGTGCGCGAATTGGAAAAGCAATGCTTTGAAAGAGTACCTTAATGCCTATTCGCCGCGTGATATTTTCAATGCGGACGAAACCGCACTATTTTACAAGTTGCTGCCGAGCAAAACCCTGACTTACAAAGGTGACAACTGTGCTGGCGGGAAGCGGAGCAAAGAACGCGTTACCGTCTTGGTCGCAGCAAATATGACCGGGACGGAAAAACTTCCCCTCCTCATCATAGGGAAGGCCCTGAAGCCTCGTTGCTTCAAAAATATCCGTACGCTGCCGGCGGAATACACAGCCAACAGCAAGGCGTGGATGACGCGGGAGATCTTCAAACAGTGGCTGATCAAGCTCGACCGCAAGTTTGAATTGGCCAACAGACGGGTGCTTCTGATAGTGGACAACTGCTCGGCGCACGTGGTTGATGTGGACCTAAAGGCGATCAAGCTCGCGTTTCTGCCGCCGAACACAACAGCGGCCCTGCAACCAATGGACCAGGGCGTCATTAAGAACCTGAAGTGTTTCTACAGGCGCCACATGCTCGAGCGTTTGGTGTTGTGCGCCAGTATGAATGACTACGATGTGACGCTGCTCACAGCCATGCATATGTTGGTGCGTGCCTGGGATCTGGTGATGGCAACAACAGTCGCCAACTGCTTCCGCCACAGTGGCTTTTGCGCAACTGATGAAAGCCCAGGCACAGAATGCGAGGCCGAGGTCATCCCTGCCGGACTGCGTGATGCGCTGGACAATGTCAGCTTCGATGACTATGTTGACGTAGATAACAGTGCAGTGGTCTGCGGCACTATCACCGACGATGACATCATTGCGCAGGTGACTGGCGGAGCAGAGCCCGTCGTCGAAGCAGATAAGAACGACGAACAGGAAGAGGCGCCAACGCGGCCCTCAGCTTCACAACTATTGGAGGCAATGGGTGTCGCGCGCCTCTTTTTTAGCTTCGAGGAGGGCGAAGAGGATGCTTTCCGACACATTCACGCTTTGGAGAACAAAGCCATGGCCATCGCATTTAAAGAAAAGAAACAGAAAGTCATAACGGATTATTTTCGCCAATAAATATTTCTGTTGATTTCAAGCAACCAGACCTCAATTCACGCTGTTTCTTTCAATGAATTTCGTTAGTTCGAATTCGGTTTAATTCGAATTCGTTGAGCGTCCCCGTGAAATTCGAATTAATGAGCTTTTACTGTATGTATGTGTATATATATATATATATATATATATATATATATATATATATATATATAGGCACTGGATCTTGACTTGCAATGAAGTGCCGGTGGGAGATTTCACTTGTGCATAGTTGAACCATGAGGATTTGTAGCGTGCGCGTTAACTAAATTAATCCGGAACTCGGCACGATCTACGATGAACCTCCCGAGCTTCGCCCACTCATCATCATTCACTCCATGGATATGCTGTAATTTTTTTATCACGACCAGCCTATTTCCACAGCTTCCACATGAGCCAATGGACCACTCGCCACTTGCATAAGTACGACTGTGAATGTCCAGAAAACCATCTACTTAGTTGGAAAAGAAACGAGCTGTGAGCACTACTTGCCTCATGCCTCAATAGTCCAGAGCCTGATATGCCTGTGAACTGCATCAGTTTCGGCTGTACAATATCTTTAATGGAAGGAAAAGAATCAATTCTTCAAATTCTCATCCACAAATGTTAAAGGAGTACTGACGCGATTTTGCGGTGCTGCAAAAGATGCATTTTTCGTTTTCTAGCCAAGAATTGTTAGCGCTCTCTACACACAGAAGCCAGGAAACACACAAGGTATTTTAGTTTGATTTTAACGTTTTCATCGCACAGGATCTGCAAGCCAGCCTCAGCGCAATGGGCATTACGATGATGTATGAACACAGTCTCTTAAAAATCGCCGAAATCGCTGTCAGAGTCACTGGAAGAGCACGGAATCATCGTTGTTCACGTGCCCCACGTGTAATTGACCCCAGCCAACAGAGCTGCAGCGACACTATCACAAACTGCTGTTCCCAAGTCCGGCTGTGTTGACATGTCACCAGGAAACCGCTCCCTTGAAATCAAAACCGAAAGTAGGCTTTTCAGGGAGCTGTAGTAAAAATACATTCACTGCATTACGAGGCACCACGTTACTCTTTTAGGGATTCTCCACGCCAGAGCTTTTATTTGCAGCAACAATGCGAGACTGTCAAAAATTAGTGTCAGTACTCCTTTAACTAGAAAGGCCTGTGGACAGCAGCGGTAAAGCGAGCAGCGCTGACGGTAGGCCGTGGTAGTCAACTGCATTGTAGGATATGTGGAACAGACTTGATCTCCCTTTTAGGGGCGAAGCTCCTCTTAGTCTAACCTTGTCACGCATCAGTTGTCAGGCGTAACCCGCGTGCTGGGAGGCACGCGCTCGCCCTCGGCGCGTGCCTCTCCCTCTCCCGGCGCATGCCTCTGCTGTCTTGTGAGAGAGAGACAGACAGTGAGAGAGCGAAAGGCGCGCGTAGGCTATGGAAACGTTTCTTAGAGGAACGCTCTACCGGCTCGCAAAGAAGGAGAATGCGCCCTCACCCGCGAGAGACAACGTTGGCGCAGGCAGTGTCTCCTAGCGAGTTTCTTGATTGAGAAATACCGACTGCTCGCGTTGGAGAAGCGTTCACCGGCAACCCACACACACACACACACACACACACACACACACACACACACATAATATATATATATATATATATATATATTCGTAGCGTGCGCGTTAACTAAATTAATCCGGAACTCGGCACGATCTATGATGAACCTCCCGAGCTTCGCCCACTCATCATCATTCACTCCGTGGATATGCTGTGAATTTTTTTACTCGACTTTTTCAATTGTTCCACTGCAACCCAAAAATTCTGTCAATGAATATCGAAAGTGTGCTGTGTAACAACAGCATAACGAATGAGCAAATTTGGATTAATGTAAGGCCTTAACAACAGCATAACGAATGAGCAAATTTGGATTAATGTAAGGCCTACACAGCCTACGGAGATTCAAGTTGACTATATGCCACAATTACGATACAGAAACTGTCTGCAAGTCACAAACACCTTTGGAGGGCAGTAAATTTTCTGCATGGATGGATGGATAAGGCTGAACCCTTTAGATCAGGTGGCAGCTCACACCACCTAGCCATGAATTGTGATATCTACTGCATTTACTCTTTGTGGAGAGTTAAATTTCACTCTTGCCTACACTTTAGCCACAAATGAGATAGCCTCCGTTTGGTTACTTCCACCTACCTAAAGCATACCTGCCAGGTTCGCAGAGAAGACATTAGGTAGATCTGACAAGGGGAGGGAGGTTGGAGCCACAATATTACGCACGCATTTTCCATGACTGAATTTTTTATTTAGTTGCAACAGAGGCAGGAATCGTATAGTTTTTGTTTCGAAACCACCAACAACCTACACAACTAGTCACCATCCCTAAATCTTCGACATGGCTGACGCCGCCCTGTTCAAGAAGTACTGTTGTGCGTAACAATGTTCGCCGCTGCAACACTTTGCCAAAAGAATGTGTCCAAGGGTCGTCGTGTCATACATAAATGCACAGAACTGGGTATGATTTTTTAATTTTTTTTTTTTTACAGTGTTGAACTGCCTCTCGCATTCAGCATTGCTGTGAGGTATTGGGCGCGAGGGCCACCACTGGAGAGGCTGGCGCTGCGGTCGTTCTGACGTGCAAAGTTGGATCACGTGACCCCACGATCCCACCTCGCGCCGAGCCTCCGCCGAAGCGGACGATTCACGCAGTTCACGCGCGCTTTCAAGGGCCATTCGCCAGCGTTTTTATCTACAAACATCGTCGCTTCGCGTTTATTTCACGTTCGCGGACACCTAGCGACCACAAAAGCTGAAAAGTGCGCTCGGAGTTATTGGAAACTTGTTATTTTCTAAATGACGTCGTCTGCAAAATGAACCCAGCCAGTATCACTTCTTCCCCTTTTACACCCAGGCCATTAACCAGGCTAACATCTCCGGCTTCATCAATAAAATATTCTCTCTCTCTCTCTCCCCTTTTACACTGCAGACGACGACGTGGCCAGCTTCGAACACAGATTCTCCTTCTATCAGCAGTCGCGGAGTGTCATACGGCTTATCGATGAAGGTGCAGATGCTGGACACTGATAGTTTCACTGAATCATTTAGACCACAATAAGTTACACCTTGCAGCGTACTAGTGCAAAGGGACTCCGGAACGTTTTTCGGAGTGTGTGTGTGTGGGGTAGGGGGGGCACTTAATGTCGTTTTTGCATGTTGCTTTGATTATTTTTGTTCTCAGTATTTGTCGATTCTAATTTATTTAAAATGCATATTATGTATTATTATTTACTATAATATTAATGAAATCAATTATTGTTTTAATTCATTTTAGCCGTTTAATATTTTACTAATTTGCATCATCGCTTATTTCACATTTGTATACATTTCAAAATGTTTGGAACTTTCGGAAGCACTGAAAACCTGCGGCACACCGCGCAACCCACGTGGTTGTGTGGTCCAGTGTTTTGGAAAGTACTGCACCACAGAACCACCACCTGGATTGATTGACTGATTTGTGGCGTTTAACGTACGTCCCAAAACCAGCTTTGATTATGAGAGACGCCGTGGTGGAGGACTCGGGACATTTCGACCACCTGGGTTTTTTTTTAACTACCACCAGCTTGAAAATTCTTCTCAAAAAATTTTGATTTGAGCGTAAACGGTTGGAAAGTGGGAGGGGGGGGGGGCGAGCCCCCTCTAGAAAAATGGTAGGGGTGGGGGGGGGGAACCGCCCCCCCCCCCTCCTGTTCCGGAGTCTCTGCTAGTGCATTCAAATGAGTAAACTAATACGTCCGGTCTTACGCTGTATTTTCTATCGCTATTGGCCCCTTCGTGCAAAATACGGACGGGAGTCATTCGTCGAAAAATGCAGCCATGAACTGGCTCGACCGCGATCGAAAATCGCCGTGTGACGACCGTCTTGAATACGCGGGAAAAATAAGCAACAGAAAGAGAAGCAACGAACAACTGTGCTCCAGGCTAGTGTCCTTGGGGTCATACTGGCGAGAATTTAAATTGTGATCAAGCCACAACGTCCTAAGGTGAACCTCATGTTCGAAAATAAAAAGGTTTAATGAGGCGCGCATGTGCGTATGTCGTGTCTACACCTTAAATCATGTGAGAAAGGTCGCGATTGAATGCAGCTCTATGCCTGCTGCTTTCCGCAAAATGAAGGAACCACTCGCATCGCGCTGCATAGGGGTATGCGTGTTCAGCATGAATACAAATTTGCTAATTCGATTTCTTCTTGTCAACGGCGGCCCCTTTGTTGATGCAAACATACAATGAATGAATTGCACGAGAAACACGTCGCATGCCTTTCTTGCGGCCAAAAGCTATGTGTATTTACCGCAACCGCGCGCTAAAACCATCTTGATGCTTACTTTTCATTCATTTTCATTCATCAAAATGCTATCTCACCGAAAAAAACCAGCGGACTGCGCACGCGCGGTATCCTCGCCGGTGACCATAGCAGACGACAACAGCAGTCGACGCGGTGTCTAAACTGCATTGTAATGAACCTACATTCTTTTTCCCGAAGAGTTAATTACCTTGTTGAAGAATCAATAACGTAGCCACAACAGTATTTTACAGATATCGTCTAGCTGAAATAAACGGCAGCAACAATAAGAGGGCGACGCGCAAAGCAGCTCCGCGCTGAGCAAGGCAGTGCTGTCGGAGCAATCCAACTTTGCGCGTCACACCGGTTCTCCCGCGTGGCGGCGCCACGGTATGTCCTCGCTCCCAATAGGCCTAGTGCGCTCGTTTGGCAGCGCCACCGCTCTCTCACCACGCAGCAGCCAGGATGGGCATTATCTGCTAGTTCCTGGCGCGCACAAATCTTGGAGGCCATGCATTCGCTTTCCGGAGCATAGCTCGAAGTTGCATCGAAAGGCGAGCCCCGTTTACTGTTTTGCTGCTACAGGCAGATTGCTAACGTTGACGACAGTTTAGAAAGAGCAGTTTGCTCGCGGGGGCGACTTATACGCCGTTGTAATCACACATACTGTGAGAACTGTGGGACAACGTCGAATGCTTTTCTAAAGCATTCGACGTTGTCCCGCACCAGGACTTAATCACAAAACTATCGGCTTTTGGTATTGATAAAAAAGTAATATCCTAGATAAACGGCTTTTTAACCAAACGAAAACAGAACGTCACAATCAAAAACCATCTATCACAACCACTTGATGTTTATTCTGGAGTACCTCAGGGATCGGTTCTCGCACCCTTGTTGTTTTTAATGGTCATCAACAACATCCACTTTTCAGTAGAGAACCCTGTTCAGATGAGACTATTTGTGGATGACTGTGTCTTGTATACAGTGGTACACAACTCGGACAACCAAGTTAAACTCAACAGCTCACTGCAGACAATTTATTACTGGTGTAACACTTGGGGCATGAAATTACACTCTTCAAAAATCCACTTCATTTCATTCACCAATAAGACAATCCCCCTTAACTTTACATACACAATAGGAAGCTCAATTATCAACCAAAGCAACCAAGTAAAATACCTAGGCATTACACTATCGCCGGACCTCAATTGGGAACCACATATCTTGGCCATGTGTCAGAAAGCGGAAAAGAAATTGTCCTTCCTGAGGAGAAAATTGCGCACGGCACTACCTCAACTTAAATTAAATGCATACAAAACCTTAATTAGGCCATGTTTAGAGTACGCCGATCTCATTTGGAGTCCCCATCAAAAACATCTTATTAGTAAAATAGAACGAATACAAAAATTGGCCGTAACGTTCATATATTCAGATTTCGTGAGGCAGTCCAGTTCTACACACTTACTAGCAAGGGCGAACTTAAAACCTCTTTCGCAACGTAGAATAATCTCGCGACTAAAATTTCTTTACCAATTATATCATGGTCAGTTCCACATATCACGTTCGCGTTATTTGCAAGACCCTCCTAAGCATTCATTGCGACTGAACCATTCTAAAGCAATCCACCAACCATTAAGTCGTGTCAATGCTCATAAACATTCCCTTTTTCCTTCAGCCATTTACCACTGGAATAGATTACCTAATCATACTGTGTGCTCTAACACCATAGAATCATTCATGAATCTCATACAGTGTGATGATTTTGAACAATGAGTTGACAATATATGTATATTTTTGTACTTTTGTCCCCACTCCTGCATGGGCCGAGAAAGGCCAGCAGTATGGTCAAATAAAAAAAAAAAACTGCTCAGTGCCGTCGATCCGTTAGAAATCGGTCAGCGGATTGCGCAGACGAACGTGGGTTGCGGTGTGCATTTAGAAACTCACATTAAACTTTCCTTGGTGTAATTCATATATGCGCATTTTGTAAAGCATGAATTCAGAAAATTAATCTAACAGCAACCTAGCGAGCTCGCTAGTTTCGTGATCGGTGTGCACTAGCAGAAAGCTTGGCTGGTTGCTTTGCCTTATCAGCCGCCTTAAATAATAAAAAAATCAAAAATAAAACGTTGAGACCTCACGCAGCAATGGCCTTTTCGCTTTATAGCACTGTTAACGCGTCAAATAAGCACGCTATAGCTGTCAGGCAGTGGCCGATTATTGCTTGGAATGATTTCTTATGCGCCGTCCTAGTCCTCCACAGACGAACAGACTGGTTTTGTTCTATGAATTGTATGTAAACAGGCACTTCTGTGAACGCATAGACACCCTTTTCGCCGACTCGTCAGCTGCACAAAATAAGAAAAAGTTGTGCACACTTATCGCACCTCCATGGCGCTGACCTTAATTCCGTGCACTTGGAACAAGCAATCGACATATGCTACGTACGCACGCATGATCACAAAGCGAAATATCCCCGATTGACCGTGTTTTTAGACTGCGCGAAAACGTTGCTTTCAATATGTTAAAATGTGTTTTTTTTGCTTGTAGGTCATCTCATGACCAGCCGATCATGAGGGTCAGAACGATCTATGCAATTCACCGCCGTAGCTGGTAATCGAGTGGTGATAGAACTCCAAGCTTGTAAAAAGATATTTACCAACGAGCGGCAGCTTCACTGCGCACGCCCAACAGTTTCAAACCAACGTTGCTCCAACCACCATCGTTTCATTTACAGGGAAACAGATGAAATTCCATCGTTGGTACCTTCCTGATAGTGTTCCTAAGGCTACTATAGAATCCATACATGTGACAGCACGTAGAAGTAAAATGTCCCCGCCGCGTACGCACGTTCGCGTTGCTCTGGCAAGGCCGGCCGTGAGAACTCAGTTTTTTCCGGTGGCCACCGCCAGTGGCCACAGCGACGCTGCACGCACGATTCGAAACAGGAGCGCACGAGGCCTATAGAAAGAATTCCGAGCATCACCGCTGAGATACGCCCAAATTTCAATAGCCTATCTGCGCCTCTGAGCTGGGAGATGGTGTTCCACTGGGCATCTGCCCGTTCCTCTTGCAGCATATCTGGACGTATGACAAAAGCCTACAACTTCACAAAACACAAGTGATACTAGGAGCGTCAATTCTTCACTTGACCAGCTACGATTTTTAAACCTTCCACTGATCACGATGTCAACCGGTGTCCCGTAGCTCCGGCACTATGCGGCCAGACTAGGAGATGGATTCGGCTGAACACAGGCACGTTTTCGGGAGATTTCTGTTTCAGTTGTACAATCGTACAAAACCATCAAAATTACAGAGTCTCCCAGACAATTCGGGAGACCTGGCAGGTATCAGGTATGCTTAAGTCTATTTTCCCTCTGCTATCGCTGAACCCCAAAGCTTTCATAAAATCAACCTCGTTGCTCTGCACTGCAGGGTCAAGACCTTTGCAGACATAACCAGGTGTTCAGTCGTTTCCTCTTCATCACCACTCACACCACATAAATTGCCAATTCTTTGGTACTTGGCTAAATATATCTGACCCTGTAATACTCCTGTACTGGCACTTCAAAGAACAGAGAACTCATCCTAGTTCTGTCACAGATTGCGAGTACTTTGATAACTTCCTGCTCAAAAGTTCTGCGTTTCCTGTGCTGACTTCTGTTTTCCACAGACCCCTCTCTGTTTCTTTACCCGTTTCTTCATCTATAGTTCTTGGTTCAGTCACCTGTTGCCCAGATATCTGCTTGACAATTTGCTTGTTTTCTTCCATTTTTTATCAACATTCCTCATGTACAAGTAGCTGAAAACCTTAGCCCACTGCTTTTCCTACATTTCTTTCAATCACTCTTCAAATATTATCTTGCTGCTAGCTTTCCTACCTTCGAATGATGGCACCCTATATTCCC
This sequence comes from Hyalomma asiaticum, assembly GCA_013339685.2. Lineage (NCBI taxonomy): Eukaryota > Metazoa > Arthropoda > Arachnida > Ixodida > Ixodidae > Hyalomma > Hyalomma asiaticum. The sequence continues at coordinate 228,477,667 of CM023481.1, forward strand.
TGGTGTATTTCCCTGTGCCCCCAACGCCAGCATCCCTGCACTACGTTGCTGAATTTCCAGCCATTCTTGAACCTCTGAAAAATTTTACACCTCACTGTTGCACTTTTTCACTCTCTCCTAAATGGGGAAAAGTTCAAGTTTAAAGGATCTTTTTTTCCAAGTAGCCACATTCTCGCCACTACTGGCTGCCGAGTTCACATAGTTATGTCAGTCAAAAAAAAAGAAGAGGAACGGAAGAAAACTTTAAAGCATGCAGACATGCAATTTAAAAAACGCAAGGTCCACGCGACAATACATCGCAAAGAAAGAGAAACGAAAGAAATGCGACCACTGCAGTCGGAAGTACCATTGCAATGGATGGAAATACACATGCATGCTGCGAACGTTGGATTCATGCATCCGATTTCAACGTACCATAAGCGTCATCAGCTCCTGTTGAAGCCTGAAAAAGAGGAACTATATGAACAACACAACCAGGTTTATGCGCCAACCGAATTCCTGTTTGCGACTAGACGTCAGCATGTGCCTTAATATGCCGCAAAAACTGAACATCTAGCACAATCACACGGCCGCAACCTAAATTTCCCTAAATTATGTATGCTGTGGAAACATACTCTACTGGCCATGGTTAACAAGCAGAGATAAAAGAAGGGGCCAGAAATAAACAATGCATTAGTTACGCAGCTACACAACAAGAGCGAAAAATACGCTGCCCTCGAAATCTGACAACTTATTCTTCAGACATAAAGCCAATTTAGAGATTGATTGTGAGCTAGGCCTACGACTGGCAACGAACTCTAAAGCACCGGTCCGTTACCTTTTCGCGACTGAATGCCTTCCAGAGTCAACCCTTCGTTGTTCGTCACTGCTTTTAGCATGCTCTTCGTGGCCCAGTGGGTCGACATTTTGTGAAGCCATATTCAAAACAACGTCCCGCAGTCCGCACGTACTGCCTAAGCTTACGCTGCTTCCACGTTCGTGTTCAAACCGTCAAAATCAAACGAATGCGGCTGCTAGCCAATCACTACAGGGTACAGCACACCGCTGCTGCAGTGTTGCCATGAGACAATACTGTAGTAGGCTTTTACGCGAAAAATCTGCAGAAATCAGCAGATCTTTAATTTCAGTTACTGTACTCACTTTCTGAAACTAGTGTCCTACGAGATAATGCAAAATATCCACCTAGATTGTCGTCGGTGCTTTAGAGAGAGACGAGAAAAAGCTTTTACGTACTGAGTCACGGAGACTCCGTGACTCAGTACGTAAAAGCTAGGGTATGGCCAATGTCCTCAAAAGAAAACATAACCCCCTCATAGCTTGAAAAAATAAAGTGTACTGCGCGTGAACAGGCATCTTTGAAATGGCATGTCACGTTTATGCTTTAAAAACGGCTGTGTCAGTAGTACCTCTGCAAATCGTCCGTTCTCCTTATCAGTGGCCTGTGAATGAAGATCTGTGCCATTTTGACGAAGCCATTAGGCACTTCACGTTGAGAAGGCCATGAATTAAATTATTCCGCAGTCATCAAAAATCAAACTGGTCGAAAGGTCGGATCCCCCGGTGCAAGCCATGATGCAAGCGGCGCATTTTGAAATATTTTCAGTAGCTGCTTAAAGGGCCCATGACAGCTATTTTCTTGTTGGAGACTTTTATGTTCTAATAAGTAGAACATTGTCTTGTAATCACGGCATGGAGTGGCAAATTCTCCAGCGCGAAGTCTAATTAGTCACAGCATCGTTAATTTTGTTCAGTTTTAATGAAGCTTCGAAACGCGCGCCAAAAACAGCAAGAAACTAGCGCCGCGGGGCTAGCGCGGCGGCTGTCGGAAGTGAGCGCATGCACTGATCACTTGAGCTCAAGATTCGGTGACGTTGCGGAGAGCGCGAGCGCCAGACCAGCTCGCCACACTCGCTTTGCGTCATAGCGTGTGTACGATGTACGCTTGAGCGACCAACACGGAGAGGAAGCAGAAAAATACGGCTTTTGGCGTGGCCTCCGCGATCAGCTGCGAGAGCCGATCTTGGAGGCTACGCTCGGAGGTCATAGTGCGGCGCGCCCGTGTGTCTCTGTGACGTCACGATATCAACTTACAAAAGTGAAACGTCACAGATGGCCCACAAAATACGTCACACTAGTGGCGATGTCGCGAGGTGCTGCAAGCTCGGATGAGCATTCCCGCTTACTTTGAAACCATATTAAAATTACTTAGAGGCGACGTTCGCCGCTAATACTTGGTCAAGATTGCCTTCGTATGCAGGAAAACCAATTAACGCAAGCATCTCGCGTTTGAAATTTCGGTGTCATGGGACCTTTAAGGTAACAGAAATGGTGAACACGCTGTAATTCAAATATTTTATAAGCCTCACTGCAAAAGTTCAAAAACTATGATCACCATACGGGATCAGCGGACCCTGGTATAAACATTTTGTAAACATCATGGGAGTAGCCAGGTGGCGCGAGGCAACCTCAGCGTTTTTAAGGAATATGAAAGAGGTTAGGTGGGCAGTGAAGGTGTTCCGCTATTTATATAGAAAGAGCGTTGACACGCAGTGGAGAAAGAGAACTAGGAGGCTCACCAGTAAATATACGGCTCTAAGAGAACTGACAACAAAGAGCGTAAAGGGAAAAGTCAGAGAGGCGGAGAAGATTTACTGGAGGACAGCGATGGAAAAAAAAACCGACTCTGAATAACTACCGAGAGGGCAAAAACGAAATAAAGAGGGAGGCATTTTATGATAATTCAAGAGGAAGCGCTTTATTGTTTGAAGCGAGATTGGGCTGCCTTAGAACGCGTGTTTATAAAGCGAAATTCAGTAAAGAAGAAGAAAAATGCACATGCTGTGAGGAAGATAGGGAAACGACAGAGCATGTTCTGATTGAATGCGGAAATATCCACCCAGGTGTACGTTTGGGCACCACCCTACATGAAGCCTTGGGTTTTAGGGCGAACAACGGGAAGCTGAACATAGCCGCGATTGAAATAAGTAAGAGACGGTTAGAATACTGGTGGCAGAAAACTAGAGAGAACGGACAAAAATAATTATAGGGAAAAATATGGAATTTCTGCCATAAGGGGCAGGGAACTGGGATATGAAATTCCGTTTTTGATATGGCATGATCGATTTGATTGAAGTAAATTTAAAAGGCATGAGGAAAATTAAAAGAGAAAAAAAAAAAGTTCTTAAATCTTCTTACGAGCCTGGTGGCGCACATGTCACCGCCCCGTTGCAAAGGGGAAGCTCATAGCATCCATCCATCCATCCATCCATCCGTCTGCATTGGACTCTAATAAAGTTGTTCTCTCTCATCACGTGCTTAATGCTGTTACAGTGCCTAGAAATATAATGCTGTGGTGCCTTTGCTTCGACTTGACTTCGAATGTTTCGTGTGTGTGTGTGTGTGTGTGTGTGTGTGTGTGTGTGTTACTCTCTCTTGTATTTCGCCGGTTTCGCTTCTTGAATTTATGTGTTTACTAGAGAGGTGCACAGAGGAGGTCGTGGAGATGTGCCGGTTACACAGCCTTTACACTCTACCATAGGGTTAATATTAACTCTATGCACTCTACTCGAGTTATCATGGCGTCGCCGAGGTTCGTCGTTCTTACCGGTTCTCCTGGTGTTGGCAAAACCACTATTGTAAAGAACGCAGTGAAGGCTCTTGCCGACCAAGGTATCGCTGTCTCGGGCTTCTACACGACCGAACTGCGAGAGGATGGAAACCGAGTTGGATTTGATGTTGTTACGATTGATGGCAAAAGGGCCCCGTTAGCTCGGCTCCGCGAAATGTGCCCCGGTGGGAAAGGTCCATTTGTGGGAAAGTACTGTGTCACCGTGCAAGCATTCGAAAACATTGCCCTGGATTCTTTGAAAAAAACGCAGTGCGATGTTCTTGTCATCGATGAAGTTGGCAAGATGGAACTTTTCTCCAAGCCATTTGGAAATCAAGTCGCTGAACTCATTTCTAACGAAAGCAGCTGTATTCTCGCCACCGTACCCGTGAGTACTGGAACGCTGTGCCTGCCACTTGTGGACCAGATCAAAAGTCACAAGTGCGCACGAGTTTTGCACGTTAACCGCTCAAATCGGGACCGTCTCGTAAATGAAGTGTTGGACATTATTCGCAGTGCTGTTGGCAAATAAAAGGGACGAAGAGGCAGGGTCGTCGCATCTCCCTTTCCAATTTTGAACTGCGCAAGTCCGATCTCTCAAGTTTCGCTAAGGCGAGCTTCCTCTTTTGGATGCGTGATCGAGAGTGTGTGTCGGGAGTCAAATTTAGACGCTGAGCTGTTCGACTTCACCGCAAGGGAGGGGGTAGGGGGGAACTTCGTTTGCGTTGCGCGTTTTTAAGTTGCGATATGGACGTCGTTCGAAGAGCGGTTGAGGAATACTGCTTTAGAATCTTCGTAAGTACTAAAAAATGTTTACGCTTACATTTTTGCTAGACCCTTGGGCGGAATGTGTTGCTCGACTGCGTAGGTAGCTACTGACGCTGTTTTTTCGTGTCGGTTGAGAGAAGGCGGACTTAATATCGGGTTAGTTTTAACGTAAGTGCCTTTTCTGTTGTCCAGATGCACGCCATGACTTGGTCAGGTGGTACACCTCATTGAAAGAAGACCATTGAGATGTGTTACTTCCAGTGCCTTGTCGACATGGAAGATAATCAAAAGGTTGTTTCATATGAAAGCCTTCCTGAAACTGTTCTCCTACAAATTTTTATGAACCTTCCGCTACCTGATCGCCTTCAAGCAGCCCTATCCTGTCGTCAGTGGTGCAACGTCTTCACTTCTCCAGCTGCATGGGCCACTTTTCACTTTCGCTTCTATGACCGCAAAGACACAAGGTTTCTTCAGTGCATTGTATCCTATGGTTCTTACCTGCATCATGTGGTCATCGAACTCAACCAGTTCCAAAATGTCAATCGTGTGAATGCAGTACAAGCACTTCTACTACTTTCCAAGTGTTCTTCTACAAGGTTATCAAACCTAAGCATCATATGCACTGGTGAGAATCCTCTGTTTTATGCAGGTAAAGAATTTGTGTCAGCCTTGGAAGCTGTTTTCAAGAGGTCTAACAGTCATTTGGTTCAAGTAGATCTCAGCAAGTTTCCAATGATGATTGATTCACATACCATTGATGTTCTGTCTCAGCACAACCCCAGACTAGAAAGTTTGAACATTCAGAATGACAACCTCGTTTGCTTGGTACAACCAGAAAGCATCCTCAGACTAGCTCAGCGCTGCCGGCGGCTACGTGAGCTGTGTTTACACAAGTGCAGCCTTTCTCAAGATGTGCTTCTGTGCTTCCTTGAAGGAAACCGTGCTGCTCTTGAGCACCTATCTCTGCAGTGCCGCAGTGAGGAGATCATTGCCAGCCACCCCCAGGATGAAAAAACACAACTTAGCTCGGAGCTCTGGATTTGTGTGGTTGAACGCCTGCCCATGCTGCGTGTGACCCTGCATTTTGACCAGACTTGTCCACTTGTTGTCATTCCTTTGGTTATGAAGCCAGAGGTACCGTGTGCAGTGTTGAGGCTGGAGACTTTCACAATAATACATGACATGGTGTTACTGGCTGCATACCACTACTCAGAAACACTTGAAAAACTTATCTTGCAAGCGCCACCTAGCGCTGAACTGGAAAATGCTTTGCTGGAACTTTCTCACAGGTGTTCTAAGCTAAGGGCACTGCATGTCTTTTGCCCATTGAGCGTGCACACAATAGATAACATCCTACTGGAGCACCCACACATGAAAGCTAGTGGGCTCTACACATTGAGATCCGAAAGGGGTACTGATGGGCCATGGGCAACAGATGAAAAAGTGAATGCTTAGTTTGTTATATCATACCTGTACAAATACACTGTGCTGTAAAAAAAGCCAAATCATGAACTTTCCCTCCCAGTCTAGTCATAAGTATCAGAGGGTTAAGGTTTGGCAAAGGCATTAAAATTGCATTTAACATCTGAGGAGTATACTTATGAAGTTACAGTACATAATTATGAATACATTATGAATTTAAAGGGGTCATGAAACATTTTCTGAAAATTTTTTAGAAATAGTGTAATAGGCACTCTGCCCTCCAAACTATAATGCACATTGTTTCATTGCACCACCTGCATTGATTCACAGCGATAAAAACATGGTTTCAATTTCACAGCACGCGCTCCCCTCAACTCTGCAGCTGATGTTACGTTCTTCGCCACCATGGCCTCCGAGATTCAAGCTCTCTCGGAGACCATGGAAAAACAAACCGTGCCACAGCCCTGCTGTCGTACAGCGGCACCACACGGGGCCCAACTATTTCCTTATTTGCTAGGTTTCGTATAAATTGTTATTTTAGAGCAAATGAAATTTAGCGACATGTTTACGTTTTTCTTAAGGCGATGCCACTGAATAGTGCCTATGCCAGCCTGTGGTGTCGCATGGTCATTTCGGGAGCACAACAATGTTAGGATTTCATACGGGCATTATTAAATGTGTACTGAATATTGCACCAAAATATTTCAGGATCAGCATGTCGAATGCCTGTTGAAGCAGTGAGAATAACACCCGGGTAGTTCCATATTCTTTTCACGACCCCTCCCAAAAATATTGCAAGTTGTGTGCCTACACACTCAACTTCGAAAAAGGACTTATATATTCTATGTGAGCATGTTGTAAACACTTTTTCCCGACGCATCAAGGCAGTCCAAGCTGGCTGAAGATTTTACATAATGCAGTACTAATGTGCACGAGATGTTCACTGGTAACTAGTTTTTAGTTGATAGAAGCGCACTTGGCTTGTGATGTGTCAAAGGATCCCTGTAACTGTTTTTTTTACATTGTGTTACTGATTAGGCTGCGTCATTATCAACTCATTCACACCATCAGTTGTGCAAAGCACCTTGCATCAAAGCAGCTGCAGGCTTTTTGTGTTGCCTTCTTTCTTACCGTTGCTGTTCCTCCTCAACTCACTTAGCCGTGGGTGGCATGCCAGCAACAGCTGCACCTCCTGCGGCAGCCACTGCGATCACAGGCCGAGGCAATAACTGGCCTACTAGAATCAGTGCACCGGCAACTTGCACAAGTGTGCGCAACGAGGTGTTTTGAAGATACCGGTCGCTGTCTGCAAACATTTTCTTTAGTGCTCATGACATTGGTGGGGGAAGGCCAATCACATCAGTAGTTACATGCCCATTGCACGACCCATGGGCAGGGGCAGTCGGAAACTCATTAGAATGAGTCGTGTCAATCTCTAATAATATGAATATTTAAAGCATTGTGGAAAGTTACACACCTATCTCAGAGCACTGATATTGGGCTGCTAACGACCAGAAGGGCTTGGGCTACTTGTGCAGCGCATTTGTACAAAATTGCCAACTGCTTCAAGGTCCGGGACACTAAAGAGTGACATTAAATCAGTTTATAAAAATAAATTCATCCTTCAGAACTCCGTTGTAGTTGGTATAAAAGAGAAAATGAAGGTCAAAATTTCATTTTTTGAACTTCACACCAAAACCTTAGTACCTAAACGTAAGCATGATGTCATAGATTTCAAAGCCTTCTTTTTGTATTTTGGCCACATGGCTCAATGAAATTTCCCAAAACTTGCTATGTTAAAGTCTCTGGCCCCTTCACAACACAATGCATTACATATTTACTGATAATTATGCAGATCCTTTCAGGTGCCTTTAAAATATGCGGCGTTGCAGTGGCTTGGCGCAGAAACCTTGTAGCAGCACTGCCATATGTATGTGGGCTTGCTTACTCACTTACTGTCCCCCTTATCTGAAGCAAATCTTGTATGCCTACACTCCATCTTTTCACATGGCCACTTTGGTGCCTTTTGGCACCTTGCTAAATGCTCCAGCTTATACAGCATAGAATTTTGACCGAGGAAGTACACCAAACTTCTGTTAAGACAAACTGTGTTGAGATGAAGTCTTGCATATAGAGTAGCAAGCAATGTGGGAACATCTGGTTGGTTTTTCCACGGACTCAATTTAAAAAAAAAATTTGCTGTTTTAATGGTAAAGACGAGCTTCTCTAGCGACAATGAACAATGGGTCCTTCTTATTTTTAAAATCTGGCAGCCAGATAGGAGCCAGGTTGTTGCGTTCTTGAGGGGAAACATTGTCATGGTCACATGTGCTGGAACCATGATAGTATCTGGAGAGCTGTCGGACCAAAAATGGCGTTAATTCATCCGGACACTTTGAACATCAAGATATTTTAATTTACAATAGAATGCTGATTTGGGCAACAGCAAAACACCACTTAGATAAAACCATGCAAGAATGCTTTCAGACAGACAGAGGAACTTTATTGCGTCCTGGAACGAGGGTTCCGAAAAACCTGTGAAGGGCATCACCTGCGAAAGGGTCGGTAACCAAAGGTTCCCACTCGCTTCACAGGCTCCCTGGACCACCCGGAGTCACAAGGTTTGGACTTGCGATGCACTTTAAGAATTCCGTCTTGTCGACAGGATGCTTTCTTGTGGAAACGCGCAAGCGCCACGTTAAATGAGAAAAATTTGCTAGCTGATCGCACTCTGAACACTTCCGCGAAATGTCCGTATGGGAATGGTGCACAAGGCCAGGTGGCTCCACCGTCGCCCTCTGCGTTCAGCGCCAATGCGGGCGCTCCTCCGTCGTTGGGGTGATAAGGCTCCCTCCCGCACCGCGCGCACGCCTGCTTGTGCGGGGCTGGCGTCGTCTGCATGTGTTCCGCCGCATCTTCTTACTGGTTTTAAGACCATAGAAGGTTTGGCAAATTTCTTCCGTGGGGCTAATATTGCTAAAGGAAAACATTCATACGAGGCAGGCCATGTGCATCAAGGCAAAGAAAGTGTGTCTGCTGACGGAAGCGTGGTGACCGTCCTATGTGCCTCCCAAACGCAGGAGACAAAATACTCGAAAAGATACTCCAAAAATTGTAAGATTGCCAGGCTGGAAAGCAAAAGAGATGATTTTACTGTGATCCTTGCTAATTTGTAATTATTTGTTATCGGTATGTATGCACTATTATCAATATATTAGTCCCAACATAATTAAAGCTCTACAATAAAGCAGTGAAAGTCTGTAGCTGTATCCATCATGCGTGAGCATAGTGCTTGTGTGCGCGTATTGGGAAGAGAAGCTGTGAAGCCACGGACTGCAAGACCTGATCTGTTTATTTCCGTTAATCGTAATGATAGAAAACGCGGCGGTGGTGCCTGGAAGCGTCGACAACGTACGTCCATTTATTTATTTCTAAACAATCAGGGCTGAACTAAGCAATACGGTTCTAACTCCTTTTGAAAGATTGCGTTAGAAACCAAAATGAAAGAAAGAAAGAGGAACACGACTGGAAAGAAGACAGCAGGACGCCTCTCAGTGGCTTTTGTTATCCGGTGCCTCAACTCCTTCGTGGGTCGTCTAGGCCGGCAGGCGCATACAATTAAGAGGCACATAGTCCGTTTTTAACGAGCTTATAATTTTCTTCTTTCTTTCCTTTTTTTTTTTTTTGCGAGAGGCATTCCAGTAGATTGACGGCGATCCTTGTTCTGGTCAGAGTACCAACGAAAGGAAAGACCAAACCATTCAAATGCATGACGGAGCTCTAGGACAAAAAAAAAAAAAAAAAGGGGGGGGGGGGAAAAAGGATGAAAAAAAAACGCAGCAGGGCGGGCCGCGAGCGAAAAGTACGGAGCGCCTTAGTCCAAACGGATGTGCGTGTTGCAGCCTGATATCCCACACAAGCGGCTCGTTAAAAAACGGCGCGAACCATTGCAAATTGACAACACATGTCGTCTGCTAGTAGAAGAGTGTTGCCGGAACGCGCGCACCAACTCCCTCCCATTGACAACCCACCTTTCACGTACTCTTCGCAGAATGCTGGGGGACAGAATGCACGTCACATTGCAAACTAGCACCACATGTCGTCTGCTAAGGAGAGGGCGTCGACGGAACGCGCGCGCAAGCGACCGCTTCTCCTTCCGCATTGTGCTTTCTCGGAGCTACAAATATTTGTCCCTGGTGATCTGCTATAAGTATTGTTGCGGCCGAGGACACAACAAATCTTGTTGCTGAACACCGAGCTGTACTGCAACGACCTTTGGAAGAAAAAAGAACTGCGGGAAAACGCGAATAACTTGGTTTTAAAGCTACTGCCAGCCCTGCGACCGGAGATTCTATCGCCCCAAGGACGAGCGCGCCGCCACGATCGGCGCTCCCGTCGGCGGAGAGTTCCCCGGGTTGTTTTATGCAGACGATATTGTGCTATTCGCAGACAGTCGAACAGATTTGCAGGGTCTGGTTAGTATATGTGGTCGGGAAAGTGAAGATTTAGGGCTAAAATTTAGTGTGACAAAATGCGGCTGGATGATATTCAATGACAGCAACAATCAGACCATATCAATACAGGGCGAGGAGATACCCAGAGTACGAGAGTACAAATACCTCGGGATATGGATAAATGATGGGAATAGATACATGGAAGTACAAGAAAAAGCTATGATAGTTAAAGGAAAGAGGAACTCCGCAATAATGAAACATAGAGCGCTGTGGGGTTACAACAGGTACGAGGTAATTCGAGGTTTGTGGAAAGGTGTAATGGTGCCAGCACTTACATTCGGAAACTCAGTGGTGTGCATGAGGTCAGAGGTACAATCAGGGCTGGACGTGAATCAGAGGACGGTCAGACGTCTCGCACTGGGCGCCCATGGGAAGACCACAAATGAGGCTGTTAAGGGGGATATGGGATGGTCTGACTTTGAGGGAAGGGAAGCTCAGAGTAAAATTAGGTACGAACAGAGATTAAGGAATACGAAAGAAAGTAGATGGGCAGCGAAAGTATTCAGGTATTTGTATAGGAAGAACGTTGATTCACAATGGAGGAAGAGAACTAGGAAGCTTACCAGTAAGTATACATCCAGTAACGAAACGGATGGGACGAAAAAGAGCGTTAAGAGCATGGTCAGAGCGGCGGAGAACTCGGATTGGATAGCTAGAATGGAGAAGAAACCGGCATTGAACAACTACCGAAAAGGGAAAGACGAAATCAAGAGAGAAAAATTTTACGATAATTCAAAGGGAAGCGCTTTACTGTTTGAGGCAAGGTCCGGTTGCCTGAGAACCCGAAGTTACAGAGCAAAATTCAATAAAGAAGGGGATACATGTACGTGCTGTGGAAAAGCTAGGGAAACGACAGACCATATTTTGATTGAATGTACAGATGTCCACCCAGGTGTAGCTGTGGACACTACCCTACAGGAGGCCATGGGTTTCAGGAGTAACAGGGGAAAGCTGAACATGCCGGCGATAGATATAAGTAAAAGGCGCTTAGAGCATTGGTGGCGCAAAAGTATGGAGCAAAGAAAAGCGAAAGGTAGTTCGGGTAAGATTGTTTCATCACAGAGGAACGATAATAGATAAAATAAATAGACGAAGTAAAAAATTAGTTGTGAAAATATGTGTGATTCGGGAAAAGAAATGGTTGTAAACGAAAAAGAAATAAAGCTAGAGCTTGGTGGCCCGGCCACCGCCCCGTTATAAAGGGGACGCTCCTAATATCCATCCATCCATCCAGTTACAAGTGCACCATCCCCATACACAGCCATAGTGGCCACTGACGGGAATGATCTAGTCTGGACGAGTCGGAGGGCGATCTCCTGTCTTCGAGTTAGCTCTCTGTGCGGATCTGGAAAGGATTTCCTGCCTAGTCCATAGTGAGAAGTTACCTCGTGAGAGGTGGTCAACGGGTCCCTGTCGGCGCCATCACCACTCCCCTTCCCCGCAACATGCGGGGGGCTCGTTTGCCCGAGGCGGAGAATAAGTCCTCGCACACGAGCATGAGCTATTTCGTTGGGGTTGGCGTTGCCGTCAACGGAGGCGCCCATATGGGAGGGAAACCACATCAACTCATAGGGAATATTGTAGATTTAGTTAAAATCCTGCGAGCAGCCAAGGAGATTTGATTGGCGTTAAACGACCTGACGGCCGTCATGGAATCGGAAAAGAATGCTTTAAGTCACCATTTTCTATCATGCTGAGGCAAAATGAGTGCTAATCTTGCAATTAGCTTCCAATTTTAAACCAACTCAGTTGACTGTTTGGATAATTGGATGCACCAGTCATCATGTCACTTCTTTCTTTTGGTAATTCTGCTAAGACTTACAGGCTTTCACAGTCCCTTCGAGTTTGTCTTAAAACATTGTACGTAGTTTGTACAGGTTTCTAAGGAAGAAATTCATGGATTTTCAAGGACTTTTCGGGATTTTAAAGGCCCTCTTCAAGTGGTTAACTATTTTTTTCTTTCATATTGAAGATCGTCAGTCAATCATCTCAGAAGGCCTGATACATTTATTCTACAAAAAGAAAGATCGTTATAAAGCTGCTTGTATTGTACACAAAAAATTAATAAAGATAGCTTTACCAAATGTCACAGTGCAATTTTGTTGATATGTATCACCAGAGGCATCACATAGAATAGGAAACACTAGTTCTATTCAGATCTCAAAGTCCACAACCAAGAGCCGCCTTCACGATGACAAAGACCAATTAAAGTTTAGTATTCCACAAATTCATGGTTTTTGAAGGACTGGTGCACGGAAGAATAATAATATAGGAGGTGAAACTCCAAGCTCGCACCAGTGATTGCGCTGGTCGTGTTAATATCACCTTGGGTAGGAGGATATGCGCAACTTTGTACATGCTACTGTGGGCTGGCGGTCGTAGATGAGACACACATGGTGGCGATGCAACAAACTATCGTTTTTTTTCCCCTTGATAGACCGCATAAATGTGCCCATAGACCTGTGAAGCCGTGGCGGCGTCTCTGGTAGCGTTCCATAAAAAAAATTTGGTACTGGCGTGCTAGGTGGCACTGTCGTGGCATCTGCTGCTGCGTTTTACAGCAGCAGACACTGTGACATTGTAAATAGTTAGGTGGCACTGTCATGGCATCTGCTGCTGCACTTTGGCAGCAGCAAACACTGTGACATTGTAAATAGTTTGTGTGATTGTATGTAATGTTCTTTGTTATGTGTTATCTGTGTATATACCATCATCACCACCAAGAACATGGAGTAGCATGTTAGACCAATTGCCAGGTAAACATCATCATTTCATTAAAGGTTTTCTCTCTCTATCACAACTGCTGAAGAAGCCAAGTTGCTTTTCTGAAATAATTTCTGCTCTATGGACTGGTGAGAAATTCAAGGTTTGTGAAGGCCTTGGAAACAGACTTCTGAAATTCAAGGGTGTACCCTGCTGTAGTGCCCCTGAGTTCCCACTTCTGCTCTGCATAATAAAACAATGAAGTATGACATAGAACCTCACATATAATGCAAGCTCATATAAATTTCAGAAATACACAGATAACTTGATGGTGGCAGCCAACAGCTTTCTTCCCTTAAATTCTTCCCAGGACAATGGTTGAACATCGCGTTCACTTTATGCCATTTCTACATCATTGCCTTGCAGTGTACACCCAACATAATTGATGTCGGCATTTCAGCACAGCTTATAAGCAGTGTATAGTATGTAAAAATGCATAACGAAAATAAAGACAGTAGTATACATCAAATTAGTTGTATAGCAGTTCATTCGACACTTTGGAAAAGCTTCATTTCACATCGATCACAACCTTTGTGCATTAAATCTGCATATTTGATTTCATTTCTAGAACAAAATACAATGACAAACAAGAACTAAGAAAGCACTTATATATTTTAAAATTATTGGAACATTCCAGCTCTCTGATGGGAGCCTAGTTCACAATAAGCCATTCTCTGTACTTCATCGTACTTCCAATTGCCAGTCAGACTGGGTTTGGCAATACCAGAGCTAGTCTGTCAATTCTTTTCTGGTCACGAAACTCCTCCGTAACACTATGGGGAGAGCTTGCTATGCGGCCGCGAGGCGGTGCTAGGAGCACGCAGGGGGCATGGAGGCGGTGGCCAGACATAGGGTGTACCAGCTGCGCACTGTGTAAGGATCGTGTAGTGCCCAATAAATTCGGCTGCATCAGGCCACATCTAATTAAATGTAGACTAATTCTGTTATTTCTGCTATGACTAATTAGATTAATGCTAACCTGATACTGATTAGGCTAAACATAATGAATACTGATCACACTAAGCATAATTATTACTTATTAGGCCAGTACTAATTAAACCAGTTATGATTAAACAGCCTAATTAAGACATGACAGTATGGACACTTAATTAAGCAATATTAAGACGTCTAATTAGGTCAAATGAGGCAAGCCCATTTGAGCTGAGACTAAATAGGTTACCAAGTGAGACCTAGCAAGGACATGTAAGACCTAGCAAAATCATGTAAAACTTCAAATCGGCCAGCTTCGCTGTGTTAATGTGTGACTTAGCGCATTGCTTAGCACAGCAAAGCAAGCACTGCTAAATTTTTGTAGGGTCTTTCCATAATATTTTTTTTCTTTACAGTCATTGGTTTGCAACAGTGCCATGTTCACAAACAGCTGTATTGGAATATTACATTATGTGAAGTTTTGTGCAATTGGGAACTTGTATGGCTTCAGCTTGACATATATTTGAGCAGTTTGCCTTATTTTATGTTTTTCACATATAACTGACTGTGTAGCAGCAATATTCTCATGATTGCACATGCTTGTTTTATTTCATGTAACGACAAAACCTCAGAGTGCCTTTCAAATCATGGGCTGATTGCAGTAATTAGGGCAACAGCGCTGAAATGGCAGGGACAGGAACTGCGACAGGACGTGTGGTAACATTTAACTGATCTTATTTCAAAAATACATGGTGCGTATATCTGCAGCATGAATGCAAAGTAAAACATATCACACGTAGAAATAAGCACTTTCTAGAAAGCAATTCCCTTCCATTCAGAATTACCTATGTGGTGCTAAAGTAATTTGCCCCTTTTTTTGCAACAACCACATTGTGCGTCACCATGTAAAACATGAGTGATAGTCGAATATCCACGGTATGATACATGGCAAAACAAACTACTTCAAACCAGCACAGCTTCTTCCACCAAGCACAGTGTGCTCGGACACATGCCCCCTTGCTCACAGTGGTACCTTTAGCGGCGCTTCCTGTCCCTGTATGAAATGGCAGTTGGAATTTTGTGAGCAGAAAAACATTGAAGGACTCTGGTAATACCCTCCATTTTATCATTTTTTTTGTGTAATCGTGTAATTTCTAGCATCTTGTGTGTAGTAGCAAGCCCGCATATAATAGAGCTGATTTATTCACACATAACAAGACCCTTCAGTTCTTGTCCAACATCAGTGCAAGAAAAGATAACTGTACGGCCGTTATCACTAAAATTTATATTATCAGGCACCTACTTTAATTAGCAATGACATTGAAGCTGCTGCATCTCAAATTAACCAAAATCTACAAGACACACCCCCTCATCAACGACATACACATTTGTCTATGCAACTTGTTTTTGCCAGTTCTACTGATTAAAGATGAAGAAAGAGCAATGTACATTGACTTCTGAATCAATTCAACTTTTCTTATCATTGACATGTCTTCATTTAACATCAACATACTGTTGCAGGACTCCAGAAGATCACTTTTCTGAAGATAATGGCATGTTCGATAAGTCGTTTAACAATTTTTGTTCTTAGGGCAACATGAAAGCTACCACTTTGGTTTGCTAAGCACGACTTTATATATATAACAAATGGCACATATATTCCCATGCTCATAATTCATTCTTTTTATGCAAGAGTCAAACTTGACCAGCTTCATAATTATTAAATAATTAATTGCTATTTACAATTGGTGTTTTCATGATATGTTGTGGCCATTACTGCACCAAGGTGGCCAGTCTTGCTCTGGTGAGGGAGTGCATCACTGGCTATGGTCACCAAGATCAGGCTGCACCCCAAGCCTTCTGCAATTCCACCAATACATGGATATTTTTTTTAATCTGGTGGAGAATTGCCTGGGACCAGGATTCAAACCGCGGCTTTCTTGCACATGAGGATGATGCCCTACATCTACGCCACTGCTGCTTTTGGGTTAGAAAAATGCACGGAGTATAGCCGAACCCCTCTATATAGTCTTCATAGATTGCGAAGAAGTATTTGACTCAGTCAAAATCTCAGCAGTCATGGTGGCACTGCATAATCAGGTTGCAGACGAGCATGACATAAAAACATTAGAAGATATCTACACAGGCTCTACAACTACTATGGTTCTCCGTAAAGAGAGCAGAAAACTACCTGTAAAGAAAGGTGTTAGACAAGGTGATACAACCACCCCAATATTATTCACAACATGTTTACAGGATGTACTATTTAGAACATTGGATTGGGAACAGACTGGTGTAAGGGTTAATGGACAGCAACTCAGTAACCCCCGATTTGCTGATGACATTGCCTTGCTAAGTAACTCAGGGGACAAATTCCAGAGCATAATTATTGAACTAGACAGGCAAAGTAGAAGAATGGGTCTGAAAATTAATATGCAGAAAATAAAGTAATGTTCAATAGCCTCGGAAGTGCACAGCAGTCTGAGATAGGTGGCAAGGCGCTGCAAGTGGTAAGCGAATATACCGGGTGCCTCAGCAAACGCTTCAAATATTCCCAAAAATGGGCTCTTCAAGAAATAAGAAAACTTAATGAACAATTTCTCCAGTTGGGTGTGCATCAGTAATCATGAGAAATGCAATTTGCATTGGTAACCAACTGATATGACCGGACTAACTTTCTGCCTTGTGGAATTTTGAGCTTATTGTCAGTGGTGACTTCGTAGCCGCAGAGACAACGGTGCAGAATTTGTTCTTAAAGCAAAGAAAATGTCATTCTCTGAAGCCCTGCAGCCTGCGAAAACCTGCCCTTTTTTTCCTTATCAAACCGAGACTCACTGCAGTAGCACTGGAAGTCACATGCGAACGCAACATCTGCTAGTGACGTGTTCCAATAGCTGTTGCAATCAATGCAAACTGTACGGGCTCTCAACACTCACGGCCGTGTAATTTGCAATGATAAATAGGCTTGTTCTTCCACTTAGCAAATAAGCAAAAGATAACTCTTGTTCTACCTATGCAGAGCATTGAGGCTTTCTGGCATAGGGAAAAATAGTCAAAAGCACATCATACATTTTGAAATGGCCACTACAATCATTGTAATGGGTCACCTCTGGAGGTTGCATTTGCACGTGAATTCCGGTGCTCTTCAGGCACTCGGTTTTGTTTTGGCGAGGGAAAGAGCCCAGGTTTTCTCGTACTGCAGGGCTTTAGAAAATTACTTTTGCTTTGTTTTATAAGCTACTATCATCATCATCTCCTCAGCTAAAAACTCGCCATTGAAGATAACTATCAAAAGCCTCTAATTAAAAAGTTAATAAGTGAATCTTATTATACAGCTAGTTAATTACCACTTTATTTGGACTTCCTGACATCTGCCTCAAGTAACGGTTGCTTTTGAGAGAGGTTTTTGGTTTTTCTTGGACAGCCTATTTTTAAGAATTTTTGAAACTGTTCGCTCAAAAACCCTGTATCTATTTAGGCCAGGGAGTGACTCCTGACCCAAATCATAAGGATAAGAATGGGGTGGAGTGCATTTGGCAAGCATTCTGAGATAATGAATAGTAGCTTACAAATGTGGAGGCTCACTAAACCAGTTCAGCTTAACTCGAGAATGAAGCAGTTAGCAATGGAATGAAAAATCACAGGTGTAACATTAAGAGACAAGAAGAGAATGGAGTAGTCCAGGGAACAAAAGCGTGTTAATGACATCCTAGTAGAAATCAAGAAGAAATGGGCATGGGCAGGTCATGCAGTGGCGCACCGACGGGGGGGGGGGGGGGGGGGGGTTGTAACCCCCCCCCTGAGGTCGACGTAACCCCCCTCCCACTCCGTAACTGCTCCTATGTCCTAGAAGAATGCGGCGCTAATGTCTCTGCAAAACGCCCAAAAAATTATCATCATCATCATCATTGATGTTACTATTATTTGGCATTTTATTTACTTTTTTTACACCCGCAACAACTGCGTAATCGCATGCGCGGTCCTTCGTGAAAAATTGAACCCCCCCCCCCGGCAGAGATCCTGGGTACGCTACTGAGGTCATGTAATGCATTAGCAAGAGAACCGTTGGTCATTAATGATAACAGTGGGTCCCTAGAAAGGCAAGCATGGAAAGAGGTGGCAGAAAGTTAGGTGAGCAGATGAGATATCAAAAAGTCTGCTGGGCTTAAGTGGTTGCAGTTAGCACAGGACCAAGATAATTGGAGGCCTATGGGATAGGCCTTTGCCCTGTAGTGGGCGTAGGCAGGCTGATGACGCGATAATTACTGAAACATGCATAAATCAACGTATCGCCTTTTTTTTCATGCAATGGAATACAGAGTGCCTTGGAATAAAGACTTAATTTTACACATTTACTGATGGTTGTCTGTCATAATTCATGCCTGAAGGGGATGTAGTGGCAACATTTTTCCACTTCAGTGCACTTTATTTACTCGTAGTTCTGTCTACACCTGTAAGGGGTACACAGGCTGTCAATTATCCTTCATTTCTGGGTTTTTACGTGTCAAAACCACAATATGATTATGAGGCACGCTGTAACGAGAAACTGTGGATTAGGTTTGACCACCTGGAGCTATTTAACATCCACATAAATTCAAGTACAATACTAGTGGCCTTGCATTTCACCTCCATCTAAGTACAGCCATCATAGCCAGGAATCAAACCCACATCCTCAAGCATGCCAGACAAGCACCTTAGTCACTAAGCTACCACGATGGGGGCTTACAAGGAAGACAACATGCAGCAAGGGTAGTCACTGTGCTATGAGCTGTAATTTTCCAGTTGTTTAAATGCTTTCCACTCTTCTGAGAAGATTACCAAGTGTCATCAACGTGTGCTGGCCTGGGAGCCTCCTCTCTGTGAGGGTGGCATGTCAAGCAGCGTGCTTGGCATGGTGCGCCGAAGAAGCTGCGAGACGGGCTCAAGTGAATGGCTATGTTACATGCTGCACTAATGGCATCTACCGCAGTCAACGAAACGGTGAGTAGCCACCTCCCTACCGTAGATGAAGGCTTAGGCGCAAAAGTACCATCCGCACAGGACGCCCTGCACAGGACGCCCTGTTGCAGATTTCACACGCCATCCTCAATGGCATGGAACACCATACGCGAGCAGTTCTTGCAGTAGACTTAACCAAAGCGTTCGACAAGGTTACACACAGTGCGATCCTGCAGAGTATCCAACAGCTGCACTTGGGGCCGAGAACCTATAACTATATCCGGGCATTCCTGAACGGGCGTACCGCCTCCCTGCACATTGATGACGTACGCACGCCGCCCTTCCCCCTTGGCAACATTGGCACTCCTCAGGGGGCGGTTTTATCCCTGCTCCTCTTTAATATCACCCTGATACCTCTGGCTAAAGTTCTCAGCCGCATTCCACACTTGGGACATACACTATACGCCGACGATATAACGGTCTGGACCACGCACGTCTCGGATGGTGACATCGAATCGACCCTTCAGGAAGCAGCCACCGAGATAGCTACACACGCGGCAAGCATCTGTCTTGAATGCTCCCCCACAAAGTCGGCACTCCTCATACTCCGACCGCGGCGTGCCCCTACTGCCCCCATCACTATTTATTTGCAAAACACTCCCACTCCCACTCCCATTCCAAAACACTCCCGCATAACCCCACCCTCCGAATTCTCGGCCTGTACTTGCAGGACACGGGAAAAAATAACACCCTAGCAAAAATTCTAATAGAGATTTGTATTAGTCTAATAAGCTTTTCTATTAGTCCTATTAGTATTGTATTAGTCTTATAGGAATTTTTATTTGTCTTATACGTGTTTGTATTAGTCTAATACATTGTTCTATTAGCCTTGCTAGTTTATATCAATATGCTCTATAAGGCTTTTTGAAATTTGTCTAATGGATATTTTCTCAAGCAAGGTGGCTAGGGCTTTAGATAACTATTAAAACACCAAATTTAAAACTCAGTAATCCTTTAAATAGCTTTATTAGTTTGTATTAGATTACACAGTAAAAAATTTACACCCTTAAGGGTGTAAATGAGAAACCTAGAGATGTATGATTTCTTGCCAATTTGGCATTGAACATTTGGTGGGTTTAGATTAACAGAAATGTGTGATGCACAGCTACCAGTTATCCTACCCTTGATTGGGAGATGTCCTGTGTGTCCTTATTTTGTAATTGCGCATAACAGTAATTTCCCCACTGGCACTACATAGTAGGTCAGGAATCTGGAGTATATATACAGGACTGTCTCCGTAAAGATGTGAAATAATGCGAATGTTCTCTGTTCTATATATTGGTTTGAAATGGTAGAGTGTGTATTTGCATGTGTGATGTTCCTGCGGTGTCTTGCAAGTGTAATGCGTGGTCATAAATGCAGCTAAAATCAAATGCTGTGTCACTCACAGTGCGATTGCAAAGCACATGCAACCTCCATTTTTGCTCTACACGCAAAAAGGGTGTCGCCCATGAGCTTACTCTGTGCCCATGGGATAGGTCGTTTACACCCTTAAGGGAGTTAAAATTTTATAGTGTATATTAAGCCTCATACGTCTAGGTTATTAGAACAATCGTATTATGTTTTCCTATAAGTCTTTTACAAGCTATTAGTCTAATACTAATAAATTCTATTGGTGCCAATAACCTCATAGGCTATTAGTTTTTCTATTAGAATTTTTGCTAGGGCATTACCCTGAAGGCACTAAGGCAGTCAACCTACTCCGTCATCCAGCTTCTTAGAAGGGTTTCACATTCACGAGCAGGTCTAGACGAAGCAGACAACCTCAGAGTGCTACATGCCTTTGTGCTCAGTCGCATCCTCTATGCCCCTCCTTATTCGACCCTATCCTGCACGGACAAAGATAAAATAAATGCTCTAATCCGCATGGATACCAAAGCAGCGCTTAATCTCCCAAAGAATACCAACACGGAAAGGCTCCTAAAACTGGGAATTCACAACACACTGCAAGAACTGATAGATGCTCATAAACAATCGCAGTACCTTCGTCTGGCTGGGTCTGAAACGGGGCGGTGTATACTGGATTCGCTCGGAATCCGCATACCCGCACACACTGCAGAATTAGTCTCGCTACCTCGCGCCACGCGCAACGCGCTTATCATCAAACCTCTTCCTAGGAACGTTCACCCGGAATACCACCACTCCCGCCGCGTCGCGCGAGCGGTAACTCTCCATAAGGCATATGGCGCTTTAGAGGATGCGCGCTGGGTAGATGCCGCGTGTGGTCCAGACCGTTCTGTCGCAGTAGCTTATCATCCTTCAGCCCCCCCCCCCCCCCCACTTACCCACTTCTTGGACTTGCCCTGTAGCACGGAGGAGGCGGAGGAAGCTGCTATAGCGTTAGCAATCGCCAAAACCAATGCAGCCTATATACTGCAGTGATTCAAAAACAGCCATCCTTAACTTTGCTCGTGGTCGCGTTCATCCTCCCGCTTGGCACATATTAAAGGAGTGTACCGTAAATCCCGATAGGCTTATTGAACTACTGTGGGTGCTGGCTCACTCTGGCAATCCCGGAAATGAGGCCGCCAATAGCATAGCCCGAGGACTTATTATCCGGGCAAACGGCGACCCCAGCCGGGATTTCTCGAGGGAGCGGGCACACACGTTCTCTGAACTCACCCAACAAGCTCGCCTAGCCCGTCGCCACTACCCTCCTCCCCACCACCGCCTTTCCCATTCCCAACAAATCATCTGGAGGCAGCTCCAAACCCGCACTCTACCCACTCCTCAAGTCCTGTCCCACTTCCGCCCCATGTCTCCGGAGTGCACTCTCTGTGGAGAATCACCCGCCACCTTAGACCACATTCTCTTTGGCTGCCCTGCCGATCCTCCCCCACAGGGGCAGCCCGCCATCAGCACCTGGGAGGAATGGGAGGCCCTCCTTGCGTCGCAGGACCTGGACACACAGCTTCGCTGCGTGAACCGGGGTGCCAGTGCCCTGGCCCTGCGTGGTCTGGACACATAGGCGCAACAGGATGGCCGTGCGTTGGCCCAGGGCTCGTAATGGGCCCAAACTAATCTGCAAATAAAGTTTTTCCTCCTCCTCCTCCTCAGCTCACCATCTCAGAGTTAGCTGGTGTCCCCGTTGAAGCATGCGTTCCCTACTCATACTCAGCCGCGTATGGGAAAATCCAGGACGTTCCTTTGACGGTCCCCACAACGCCGAGTGGACCCCTTCGAACCACTCCTCGGCAAAACGAAGAACCGCCGGAGTGATGAATGCGCGTTTGAGAGCGAGGTTCCCAGAGCGAATTTATTGACAATCCTCACGGGCCCACAGCGTAAACACCCGACGATCGGGCGACGGCGTCTCCCTATGGGCACTGCAGCTGCGAGGCAACGCACGCACCCTCCACTTTATGGCCCGGGTGCGGTAGGACGCCTTTTGTTCGTCCCATCCATGCAACCGGCCAGGATGGACATTCTGTCAAATGCGGCAGCCTCCGGACTCATTAGCGCGCCCTCCGTCGATGGCCACCTGCGGCGTTCAAGGAAGAAGCGGTGCCTTCGGATGGTGAATGCAGAGGATGGAGAGTTGCCCCGGCCTGAACATCTGGACGCCAAGCTCCGCGAACCAGGGCGGGAGGGGGCGGCCAGAGGCTTTTCAGCACAGCGCGCTCTAATGCGCGTCCAACATTACAGGCGACGCGCTTTGTCGGAGCATTGGCATTCTTGGTCGCCCCTGTTTCACGCGTCATCGTGCAGCTCGTCTGTTTCCCTCTTCAGAGTTGTAGCTTACATGTTTTAGGGACGAAGCTCCTTATGGCGTGGCCCGAGCGTCCCGTCGTAGGTAACCGCCTCTCGTGCATGCAAACTGCAGTTGGGTGACGATATACTAGATGGCGCTGGTCGTCATCGCCCTTTCGGTGAATATGCCGCGGTCGAGCTCGACGACTCCCCCTCTCTCGCCCCCACTCTCTCCCTTTCCCTCCCTCTCTCCCCCACAACCGTTCAACGGTCCCCCCCCCCCCCTTCTCTCGCCTCGCGATGCCGACGCAGGCAGCGTCTGCTAGCGAGTTTCTTGTTTCCCGTATATATGGCACTGGATTTTGACCTCCAAGGTAGTGCCTGTGTGCGATTTCTCCTGTGCGTGATTAAACAATGAAAATTCACAGCGTACATGTAAAATTAAAGTGAGCTGCAAGTCACCATAACTCTCATCGACCCTTTAGTATAAACGCGCGCGATCTCACGTCGATGATGTACTGGGCAGAATTCACGGTTTACCGATGAACCTCCGCAGCTTCGCCCACTCATCATCATTCACCCCGTGGATATGCTGTGATTTTTTACTTACTCTGCTTGAGAGAGGGTTTTCCTACTGTGTTGGCTGCGAGGGCGGATGCCGAAGCTGTCGCTGACTGACAAGAATATATGCCGCGTCAGTAAGTGCAATTGGTTGGGTACCAGGGAAGCATGTCGTTGAAGCTGATACTCACCGGCGGACAGGAAAATGTGTCACATCTACAATTCACGGAAGGGCGGCGTCGAGGTCAAGAAAAGCACCCGCGGGACAACGATGCGAGAGAGGAGAAGAGAGGAATTTCGGAGAGATTCGGGAGACGCGAAGAGATGCGGTGACCTTCCGTCATGTTGAAGTGCGAGTCTCGCTTGCGATCCCTCGTGTGAGCCGCGCCGTTCGGCTCTCCAACCTCGGAGAGATGTAGTCGTTGCGAGAGCCTGATGTGAGCAGCAATGATCGGAGATGATCCGTGAGCTACGACAACTTCGAAGATGACATCTGAGCCCCCCGGCCCAAGCACCAGTCCACATGCCCGGCGACGAGACATACGCGACGATGGAGACCTCCCAGATAAGCGGCTGTTTCGGCAGCAAGCGTGTTTGAGACATTGCGCCTTTAGTTGGTACATCGGTAGTTCATTGATGAGCTTGTTTGCCATGTTGGTCCCTCTATTGTACTACCATGTTTATTGATTGCCTTGGTCGTATAGTTGCGTTTAATAATTGTTAATTGTAAATTTAATCATGTTTGTACATTAAACTACATGTTTTGTTAACTTGATTAAGCCTGATGCCTATTTTCTTCCCAGCCCCAGCAAGAATCCGGTTTTGGGGTGAAATGTGGTTGAGATGTATGGCCAAAGGGGATGAGCGAGGTTGGTTGTGGTGTTTTACTAGAAGCGGAACAGTAGGCATAGTAGTTAAGAAGTGTTGTGTAGAGCGTGGAACCGCCTCCCCCTTTGCGCTTAGTAGGGACATCTCAGTGGTAACAGTGTCATCACTGCTTGTGTAAGCTGGCAGCTTGTTGGCTTTGTAGCTGGCTCTTCATTCTCAGTGTTGGAGTCATCTGAATCCTCTGACAGATGACTTCATTATCGGCCAACTACACAGAGACCTCGAGATCTTTGTCAATATGGGTAAATCCCTCAAGGCTTGACTCCATCTCTGTGGTTACGGGTAACAATAAATTATGCATAACAATATAACAAGGCATTCTGTAATTTGAGGTTTCATATTAAATAAGAAGTTCCATTTATTATCAGAAAAAATGTGAACTGCACTTGCAGTACCCTAGTGTACAGCTATTCCAAGAAGATAAAAACAACAACAAGTTTTCTTTAAAGCATATTAATCCTCTTTTAAAAATGACACATTACAGTGGTCGTCTTCACTATATGTATCGTCAGGTTCCACCATTATGTCTGGTGTGCAAGATGACAAGTGCTCATCGTATGGGCTCAGATGCACACTCTGCAACTTCCTCTGTGCCTCTCTCTCAGCCTTAACTTGCAAATTACTCTTTCGCTTCCTCTGTCGCACATATTCTGCAAGGCTCAACATTCTGGCCTGTGCTTCCTCAGAGTTGTGGGTGCCAGGTTTAAGGGGAGCCAGTTCCTCTAAAGGAGTTTTGCTCTGCCCTTTGGTCTTGAGCAGAACCTGCCTCATGAGAGCTGCACGGTCCAATCCATAAACATCCATCTTCATTTCAGGAGGAATGTAGGGACCAGTTTGTGGGCTGTCTGTACTGCTTGTATCCTCCTATACAAAGAATGAGAAGTACGTTAGTACATGTCATAATTTGTACAGCATTTTGTGAGTTGCAAGTACATGTCATAATTTGTACAGCATTTTGTGAGTTGCAACCAGCGATCAAGCAACAGAATGCTAGTTCAGTGTGATACAATGCATATATACTGTATGTTATTTTAAAACGCTTCTATTAATTTGCATAGAATGTTAAATCTTGAATGGTAAATGTTAATGTATGATCCCATTGTTACAGCTGTCTCAATACAATAGATTACGCAAGTATCTTATGTATATAACAGCAATACCCTAGTGCAAAAATGACAACCACAAAAGCCCACATACACAGGATATTTCTTTTTCTGTGTATGTTTTTTTTTTCTGGCACTAGGTCTGTTACTGATACATAAGATATACCAGCATTTCTGAGTATTCAAATTTGTTGCTTTGGTCATTAGTGGCACTCATATTAAAAAAAATATTCTAGCCAATTCACACTCGGTTTTAATAATTTGAAGTGCTTTGGATAGTTTAAGATTTCATATTCACACATACATTATGTTAGTATTACAAAATGCACAAGCACCTCCATGCCTCTGGGAGAAACCATCTGTACACGTCACCTAAAAGTAACTGTTATAATGAATTAATGTATTAAACAAAATAAAATTTAAAAGGAAAAACATTGGTAGTGGTGATTTTCGAACCTATAATCCCATGCCCAGAAGCCAAGTGCCTTACCCACAAAGCCACACACCCACGCTTGCACAAGGTGAATATATCTGAATGATATGAATGTGTTGCATTGGTGGAGCTACAGGAAGATGCTGACAGATGCAAGAAGGAATAGAAATATTGCTGCACCAATTCAACTTGACAACAAAGTAATACAGATTACAACAGGAAAAGCTCGAGGGGATTGAGTAGGGAAAGGAACTGACACTGTGCCGATATTGCTTCACAAAGACATTTTAGGGAATGCCACAACACAGAACAAGTGTGAGAAATGCAAGCTCATGATACTGGATGTCGTTGGAAGCAAAAAGCACACTAATAGTCTCTTTCATTTTCTCATGCTGGTTACGTTTAACACTGCAGTGCTGCAACCATGCTGCCATGTTACAGTGCTGCAACCAAACTTTAGTTAATCATTTTTCTTTGTAACAAGTTGAATTAAATTCATTTCCAAAGAAGAACTGTCATGACGACCAAGCAAAAAAGGTGCCTTGCCGCTACTGCTGACATTAGAATAGCAGTGAGGTGAGCATCACCTTGAAACATTCTTCTGCATATGACTGCTAACTAACAAGCTGCCACTTGGTTCCTAAAGTTTTCCTGAAGCTTATAACAGTATATTAAATGCAAATATGCATCCATATACAATGCACTCTACAGTCATGAGCAAAAGTTTGGATACCATGGCACCAACAAAAAAATCACAGCATATCCACGGGGTGAATGATGATGAGTGGGCGAAGCTGCAGAGGTTCATCGGTAAACCGTGAATTCTGCCCAGTACATCATCGACGTGAGATCGCGCGCGTTTATACTAAAGGGTCGATGAGAGTTATGGTGACTTGCAGCTCACTTTAATTTTACATGTACGCTGTGAATTTTCATTGTTTAATCACGCACAGGAGAAATCGCACACAGGCACTACCTTGGAGGTCAAAATCCAGTGCCATATATACGGGAAACAAGAAACTCGCTAGCAGATGCTGCCTGCGTCGGCATCGCGAGGCGAGAGAGGGGGGGGGGGGACCGTTGAACGGTTGTGAGGGAGAGGGGAGGGGAGAGAGGGATGGAAAGGGAGAGAGTGGGGGCGAGAGAGGGGGAGTCCTCGAGCTCGACCGCGGCATATTCACCGAAAGGGCGATGACGACCAGCGCCATCTAGTATATCGTCACCCAACTGCAGTTTGCATGCACGAGAGGCGGTTACCTACGACAGGACGCTCGGGTCACGCCATAAGGAGCTTCGCCCCTAAAATTTAAATTCCATCTCACAAAGCTTTATGGTGTGGCATTGCTTCAGTAGATTACATTGGTTGAACATGTGCACTGAGGCCAAACCACTTGATTTCAACCAACATATCAGGCTGTGAAGGAAAAGAAGTATTTACGGCACCCATTGGTCCCCCAACTTTTGCTCGTAATTGTACATGGGAATGACAACCATTATTCGGAAGATCTACAGATAGAATAGCAACAGATGTACCATATTTACTCGCTTCTAATGCATACGTGTTTCCTGTGACCAAAAAAAAAAGTGAAACCGGTTTTTCGTGACACGGTAAAAGAGGTCCTTAGTAATCAACCTTATCACATCCATAAAAATAAATGCTGTACTCGCGTAATGAATGCACTCGCATATAAGTAGTGCACCACCAACTTTGAACCCCCGCAGTCCCTTGAACGGCTGCGCTTTCCCGCTTCACTCGATCCGTGGAGTATCGAACACGTTTGGCATGCCGATTCATAGCTCCTGCGTCTCGATAAGACTGCCACACATTGCCAGGCTATACTGCCCAGAATATTTCTAGGCACTATAGCCAGGCGTAGCCGCATGCAAGTGGCGATAACATGATTTACTTGCAGTGCTGCATTCCTTCCTGCTATCACAGTTCCCTCACACCCGCTGCCGCGTGCTGCGCAGGCTGGCGCAGATAAGCCTAAGCATGGTCGGGGCGTTGCCGCCGAGATTGCCGCGATTGCGTGGCGTGGTCCCCGAGATTGCCCGAGGCTCAGCGCAGACATGAGGAAGAAACGTGATGATGAGCTGTTTTGCGTGCGGTGATGGGAAACATCTCCCGTTACGGCTACATACCTGCAAACACTACGGAAAGCTGATGCGGCTGGGCATCTCAGAGATTGCATCGGCGATGTAGCGACTTTGGTTGGCCGCAAGACAGCCAAGCCGGCGCGGCGTCGTTCAGCGCGGGACTGGTGGCGACATAGAAACTACAGAAACTGCGTGCCAAAGACCACCGCGCCGCTAGTTTGTTTTTCGCCGGTGACCGTTCGACAGCGCCCAAACCTCATAGGAGGCAGCCATTTTAATGCTGACAGAGATATGGTAACGGTACTGTTTGCTCGCACTCGATTCTAACGTGCATAAGATTTTTGGACCAGTTTTATCGGAAAAAATGTGTGCGTTAGATTCGAGTAAATACGGTATGTAACAGAGGAAGATAAGACAAGGATTTAATTTTGAAGCCCTTTATCTTTTCAGACATATAGGCCCTTTTCATAAATACGGCACCTGGTGGTGGGCTTTCGTCAGTTTCGCTTTGCAAGGAATTATGGGTTCGCGGGGTGCCATCATGAAGGCTTCGCTGCAGAGCGGGGGCAAGGCGCGAGTGTGTTGGTAGCTGGTTCCCGTGTGATCTGCCGAAGTCTCATCGTCTGTGTTTGCGATCGTGCACCTAAGGGCTTCTTCTCTACAGTGAGTGGTATTTTGTGCCCACTAAAGGGTAGGTAGGGCGGAGTGGCTCGGTCGCAGGACGATGATAAACCTGCAAGCGTGCGTTGTCAACATCTGCGGTAGCCACCGTCAGCACCTGGCACCAGTCCCCAATGAGGAAAAAGGGCTCGCCGTATTTTGGCGAGGTTTACGTTGCCACATCAACTTTTCGTGCTTCGTAGGAACAAGAAAGGGGAGTCGCTACCGTTCTACATGTGCGTGCACATAGACATGCTGCCGGTACTGTGTGCGCAGCGACGTTTGTGTTCACACTGTTTACGGATGTTTTCGTTTTTTTTCTCCCGCAGGGAACACCGAGGGGGCACCATTGTAATTGGAAGGTTGTCGTACACGTTCCGCAGCAGGAAAGAAGCACTTTTCAATAAAGTTCATTGAGCAAAGCTTGGCTGTTTTTGTTAGTCGTTTCCCAGGCCCTTCCCAGCAGCATGGATTAGTGTCCGCGTAGCTTGTTGGCAAAAAGCTCACAGAACGTGACTGCAGGTAAAAAAAGGAAAAATCGACGTGAGAATTAATATGACGAATTATGCGTGTCTTAAAGGGCCCCTAAACCACCCAGAGGTCGAAATTTAGTTGTGGATTTGCTTTTGTGCCGGTGTCCGCAACAGACACGTCGCCGTAAGAATTTTTCGAAACGGTGCTGAAATAGTTGAGTTACACGCGTTTGATTATCAAAACGCGGCGCTTGCTTGTTTCGCTCTCTCCTGCGCCCCACCGACCGCTTGCCGGTGCCACCTCCTCGCCGAGTGCACCTCTGAATGTCACGTGACATACATCGCCGATGACTCGCATCCGGTTAACGCGCCTCCGCCGGGCTCCCACGTTCGTGCAGGTGTTTTGTCGGTGCTGTGCCAACCCTCTCTGTTAGCGCTATACGTCGTGTTCTGACAGTTGCTGCAGTTTCTAGTCGGTCGTACCTCACTTGCACTTGTTTAGCGTAGTGCATTTACGAATTCACACGCGAACACCACGCAAACGACACATGACGAGGAAAACGAACAGGCAGGGAGCGCGTGCATTTGCTAGCAGACTAACCGGAAGTCGACGTTCTCCTTCGACCAATCAGCGGAGCTCGGACTCTTCTGACGTCACCAAAAACCACAATGTCGTCACGGCTAACTTTGGCATGCCGGAAATGGCCGGCGAGGCGCACAGGAATGTTTTTCGAGTTTGTGGTGCGGCCGCGGCGCGTAGCGCTGCCGCATTTGACATCGTTCATCGTGACTGCATTTTCAACTTCATGTGCGTGTTGACTTGAAATGTTCAAAAAAATGTCGGGGGTGGTTTAGGGGCCCTTTAAAGGAGTACAGACACGATTTTGCGGCGGCTCAAAAAGTGCATTTTTCGTTTTTTAGCCATGTGTTGTTAATGCCCTCCGCTCACGAAAGCCAGGAAACACGTACAAAATATTTTAGTTTTGTTTTAAAGTTTTCGTCGCCCAGCACTGCAAGCCAGCCCCAGCGCAATGAACACTACAATGACATATGAGCGCAGTCTATTTAAAATAGCCGAAATCGCTATCAAAGTCACTGGACGACCATGAAATTGTCGTTTGAGTTCCCCACGTGTAACTGACCCCAGACGACGGAGTTGCAGCGACGCTATCACAAATTTCTGTCCCTACGTGACTTAGACTTCGTCAGACTATGTTGATACGTCACTAGGAAACCGCCCCCTCGAAATCGAAACCGAAAGTGGGCTGTTATGGAAGGCGTATTAACAATATATTCATTGCCTTGCGAGGCACCATGATACTCTTTTTGGGGTTCTCCACACCAGTGCTTTAATTTACAGCAATAATACGAGGATGTCAAAAATTCGTGTCAGTACTCCTTTAACCTTAGTGATGAACTCTGCAAGAGCATTTGGCGAGAATACTGCGTAATCACTTTCCTGGCAAGACTGTAAACCTTTCTTGCATGCACCGATAAATGCTGCCGTTATTCACGGTACTGTTCGTGGCTGCGGTCACCGCCAAGGAAATGCACGCATCCTTATTTTTGTTTGCAGCGTATTATATTTGCAGTCGCCCTTGCCTCCGGCTGCCCTAGCGAACCTTCAGGCTTGCGCATCGCAATCCACCGCATGTTAAAAAAAAACAATAAAAAGGAAAAGAAAGCTCAGCTTGCCCCACTGAAACTTTCCTATATATATATATGTGCAGCGCGTTTACGAATAAGAGCCCATCGGCAAGTGTGTTCTTACTCATTTATTGTACGGAGCCGTTTGTCTACAACTACGTTTTTAAAACTTGATGCCATACGAGGCTAGGCTTTAGCGCAGTCTTGTCGTCCGTAGGGAAAAACCGTCGCCGACCTCAGAGGTAATGAAAAACCTTTTGGCGCTGCAAGCTTCGGACATTCCGCCCCTTATAATAATACACCAGACAAGAATCGGTTCAGATAGTTTGGGCTACAAGAGTTGGTTACAACTTTAAGTGACTCAGCAGCGGCGGTCTGTGGATAAAAACTTGGCCAATAATCTATAAGGTTGTAGCCAAACGAATAAGTGTACATGCCTCCTTAGTCACAAAGTTATGGTCACGGCCATTACGATATAGTAAAAGTGAATACACGCACCATTTTATAATAGCGTGTGGTGCGTCACAGCTCCTCTGGCTTCTAATTTACAACTTTTTCACTGTTCTTGTTACGGCACCCTCAATGCTGGAACGTAGGACGTTTGGATTATCATACAACAGGTTCGAACAATTAAGCACCCCAATAACAAACAGGAGCAATTCAGTATCCGGCGGTGCTGAGGTATCACGTACTCGCGCATTGACATTCGCCGAGGCTCACATCGTCTGCTAGTCTGCCCTCATCATGGCAGCTCGCTGTAGTTCATGCATTCAGCGCTACAGGCACCCTTTTATGAAAAGGGTCTATATCCTAACGTAATGCAAAGAAGGCATGCTGAAAATTTCGTGCCTCAAGGAATCTAGGGCAACAATCCTTTATCAGGGCCAGAACCAGTTTTATAGTGACACTAATAGAGCTTTATACTGAACTTCTGTTTAAAGGGCAACTCCAGTGATTTTTTAGTGTCCACTGATCTCAATGCAATTGTCAATACATATTCTCCTTGGTAATGTTAATATATGCCAAGCCAGGCCACTTAAAATCATTTAGTTTTCCTGGAAATGAATTAAAAAAATTCTTTAGGAGATGCTCATGTGGACCACCTGTGTTTCTGACGTCATTACCTTCAACAATGCCTACCCGAGCAGGACGGCCATCAAAAGTAAAATGGCAATACTTCAGCACTCAAATCAACGCTGTCAAGGTCATAAAAGCTGGAATAACTCAATACATCGTCGCATGACCTTGCCACTGTCACTGTCACTGCCACTGTCACATTTCTGGCACCAGCTCCATATCTCTGATGGTGGAGAGGCTGTGACGTCGTCACATACCCTGCACGAAGCGTTTACCTGTTTCAGTTTTGATTTCAACATGCTGTTCAGTTGGTTATATAAATTATAGCTAAATTTCTGACCAAGCTGAACCACCCTGGCTGCTGCAAAACTATCAGTATCATTGAAAACATCGATAGCAGAATATGGTGGAAAAACTACCAGAGTTCCCCTTTAATAATAATGATATTTGATGTTGCCACTTTCCAGTAAGTAGGATAAGGAATAAAACTTCCTCTACATAGGTCCAAAAATATAATAATAATTAATTTTGTTTGAGTGGCCCAATTTGAATAGTAAATGACAGTATTGAATATTTAGAAAAAATGGTTCATAAAATCCAGTGAATACCTTCAAGAAAACCTACTGTAAATTCTCCAAAACTTCATTTACACTAATAAAAAAAATTGGCCGTGTATCTCCGTGCTTCGCTGCAAATGTCGTCGAAAGACGATAGCCTTCTACCGGCCGTACTACATGAGTCCCGGTTCGCGTGTTTCTATTTCCCCGAGGAGTTCCGCAAGCGAGAGGGAAAACGAAGAGACGCGAGGAGAGAAAGGGACCGCCCGGAGTGGCGGGCGGCCGCTCCGCTGCCTTCCGTTCGGCACGAGCGTGATATAAGGGCGCCATCTGGCCATGGTTTCGGGAAACGCAAGAAGCTTGCCTAGTACGCAGAACTGCGTAGGAAACGTCTGCTTTTGCGCATCCTAACAAGCACTAGGGTCTTTAGAATTATGCATCTATGTATTTTCTACTAAAGGAACACACCGTCTAATACTTACGTATTGATGTTGCGCCTCAGATATGCGTAATATTTGCTTTTTGGCCAACTGTGTTCAGAAGTATGAAGGTAGCTACCAGTTCAAGCTGGGTGGTCGTTGAGGAAGGGGTTCACCTTTCGCAGCAGGACAGACACACACACACACAGACAGACCAAAATTTCTGCGTTGAAGTATCCCAAGAAAGACTATCGTCTTTAAAATTTGTAAACTGGTTAGTTGAACTATGGAGGTTAAACTTCTCCTGTGGACTTTCAACAGTGCCAGCTCAGAAATATCTGAGAGCCCAGGAGGCCTCCTCCCAAGTCTTAAGGACACTTCCTCACTGTCAAGCAGCCACAGAAGCGGAGGTAAGGTGCGTCTTAATATAGTAAAGCACATCCCAATACACCAGCCAGCAAGGTTTGGTGAATGCCACCAAGACAAAATGGTGAGGACAGCGGCAAAGACAATGAGGCAACAAATTCAACAAGGAAATTATGAGGAGGGCAAGGGTAGATGCAGCGAACTCATCTGCTATGAGCAGAATTGTCATTCATCCCAATGTAAACAACACAGTCAACGGCCTCACTCATTTTAATCCAGCAGGCAACAAATTTAGTTTGAGAATCACTGACAGGAGGGTAATTCATGCATAGCAAACAGTCCTGCCCAGCTATGCTCATGATCAATGACAAAAGCATGGTGTCTGGCACATAAGAAAGCAAGTACTAAGCATCGTGCCCTTCATATCCAATACGGATGAAGTTTGCTCTCAATATATGAATGAGTTAAAAATATTTTGAAGGTAGATTAAAACATTAGTTAAAGCATTTTGAGAAAGAAGAGAACATGTGCCATCATCCTTCTGATTCTAGAGATGTGATAAGAATTGCAGACCATGCTGTATATACACACACACGCACGCACGTACACACACACACACACACTTTTATTTGGTCATACACATCACTATAATTGGCAAAAATTATGGATTATTTGTCACATTCTCACAGAAAAATGCCTCAATCAATTTCTCAACACAGGTTTAGCTTTGTGCCTTGCAACAAGCACTACATGCATAAATTTCTTAATCTGATGTGTTTGTTAAATTATGTGTATGTGGTCTGAGTTTAGAAAAAACAGTGCATTTTATGTGTATGTGTATATAATACAATATTTAATCGTATAATGAACACACTCGCATAATAAACGCACCCCCAACTTTACTAGTCCAATTCCCAATTTATTTTTCTCCTGCATAATAAACACATCCCCCAACTTTGAACCACAGCAGTCTTGCGAACAGCCACGTTGCGGCTTTCCCACTTCACTCAATCTGGCTGATGTCAGAGCAACAGTAGCAGCGGCCGCTCGGCGGCTCCTCGCCCTAGAACTTCCTTGTTTTCCATGGTGTCCGAGAGCTGTTCAGCGTAATGATACAAAACTCCTGTGTCCCAACAGAACTCCTACACAATGCTGGAGGTAGCCACATGCAAGCAGCGGTAACATGATTTACTCGCATTACTGCATTCCTCCATGCTATCGCAGTTCCCCCACACCGTTCACTGTCATGCATGCTGCACAGGCTGGTGCAGCTAAGCCTAAGCATGGCTGGGATGCGTTCTTTAAGATTACCATGACGCAATCTCAGATGTCATGCTTAACGCGCATGAATGAGAGGCTCAGCACAGATATCGGGGAGAAATGTGATGGTGAAACGTTTTGTGTGCAGTGGTGAGAAACACATTCTCTCGTTATGGTGACCTGCGGATGCTACGAAACACTGATACGGCTGGGTGTCTCTGAGAGTGCATTGGCGATGTAGCGACCTTTTGCAGCCGCAGGTGGGCCAAGCTGGCGTGGCGGGGATCATAAGCCTACACATCATATGCATCCTGGCATCATCAGCGTCATTACGAGAGGGGCCTGAGGCAACAAAAAAACTATAGAAATTTTTGGTGCAGTGTAGACAACCACGTGCCGCTCGTATAGGAACGATGTTATTTTTACTGCTGACCATTTGACAGTGTCTCCATTTTTCTGGTTTTACGGTACTGTGGGCGAACCATGCGTTTGGAAGCAAAAGGGCATCACGTAGGGACAAAGCGCAGCCACCATAAAGGCTGTCGCGGCAGGTGCCGAGTCACATGGCCAACACCATATCTATTTTCTAACTATTGTTTTATTCATATTTCATCGCACGCAAGTTTTCAGGTGTTACCGTGGGTTGCAACGGCATCCTTTTTTTGTGCGTTAAAATGTCTTGTTCACCCCGAAAAAGTTTTCGTAAGATTTACCCCAAGTAGTTAACAGAAACTGACTGTTTACTGTCCTTGACCGCTCTGCTGTTTTTTGTCTCAATAAGAAGTGTACCTTTTGACGTGTCTCAGCATGCAGTGGTTTCTCCAGAAAGTGAGTAGCGATTATTAACACAGAATATTTTCATCTACAAAGTTGCTCCTTTTCTACATGTAAAGGCGCCGACAATAATGGTTACTGCGTGTGATGCGTTGTCGTCTCCCCGAGCAGCCCTTTTTGGCACAAGCGGTCTTCCCAACAGGAACCGGTTCCAAGGACGACATTCCAGAGTCGACGAGGAGGCGAGGTGAGGGAAAGAAGGCGCGCTGGGGTGCGTTTCGGACATTGTGAAAACAAGGCAGTGCCACATGTGTGACAAGCGCAGGAATACACATCAGTACAGGCAGACGAAGCTGAAGGCAGCACCACCAGGAAACAGCGAAAAGAATTAATTGCTCTTGCACATTACAAAATGGTGTTTTTTAAGGTGAAGTACACTCATAAGGCAAAAACTGTTCTTCAGCAGAATATGTATAGCTGCGTGGGTTTGTTCTGTTACACTTGGAAATCGACAAACAAGCTGTTGGGTGATGCTAGTGGCATTTATTGTACGACTTTCAGAGCAAAATTAAAACATAATTCCTTTTTCATGGGGTAAAAACGTGCTTGTTCACATAAATGTGACGCACAATCCTCCCATTTTTACCACAATCTAAAAGTTTTCTGAGCAGTAGATGGTCCCTTTAGACACACTCCGCAACTTTGCTTTTTTTTAGGGGGGTAGGGGGGGTTGTGTCCATTACGCAAGTAAATATGATATACATATATGTAGTCTATATGAGTGTTTATGCTGTGATTACAACAGTGCTTAAGCCTAAAGCATAAGAAATATATGCTCTAAAGAAGGATGTTCGCCACTATATGAAGTGTATGTGGGGGTGACTATCTTTGTCAGGCATGTAAGGGCCCTTTAGTCCTTATCCCTCTCAAAAAATTAAAGCATTCATTCATTCATTCAATGTTGCTGCCCCTGTGTGTCACCTTATCATCACCCCGCATAATGCTTTTTGTCATTCCCCCCCCCCCCCTTCTTTTGATGATGAGCATAAATCTATAAGAGGAGTTTCACTTCAGTCCAACATCTCTGCCATAAAATAAGCCTTCCCCCTCTCTTTATGGCCACTGTACTTTTAAGTCAATTTAGCACCCGTTTAAAGCATATAACAAATATTATTTGTCTGTAGATGAATGCTTTGGTGGTACAGCACAACAGTTATTGAAAAGTTGCGATGAAACACCTTGGCCAAACAATGTAACTCCTTAGAATGCCACAACAAAGAATTCAATGCAGGAAGCAAGCCTTCAGGTTTATTTCTGTAAGCAGACACGGACTGTGTACAAACAATATATTATACTATGAGCTTCGAAACTACACATACACACACTCATGCGTGCACGCACATGCACACACACAGGGTGTACCGGCTAACTCGGCCCATGATCTTTTAAAAAAAGAACCAAGAGCCATACTAATATTGCAGCAACTCCATATTAGTGGTAGCTCTGTGTACTTACAAGCAGTATTTTTTTCATTGCAAAGTATCGCTTAACTAAGAGGTTTTAATTGGTAAACTCTTTAATTACTGCTAATATGTCGCTAAGATGTCAATGACAAAGTTGTAGAACACGTCAAATAACCTCAAAATTGTCTGGTTGTTTTTCCAAAAACAAAAGCGTGTGAAACGTGAAATATGAAATAGAACACGCACTCGCGCGCCACATCTCGAGCACATCCAAGCAAGCTTTGATGAATCCAAGGCTGTGTTCGTTTATTGCCATGTCACACAGGGCTACACTATCTGGGAATGTGCAATAGGTTTTGCGGCCTGACTGGCGGTGCAGTAAGTGCTGGAATGTGCTGCTGCATTAGAATTGTCCCCCCTCCAGACCAACTGCACTTATCGAGTCATCGGTGAGTTTCCATGCAGCGACCGTAAAAAAGCACGAAACCTTACACGATATGGACAGCAACAAATGCAGCCGTGTGTCCAACAAAGCTTGCCTGTGAACACGTGAGTTGGGGCCCGCAAGCGTGTGTCTATTTCATATTTTGCGTGTTTTGCACACTTCTTTTGCTTCCCAGAAAAAACAACCAGATGAACATCAGTGTGAAACAAATGCTTGATTTTGAGGTTAATTGAGGTGCTCTACAATTTTTGCAATTGACACGTTAGTAACATGAACAGCAATTAAAAAAGCATACTAATGAAAACCAATTAACTCATACCTAGTCATGAAAAAAAATAGTGTTTGTAAGCACACACAACTACTGCTAATATGGTGTTGGTACGATTCTGGTAGGGCTCTTTATATCTTGGTCCAAGTTAACAGAGATAATATATTAAAAGGGGGAGGGGGGGGGCTTTCATTCTGAGAAATCCGTATGGATTTCCTTGTAGCCTTATCCTACAAACGGGTGGATGCTAATTTTCCCTTTAATAAACGTTACTCCACCTTGCGGGTTTCCGCAGAACTCATTTGTCAGGGACAATATATATGGGTCATTCCATCTTAATTGTAACAGGTGGTTTTTCGATCATCTCCAATCTTGCTAAAAAAATCACGTTGGTACACCTGCATGTGGACAGCAATTATTCAAGTATTATTTTCCAGCGAAAATTTTTCTTGTACCGTGAGGGTGCTGTGAGCTTTGTCCACTGAAGCGAAACTGTGTCGTGCAAATTAATTTATATGAAAATATCATTTCGTGCCATTACAGCCAAAAATTTTTTTTCTTATTTTGAAGGCATTGGGTCTTCGTGTACATGTTATCTTGTTTATCTTCTTAACAATTTGCATTATTTTTCTTCGTGTGGAAACACTGCAAAAAGCAGAATTTTTAGAATTTTTTAGAAAAAGATCCAACTCTTTCGTGAGTGTCATGGTAGAGGCGCGAAATACAAACATTTCAGTGTTCGCCGTGCAGGCGCGAGAACGAAGAAGTGCGTGCGTGGTGCGTGCAGTAGTTCGTGCTGCGTGGCGTTGAAGCCAGCTGATTCTCGCTGGACGTCTGACTCAAAGGATATTCGAACAACCGCCACGGCGTATTGCGACGCCAAGACCTGCGTTCCTGCTGGGCAACGGGTCCAGGGAGCCAGCGAGCTGAGCAACCGCTGAAGAAGACCTCAAGGGCCTGTGTTCCGTGCTGGGCGACGGGTCCAGGGAGCCAGACGAGGTGGCCGTGCTCTCGGTTACTGCGGCGACAGCCAGGCTACTGGGGCGGTCATTTCCAGCCACCGGTGTCGTCAAACCAAGTAGCTGGAGACGCTATGTAACTACTGCGGCCTACCGGCTGCCGTGGCTGCCGAAGCAGACGTTGCGGCGTAGGGGCCGCTGCTGCGGCCAACAGTCCTGTGGGTGGACCCACATTACCAGCATCCTACCAGCCACTTCCTCATCGCAACCGACACCTGCTTGGAAGCCTGGAAGCATCATCGACGACACGCAGGAAATACGGCGAGACTATTACATTCTTTTGATGTCCGGGACGTAATATAACAGTAGCCGTAGGACTGCGTAGATACAGTCAGCGCATGCCTGCACATAGGATTTTTGTAATATAGTTTGTGTGTGCGTGTGTTCTCGAAAGCGGCGCGTTCCTTGGTGAGCGGTGCTGGGCCCAAACCTGGAGCAATTCCATCACAATCTGGTGAGCCTGCCAGGATCAAGGTTTGCATTTCATCCCTCAAGTTACTTGGCAAAGCAATGTCATCGGCAAATCTGATGTTACTGAGGTATTCTACATTAACCCTTACACCCACCTGTTCCCAATCCAATGTTCTAAATATACCTCTTGTGAACATTCTGTGAAAAACATTGGAGAGAAACTGCGTCTCCTTGTCTTAAGGCCTTCCTTACAGGTATTTTACTGCTCTCCTTATCGAGGACTATGGTGGCTGTGGAGCCATTGTATATATCTTCTAGTATTCCTAAATGCTCGTCTATGCTCTGATTCTGCAATGCCCGCATGACTGCTGAGATTTCAACATCAGCAGACATGCAGTCAATACAGCCTGATGGAAGCTATATTGATCGCTAGATCTAGACATTCTTGCTTAAAATTCTAGGGTTGCTGAAGCGAAAGTGTCATCAATCTGCTGTCACCATCATGACACCAGGAGTTTTGTTGACCGAGCTTTTGGTGATATGTCTGAACCCTTTCTAAAGGTGGACTCGCACGATGGATGTGTCTGCGGACCAACTCAGTCACATGACATGTGATGACACGTGGATCACTACGAAGCTAGCATTCACACAACAGAGGACCGCACGAACCGCTGACGGATCAACTTGTCTCATTGACGATGGCCCAAACGCACACCGGTGCTCTGTTGTGCTGTGCGAAGAGGAGTTTGTCATAATCTGCACTGAGTCGTGCAAGATATTGTGAATGCGATTGCCTAACGGTACCTTTCTATGCATCATCTCTTCACCAGATGTAATATAGTAGAGCCTCGTTGACACATTACTGAAAAATAACACGATGAAGAACATACTACCTGGCAAAGCATATGATCCAAACACAAAATATTGCGCAGCCAGAAAAGCAGAGCATTGATAGTGATATCAAAATATCTCACTATTTTACGAAATTCAGGCAGTAAAGCATCAAGAAATGTCACAGTGTTGGAATGCGGCCGAAGGCACGGCAGAGTGACCATGAGCACACATCACGACGTGGGCAGCGTTGGAAGCGGAAAGCACATGTGTTGTCCTTTGCTTCAGTGTGTAAACCACTCCGCATCTCCAGACATATCATGTAACATGCAACACTGGGTGCGTGTTCATGTTGTCATTTTCTTGGCTTTCCAAAACTGCATTTGTGGTCATGATCTTTTTTTTTAACCTGCAGTTCCTTGATGACACCACTGCAACCCTTGAGCTGATGAACGAACATGCAATTTATTGGTGAACTGTTCTTGTGCCCAAGTAGTTCCCGGCTGTTCAACTGGTGTGTGAAAACGGCAAGCACCGAATGGGACGTGCGCTTCGGCTTGACAGCAAAGCCGGTCGAAAGCACACATGGTGTACTTTCGCCAGCACACGGATATGCTAGTCACGTGACAACGCTGTACGGAGTTGCATGATGCAATGCGTT
The DNA here is from genome assembly GCA_013339685.2 of Hyalomma asiaticum. NCBI lineage: Eukaryota > Metazoa > Arthropoda > Arachnida > Ixodida > Ixodidae > Hyalomma > Hyalomma asiaticum. Next base: position 228,517,772 of record CM023481.1, read on the forward strand.
GACGACTTATTCAGTTTGACACGATATGATCACCTGTGTGATATAATCACTGGCACTATAACCTTGAGATAACCGCATCCTCTTGCTCATTCAAAAAAGCAAAGGACGTGCTTCGCCTGGCTCCGCATTCCACACATGTGTTGGCTTTCAAAAGTGCTTATTTTTTCTCATAATGACCGTTGACTCTCAGTTAGGTGGCTTATGAGCAGAAATTGCAGGATCAACAATGTTTTAGAAGAAATGCTGCGAGAATTCCTCTGGCGCTGTTTGAGCACTAGTTAGCTGCCATGCCAGATATTTTATTTGCGCTTTTTGGGCGCGGTCATCGAAGACAAGGTGAGCGGAAACGGGAAGTCCAAGCTTTCAGCTTTCAAACACTATCAAGACGGTGGCGCTCATTAGGCAAGACAAAAGATGACATGTATAAACACTGCTGGACACAATACGCAATAGAATCAGTCTTACTGAAGGAAATGGCAGCGCGTTTCGGTTACTCCCCATTAAAAGCATGCAGTACATGCACTTCTAACAGCTACTACACGCATTCTGTTAAGATTGCCTCTATCGCGATAGTGTTAGCAGCATAGCGGTGAATGTGTGATTGCAAGCGGTGATTTGCTAATCGGGTAGAGCACGGTGGTGTTTTTTCGCGACACAGTCTGGCGATACTGTGAGAAAGGCCACAGTGGGTGGCTACTGCTCTCGATTGCGCGTCCTTCGCGAATTCTCGGTCACACACGAACTCTAGTGGCAGGAAAACATATACCATCACAGTTTGGTGATAAACCAAATGTTGGTGCCGAATAATTGTATTATCTGGGAATGTATTAACCTGTAAAAAAGACACATAACTCTTAGATAACTGTGTGCCCACACCCGTGAATGTTGGAATTGGGAAATCGTATTAACCTGGAATGCATCAACGATGCTCTTTTGTATTAATAATTTCAGGGGTATTAGTTTTAACACAGATGTACAGTATATGTACTTCCAAATAGGCAACGCAGAAAGGGTAGGTGATATGCTCGCGCATTCACCCACTGCCATCGCAGCAGCATTTGTTTATGTTTATGCTTGAAAAAACAGAAAAAACATGTAGTTGCCAGATGAATGCGTTTTGCTGCTATAATTTTCGTATTTCTCGCCAAAGATCCCCGGCAGACCAAACTGTGATTGGGGTCTCCTCCGTTTCGTGAATCAGTCCACACGGATTTTCAGCAGACCAAAGGAGCACCGTGGAAACTGGTGGCATAGGGTAACGTGATACACGGTCCGCAGACTCAAATCCTGATTTCGTCCCTCACGTGAATTCACCTTAACATGCTCCTGCATATAGAGGAAGAAAGCTAGGAGAGAGCGTCATGCAGCAATCTTGAAGCCTTCACAAACGTCACAAATCACAAAAGTCAAGGAGAAAATCATGGCAAATAAGCCTGAGTCATTGATAGGCAAGCAGTATATCAATGCATGTCAAGCTCCAGCTACGGTCACTTAATATGTCAAAGGCTCTAGTCATTGCTGCATGAAGCCTACTGCAGTCTACATAATTGTATTTTTTTATTGGTTAAATATAATCATAATGTTTCTTGTCTATGTTTATGAATATTCCTTTCAAATTAAATGTTTTCAAATTTCCGGGTTGTTTTGAAAAATTTTACCTTACTATTAAAAACTATATGAATAGTACTCGATTTGGTTCTAAGATTCACTATTTGCACACCCCTAAAAATGTTTCCACACAAAGTAGCACTGCCACATTGTTGTGTTTTTGTGATGGTTACTCACACCACTGGAAGCTTGCTGGTCTGCAAAAGCAGGGTTGTTGAAATCAGGTGGCAAATCAGCACAAACTTTGTCGATGAGGTCTTCCACTTCAGAAGCCTTTCCATAAGTAACATCTTTCACAAAAGTAATTTTTGGTGCTTTGCCAATAAATCCATTCTTGATCAATTCTGACCTGAAAGTTACATGATGTGGTTAGCAAGTTAGTACTGATGCATAGCAATTGATACCAGCATCACATGACAATTTCAATCGCAACAAAATTTTGAGACAACATTGGTTCCCTTCACAGCTTGCAAAAAGGAGCCCGATTGTAACAAAAGTTTGACCATGCTCTTGATTGAAAGTGCACAGTCTGACACTTCTACAGTTAAACCTAGATATAACGAAATTGACAAATTCCCGGAAAACTTCGTTATAAAGAGGATTTCGTTATATGCAGGTTCGGCACAAAAATTCGAAAAAGAAAAGCTTAAGTAAGCAGAAAGGTAACATCGACTGCAGAGCTCGCCGGAAACATTTATTTTGGGTGAGACAGTTGAGACCACTTATGTGACAGCTTATAGTGAAGGACCGGCTATAATGCGGTTTTTTCTGACCCCCGTTTGCCCTCCCATGGAACTTAATGTATGCGCATCCCGCTTATTGTGCAGACACCCCCCCCCCGCCGGTTATAATGCGGCTGCTAGGAAATCCTGCGGACAAACGAGGTAGGGAGCAGGCTTCAGAAAGGAAGTGGGCTGCTCGAAAACAGCGCAGCGAATCGCCGTGGAGGAGGAAGGAGTGCGGAACGAATGAACAATGAGCGGAGAGAAGAAAAAAAAAAGGCCGTGGCAGCTGTGCGTCGCGCGCGCTCCCTCTGAGGATAGGATTTCCAAGGCGATGGAGAATGCTGCTACGGCCGCTTGTCAGCTGCGAACGCTCTGCATGGAACGCACGCCCATGACCTCCAATTTACCGCTGTTTGTCTCCGGTTCTTTTTTTAATCATTTCACGAGCGCTGCCCTTGAATCACCCCATGGGCGCGATTTCCTGTGCACCCTATCCCTGTGTTGTCAAGGGCAAGCTTCCCGTGAAGCGCGCCGCCCGCGACCATGCGAGCTAGGCCTAACAAGCGCTGTCACGGAGTGTCAGGTTAGCGAAGTGGCAGTGATCAAAGAGCGGCGCTGCCAGCACGCTGAAAAAAAAAAAACTCGTTTTTCTTCCTTTCTCTCTCAAGCCGGCGTGGCTCGGCAACATCAACTTGAAAAGGAGGGTGCCGGCTTGGCGCGCTAGGCCAGCTGCAGCAAGCGGCTGGGTCAGGTTTGAAGTCAGGGGGGAAAGGACACGCCCGCGGTGGCAAGATCGCAGAGTCGAGGGATGCAGGCCCGCCTCGCACACGCTCGCACGCACGCACACGTGCGCTCGCTCTCGCTTCGCAGTCGCTGTGCCTTCGAGCGCAAAGCGCGACGCCGTTGCTTCGCATTCCGTCGCGGCGGAGAAGATGCTTCCGGTTGTTGCTCACGCAAAAGTGACAAAATTTGGGGCAAAATCTCTAGGTTGTCGGCGGAGAAAATTCGTTATTTCGAGGGGGTCTCCCGCTGGCACTTCGTTACATAGAGGTCTCAAATACATGTGCTTCTATGGAGTAATGGCGGGGAATAGAAAAACTTCGTTATATCGAGGAATTTGTTATATGGAGGTTCGTTATAAGCAGGTTTATCTGTATTAGCTTTGCATATTGTTCTTTTGGATAACCTTTTACTGTTCAAAATTAGCTCTAACAATCTCTTTTGCCTGACATAAATATAATACAAGTTAGCAAGCAATTATCCATAAAATAAATGCTGTTTTGAAATTACACCTAACGACAATTAAAAATGTGCCAAGACTGCTCAATGTATCAGGAAAATATCTTGCAAAACTGCCACAATAGTGCAAACTGATAGCAGCAATATAAGCACACTTATGTAGATTGTAACTACGGCATCAGAGTTGGCAGGAAGAGGGAGAGTGTGTGTGTTTGTGTGCATGTGTGTGCAGGGGTGGGGGTGACTAAAGAGCTAGGCTGCACCACTTTACAGCTTACCTGACACAATACATAGTGACGACCATTTTACTTTTCTTCATAATTAAGCTCTAGTGGAATCAGTGCATGAGCAGCTGAAGTGCGTCAAGAAATGCTTCACATTTAAAAGGTACGCCAGTTACAGCAGCAGGTAATTTAAATTTGTGTGCATGAACGTAACCACACCCTCTGAAGGAACTCGGCTGTATTAGGTGTGTGTAAGCAGCACACACAAACAAGCCCAGCACAACATAGCAGTACCTCCATCATGTGAACATTTAATGCAAATATACCGAACTTTTTAGAATAGCAGTGTCCACCATGGCTATGAGGGCAACCATAAGAAAGAGAAAGGAGAAGAAAAGAAAAAACGGATTTCGTAGCACTTCAATGCACTTGGGGTAATACCCCTGTCACACGAGGCAACTAAAGTGCACTTTGAGATTGTGCACTTCGCCGCTAGTGTCATTCACACGCTGTCACACGGGAACGCTTAGTGACACTCGCTGCAAAGTGCACTCGCAGGCTAGTGCGTTCGCCGAACTCACTTTGCGGCGACGAAGTGTGTAGCCTCGGTAGCAGTGGCTTGTAAACAAATACGCTAATGCACAACGCGGGGCCCGTAGTATTTTTAAAACATTGTTTTCATTATTATAAATACTGCTATGCCTCAAAACAAATATTATTTTAACAAAAAACCTCGCTGTCCTCGCCCTCGGGCAGTTTGCGGCCACGTCCGCTAGGGGAATGCACATTTCCAAAGCACACTTCTCTTTCTCGTGTAGCAGCGCGTGAACGTAAGTGCACTCTGCGAGCGTAAGTGCACTCGCTCAAAGTGCACTTTAGTTGCCTCGTGTGACAGGGGTATAACTCTACATACACAAGTGTTTTTGAATTGTTTAACAATTCGAATACAGCCACTGTAGCTTTAGAAATGAGTACAGCCTTTAATCTCGTAAACGAGTAGAACATGTAAGGTTGTGGCATGATTTTGAGTTGATAACCTAGCCAAAGCCTTGTTGTCATTCAAAAGAGAGTTTTGAGCACACAAGGGAAGTACACCTTTTATTTATTTATTTATTGTACCCTCAGGGCCAGGAGGCATTACAGAGGGGAGTGGGGATACATAAAGAATACAATAAACAGCAATCATAAAGGAACAAAAAAGTACAAAGTGGCTGGCGAAAACTCACAACAAGACAAAAAAGGAAAAAAGCAGTGGGAATACATGAGAACAATTTTGATACGAGAAAAAGAAATTATACAAAGAGTAACAAGCATAAATATGTTCACAAGATAGCAATTGTTTTACGAAACATATTAATATCTGCTATGTCAGCAACGTCATGGGAAAGGGCATTCCAACTGACACAAGTTCTGGGTACGAATGAGTCATGAAAACATTTAGTGTGACAAGATGGAATCCCAACTTTATTGCGGTGATCAATGTGGGCTGATATGTACGAGGGCCTTGTGAGTAATTTGTTTTTCAGATAGCTGTTGTAGTAAATTTTATGAAAAAGACATAATGAAGCTACAGACCTGCGATGAGAGAGAGAAGGGAGGGACAAACTTAATTTGAATGAAACTTAATTTGAATGAAACTTAATTTGAAACTGAATTCCAATGGCAGATCCAGATCAGGCTTTTCTGCACTGTACAGAGCAATTACATTCCAATAGCAGACTGCGAGCATTAATCCTGTGTTCAATGCCCAATCGGAAGCAGCTTCAGATTCAGGATTGCTTCATGGAGCAACATTTCTTGTGCCGCTGAAATCAGCAAATTTGACCAGAAGCCTGTGTGACGTAATGTGTGTAATGCTTTTCTTCCTTTCATAATAAGCTCTTTCCAGTCATGGGCCGCCGTGAGCGACTAGAAAAACATTTTGCTCCATGCACTTATGTTACTGTTTTAGTTGCAAGTCCAGTGAGGATTCTTCTGGTGCAGACAGTGAGTGTGAGGCTGCTGTGTGCTATAGGACATTTCATACGATACTTTGCCTGCCTCTGGCTTCATAGAGGACCTTGTTAGGCGACATTCAGATGATGAAGTACCATACAGCTCAAGTGAAACTCGTGTGGCAAAAAAGTGATTGTTTTTCTGGAAATTCTCCTTTTCTCCAGTTCCCCGGACACTTTTACCTATCGTGACCTGTAGTGGAACAACTGACTGTTAGGCTATAAGCTCCATTTTGACACTGAAACATGCCAAAACTTATGACGCTTGCAAAAATACCAGAAGAAAAAACAAAAGGCACGGATTGCTGGGAACGTCCGGACTGCTCTTTCTTTCTTTCTTTATTAGTTTATTAAGAACAATCACTGAAATTGTCCAAGGAGACATGGGTAAAGGCAAACATTGCCTGACTGGGCTGTGCCACCCATACAGCAGTTGCAGAAAGACATTTACAAACATAAAAGCATGGATGGGCATGGATTGGTGCGCATGGATTAAAATCACTCATTTGAAGCGACCCCACCACATAACACTGTGGTAAAGCAGCGAAGCTACCTTTACACGTGCTGCGGTATTGCGAGTTCCTCATTGCACAAAATAAAAACAACACAGAAAAATGACGGTCTCCCCTCCCTTGACATCAGTTGGGTGAGGGCTTTGAGGCAGGCCGTTGGAGTTCCTCAAGGCCTAAAAATTTCTAGAACTGCTGTCCTCTTTGTCCTCTTTTTCTATAACTGCTTATGCTCTTTCTGCAGTGGCCTTAGGGCAGTTTATCGGGAGATTTATGGCTGTTCCTGCACAGTCAGGAGTTTCCCAGGCACACTGGAAAAGTTGGCAGGTACGGCATACCTGCCAATCTAAAGAGATTCAAATTCGCACAGTAAAGAAACGAAGGTGGCGAGAAGCAGAACCAACGAAAAGAAAATTGTCATGTACACTTGTGGTGTCTCACATTTATAGCTTTTATAGTGTCCCAGAGCTGCATAAACGTTTAGACAGCTCTGAATAATTCATAATATCCAGTAAAGTTGGTATTTGAAACTATACCCCACATGCGTGCACATCTATTTAGCTACAGAATGTGCTAGTTCTTGTGAAAGTCAGTGGCCCCTTTTAACTCTTAATACACTACACCCCATGGCAATAATGTGCTATGGCAAAGCAACAACAAGATTTTATTTTCAACTACAACATCTTTCCTTTTGCGACTAAAACGAGCTTTCCATAATAAATGTGTCAAGATTAATAAAGTCAGAAGATAGGTTTGAATTCGTAAGCTTTATGGAAAATTCAGATGAGTGGGTAGTTATGGGTACTGTGAAGTGACGAAATGCATTGTTTCTCACATTTATCAATACAAAAATTAACTATAAATATCATCTAACTGTTTTAAACATATCAGACTTTTGGCTTGCTCAATGGCTGCATAAAGTAAAGTAGAGACAGCTGGGCAAGGTGGTGTGGTAACAGTATTATTACGTAGCACCGGGGATGCTGACAGAGGAGGTGATTAGGTGCTAGATTAGGTGTGCTGTGATGTAAAACACACAACAGCACCCAATCTCTAATTTCCCACTGTACTGTGCCTCCAGACAGTGAGCCCTTGCATTGCTCCCACTGGAGTGGTGACCAAGTTCCTTCCAGACCTAGGCACTACCTAGGCGCAGCAGCACCATGGACACCAACCGGCTATGGCGGTCATTACATGAGTATGTGGATGACCCAAACACTCCCCGCCACGGGCACTGGGTTTCGTTTCAGGGCGTACCATAGACCTATTCCATGTTAGTAAACAGTCGTAGTCACCGGCGACATATCGAGGCATTTGTAGCGCCATCACGGCGCACAGGTTCCACCCATTGTTTGCCACCACCCTGAACAGTCGCGCCGCTGCTGCCAGTGTGGCATTTGTAAAAGCTGCCTCTGGGCTCCTGGCGTCGGAGTGCCACCGGCACTTTTACAACAAAGTTTTTAAAAGGCGGCCGCAAGAGAGGAAGTTGCAGTAGCTCTACAGGAAGCACTAAATGAATATAGAAAAAAATACGTCGACAGGCAGCTATCATAAAGCTGTGAGAAACTGATTAAAATGATAAGGATCTCGTCAGCATGGATGTGAATGATTCGCAAGCTATCATATCGACGCCACTGCAGTACAGGTCAGACGTTTATTTTAATTAAGTAACTAGAGCAAGGATGAGCCACCTAGTACAGTGAGATGTGTTTAAATACGACTTGAAAATGACTGAGCTAAAAATACTGAAAACAAAAACTTAATTCTAATCGCTACGCTAAATCCTTGCGCACAAACAAATGGATCAGATTAGTTACTTAGGCATACGAGAAGAGCAATATTTGTGACACTAACAGCTATGCAAATACAGCTGAATTAATGCAAAGAGAAAGAGAGAGAGAACCAGTTACGTGCGAAGGCCGAGGCTCTTGAATAACCGCCTGCAAGGCGCACACAACCGCGGCTTGCGACTCTGCCCGTATTCTCAAGTTGCGATCACGAAAGCGTAACGCCCTGAAAGGACACAACAAACTCCAAGCGTGTAGATAATTCACGCAGCCTAACAGTCACGATAATGTAAACCGCACTGAGGCCACTACAGCATTGTCCAAGGCACTTCTGTTAGGCATGCCATCGCATCCGCATGCAATTTGCAAAAGCATTGCCGCAATCAGCATTTCGCATGTGGATGTGCGAATGAACCTGTCATTTATTTACTTCACTTGAGTAGATTAAAAACCATCTGAGGCATCCTGACGCTACTCATTTCTGTTGTATATTTGGTTTTGGTTTTACGATCACTGCCGCTGGTGGCACTAGTGTCGCCTATGTATATAAGCATGCGTACGTTTGAATAAAAGGATTTTGTTATTGTGTTGGTTAATCGATCACTTCTTCAGTGGCGGCACACGCCGCCACTACATTGGCGACGAGGATGGGATCGTTTCGGGGGGCGTGATTACCGCCAGCGGCTTTGCTGCATCAGGAGTATGTCGGGGCTAGCCCCGCCACCCCCATTCCTGCCCACGCCTGGCCGGCCTGCTGTTGCGTGGCCACAATGGCTTCGCATCTGCGAGAATTTCCTACTCGCTTCGGGGGCCTCGGACTTCACGCCGGATCGCCGCAAGGCCTTACTACTTCACAGTCTTGGCGTAGAAGGCCAGCGCATGCACCACATTCAAACGGCAGCTCAGAGCCTTCATGCAACTACCAGTCGTGTTGCTACCGCTGTGGTGCGTCCCAGCACAATGCTACCTCATCTCGCTGTCCTGCCAAAAACAAGCGTTGCCATCACTGTGGTATCACGGGTCACTTCCGCTCTGTCTGCAACAAACGATATGTCGCGCCTGTTCGTGAGGTAGGGAGCGAAAATCCATCCAACGAGGAAGTTTTCAGCATTCTGGCTGTAACGACGTTGGCTCGCCCAGCGATCCACGTCACCGTGTTTATTGGTCGTACGGATATAACTTTCCTCGTAGATTCAGCCCTTTTTAGGCAGCATTTTGGAGGACAAGCACTTTCTGCCCCTAGAGTTAGGCTACTAGACTATTCGAAGAGGCCAATTACAGTTCTTGGTTGTTTCTTCGCAGACGTCACACATAATGATTGCACGAAATGCCTTCTTTTCTATGTCGTGAAACAAGGCACTTCCCTCTTGGGTGTAGACGCCATCAAGGCGCTCGGTCTCCAGATCGATGGCTCGACGCTGCGGTGCCTCGAAACGACAGCGCTGCCTATTAATGTTGGAGAGGAACAGTCCTCTGACCAGAGAGAAGCACAGCAACCCGTTAAGCTCCCAAAAGAATTAGTTCAGGAGTATGGAACTATTTTTGATCCAGGGCTTGGCCTCGCGAAGGGGTTCGTTCACCATGTCAAAACGCGATCCACAGTGCAACCAGTTGCATCAAAGCTTAGGCGCCTTCCGCTCTCACTGCGACCAGTCGTCTCGGAAGAACTACGACGGCTGGAAGAAATGGATGTGATAGAGCGCGTGGAAGCATCAGAATGGGTGTCCCCTATCGTCGTAGTTAAAAAGAAAGAGGGAGGTATTCGTCTGTGTGTGGACCTTCGACAGGCAAACAAGGCCGTCGTAGCTGACTGTTTTCCCCTTCCTCATACAGAAGAGCTACTGCATAGTCTAGTAGGGGCAACACATTTTTCTAAGCTAGATCTCGCATCCGCTTACCACCAGGTCTTGCTTCATCCTGACAGCCGCGATTTAACGGCATTTGTAACCCACGACGGCCTTTTTCGTTTTAAACGAGTGTGCTTCGGGCTGGCTTCCGCGCCCTCTGCATTTCAGAGTATGATGTCCAAAATTCTACAGGGATGCAGTGGCGTGCTTTTCTATATTGATGATATTATTGTCTTTGGGAAGAGCAGAGAAGAGCACATACTAAACCTTGCCACAGTACTCAGGCGCATTAAAGAGGCAGGACTCAAATTGAACAGGAAATGTGTCTTCGATACGCAGGAACTTGCGTTTTTGGGCCACAGGGTTACGGCGAATGGTATTGTTCCACTGAAGGAAAAGGTAACTTCCATACAGGACACGCCGGCGCCTACTGACGTATCCGGCCTCCGGTCGTTTCTGGGACTGGTCGAATACTATGCTAGGTTCATTCCAAACTTCGCTGACATCGTTGAACCAATGCGTGTTCTTCTGAGAAAGGGCCAGTTATTCGTATGGTCTGGAGAGGTTGAGGCCAGTTTTAGAATGGTGAAAGATGCACTTGCGTCCAGCACCATACTTCGAATGTTCGATGCCTCCCTTCCAGTAGTCGTTTCCACTGACGCTTCCGACTGCGGACTTGGGGCAGTGCTACAACAGCTGGAGGGACAGGAGCTGCACACTGTAGCCTCCGTGTCTCGAGCTCTGTCACCAGCAGAGAGGAGGTACTCGGTAGGAGAACGGGAGGCACTTGCGTGTGTGTGGGCGTGCGAGAGGTGGCACGTGTACCTGTGGGGACGTCATTTCACGCTGATGACTGATCACCAGGCCTTAGTCACATCGCTGTCAACGCAAGGGCCGGGGAGGCGTCCTTTGCGCGTGGCACGATGGGCAGAGCGCCTATTGCGGTACAACTATACGGTAAAATACCGCAAAGGGTCGAAAAATCAAGTAGCAGATGCACTGTCACGTCTCCCCGCGCCATCTTCACAAGAAGAAGAACCCTTGTTAGACGAAGTGGTATCAGTGGTCCAAGTCCCCGCTTGTATTACCAGAGAACAGTTTGAACAGGCCCAATCAAACGATAGAACGCTGCAACAAACCAAGGCCTGTATACAGTCGTCATGGCCCGCCCACAAATCCGTGCCGGATGAACTGCAGCCTTTTTTCAGAATACACGACGAACTTTCAGTTGTGGACAACTTGATCTTGCGTGGCGAACGGCTTGTAGTTCCAACGTCACTTACATCTCAGGTAATTACTGCTGCTCACGAGGCTCATCCTGGAGTAGTGCGAACGAAAGCGCGGCTGCGAGAAAAATATTGGTGGCCAGCGATGGACCGGCAAGTAGAGTTATCGATCCAGAGCTGCAGCATATGCCAGACAGCGGACAAAAACACCAAAGTGACGACTGCACCATTGAAACCGGTCCCCTTCCCAGACCAGCCGTGGCTGAAGCTGGCCACTGACATTGTCGGCCCATTCGAAAGAGCGCCACACGATTGCAGGTATGCAATCACGCTTGTCGATTACTATTCGAAGTGGCCCGAGGTGCACTTTTGCAGCGATACCACAACCCACACAGTAACAAGCTTCTTGGTGTCTGTGTTCGCACGTGAAGGCTACCCGGAAGAAATCGTGTGTGATAATGGGCCACAATTTTCATCTCGTGAGTTCAAAGCTTTCCTGGAAGATCGTGGTATCCGCTTGAGGCATTCATCCGTATACTATCCGCAAGCAAACGGTCTAGTAGAACGGTTTAACAGGGTCTTTAAAAGCTTCGTTCAAGTGGCTACACTCGAGCAGCGTCCCTTACACCACGCGGTTACAGAATACTTGAGCGTTTACCGGTGCACGCCGCACGCCACCACTGGAAGCGCCCCAGCCCTTCTCCTGCACAAAAGGTTACCAAGGACTCGGCTAGATGTGGTCGGCCACCCGTCAGCCGCATTCTTTGCTGACCCTGGTTCGGAGCTCCACCGCCTACGTGAGCGGGTGAAGCAAAAGCAACAGAACAGCAAACGATACACGGACGCTCGGAGGGCTGCAAGAGAAACCACAGTAGAGGTTGGCGACTTCGTCAGAGTGAAAAAACCCACAATGGCTTTTAAAGGTGACAAAGAATTCAGTGGCCCCAGAAAAGTGATCAGCAAGAAGGGACCGTCTTCTTTCCGCCTTGATGACGGCAAAACGTGGAATGCTTCGAAGTTGTCAAAGGTGCCGCGAGCCTCTGCTGCACTGCATACGTGGCACGAAAGAAACGGTACAGCTGGCGAAAGCAGAGCTCCGCCTATAAGTGAGGAATTTATTCCGGATGCGACTACCAGTTCTTCGGATGCGACTACCAGTTCTTCTGCTACGGCTGCTGCGACCGCCGGTACTTCTACTGCTGCGACAGAGCCGTCGCCCAGGCCACCCGTCACTTGCAGTGCGCCCGAACAAAGTCCAGTCACCAGCGATTCTCCTAAAACAGCGGGGCCGCCACGGAGGGTACAGCCACCAAGAAATAGATGTCCCCCAGACCGCTGTGGCTACCAAGTGTAAGCTGCGATGTGGTGCTGTTGTGAGACTCCGCTTCGGTTACACTCGGCTGTGAGACACTCTTCCCTTGTGTGAGACTGCCGTACTGTGAGACACTGTGCCCAGAAGACTTCTCGCGAGTGTCGCATTTTTGTGAAAAGCCTAATGAATGTTCTTTTTTTTCTTTATAGTTGTGTAGAGCTGATCGTATAAAAGAAACACGCTGTTGTTAATGTATATAGAATTCTATGTGGTTACACTAACTTACTAAACTACTAACCCATGTAGCGGTTCTTGTAAGGAAGGGAATATGTTGTATATTTGGTTTTGGTTTTACGATCACTGCCGCTGGTGGCACTAGTGTCGCCTATGTATATAAGCATGCGTACGTTTGAATAAAAGGATTTTGTTATTGTGTTGGTTAATCGATCACTTCTTCAGTGGCGGCACACGCCGCCACTACACACGCCGCCACTACAGCATTGTCCAAGGCACTTCTGTTAGGCATGCTATCGCATCCGCATGCAATTTGCAAAAGCATTGCCGCAATCAGCATTTCACATGTGGATGTGTGAACGAACCTGTCATTTATTTACTTCACTTGAGTAGATTAAAAACCATCTGAGGCATCCTGAAGCTACTCATTTCAACAAAAAATGGCAACCACAATTAATTCTATACATATGGAAACTATCAACAGTATGTAGTGCATGCTCTAAGGTAAGCGTCATCACTGTGTCTCCACGCTTCGCTTATGCCATGAACTCCATGGTTTATACCAAGGAACCTGGTGTTGAAACATTACATTATGACAAGGATATTTCCTTCAGATGAAACAAGCCATGCTAACCACTAAACAACATAGCTGCGACGCAATGTTTGGCACATCACTCATGAGCCAGCATTGCAGCTTCCTCCCATTCCTTAAGACTCGTCAGCAGGAAACCAATAAAAACCTATCGTACATTTCTAGTTCGTTGGTGCGCAACCAACTCACGGCACAGCTTATCGGTGTACCGTGCTTTTCTCGTTGCATGGCGGCGAGCAGCACCCGCACCAGCGAAAACACAGCAGCTACTACAGTAGGCATGGCGGTGGATGCCTACCATGCGAAACCAAAATGGTGTTGACGACAGCGCCACCACATTTTCGTGACATAGGCTGGTGGAGCAGGTCTATACAAAGCGTTGGCACTCATAATGCAAATTAATTACAATGCCTCCCCTATCACCACTGTCTTCGTTTCCTGCTCAACTCCATACCAACAACAACCCATTCCGCACAGCCCTCCATCGGCAAGAACGTGAAGAAATACATGCAAACAATAAAAGAAGCCAGTGATGCCATTGTCAAGGTAGTACCAAAGAATTGAGCGCATTAATGCAGCACTTTCAAGATCGTACAGTACACATGAAAGTTTTCTTGAACACGGCTGTGGTATTCAGCAGTGGCATTTGTATAACATAGATGGCGCTAGACAAGAGTCTATGTCAGCTGACACAAGCATCTGTATATATATGCTCATCGCGGACTAATAAAGGGGTTGTTAGAGGTACGGGCTGGTGCACTTCACTGCGCGCTCCTCCGGCATAGTCGGGCAGGACTTGGCCACGGAGGCAACAATGGCCATAAGGGGAAATTTAGCGCTAGGAATGTAAATGTTTGCTCGATAACTTTAAAACGTTGAGAATATAGCACATCCAAATTTAACAGAAAGCACCGGATGGGAATAAACGAATAGAAGAGAGAATAAACTTGAAGTGTAGGCTTCATGGTACTCAATGAAATACGTGCGCTACACAGACATGGAAAAGGGGACAAATAAATACTACAACATGCTTCATTCTAGCACTCCTTCCTGCTAGAGCTACTGTAAAAGCACTCTTCAGGGAGCCAGCACTGTGCATATTGTCATGTGGTCGTGACGATTTGAAAGCAGCAGAACTCAAAATGATGTCAGGTGAATTATTTACTGGACGAACCTGTGACTAGCAAAACAAAGCCAATCACACTGCGCAGCAATAGCAGTATTAACAGTCGTCGATCGACAGAAAAAGTGAACAGTGGTGAAATGTGCTGGCTTTTTATACTGTGGGAATGTTGACATCCCCTGATAAATTTCTATCGCGTAGCGCTCGCATTTCCTCAAAGCTCCACTGAGGCGGCTTTCCTGCAGGGCACGAGCTGTGACGTCATCGTTATGCGCACCACTGAGCTGAGCATGGCGCTGGTGTTCCCGTGGAAGCGCTACCTGGTGGCGAGGATTCGCGGGCCCGCGGACGGAGAACGATCCTTGCTCTCTTGGCCTTGGGACGTCGTCGCGCGCGGTCGATGCTCGCGCGCACGGTGGCGATGAGCTCAGCTGGGACGATTCCACGGATGTCTCTCCCGATCGCCGATTGAGCCTCTGTTTGCGCGACTTATCTCGCGAGCAATATAGGCTTACTCTTCCAGCATGGGCGAACACTACTTGCTCTGTATCCTGCTGCGGTGGGTCGAACGTCATCGATTACACGTGGGGTATTGCATTAGCATGCCTGGTTTGTATAGTTCGACTAGCGTGCTTACTATGTGTAGAAGGTGCAAATAAATGCCCTACTGCTGGTTTGCACTGCGGTGAACTGTGTCCTTTGTTCCTCGAGCGTGGGAGAACCCCCGTGGCCACCGCCACAATACAAACATCATAACGCATTCTCGCATCATCTCTGAAATTCTAGAAGATCCTAAAATGTGTGCGCCAGGCGTGCAAAGTTTCAAGAACGGTCAGCATGGTTCCCGAAGCGACATGCAAGATAAACGTGGCCTGCGCTGTGCTTATTAACAGAAAGTGATAACAGCACACCCCACAAACAACCGAAACAAGCGCACGTGTCCAAGAGAAGTGATAACAGCTTTCCACAAACCAAAACAACCGTATGTGTCAATATGTTTTCCAGTTGCTGCTCATACAAGTGAATGGATAAGCAACCATGCAGTGAGAAGACACTGCTAAGGCACAGATAAAAAAAGTGGTGATGGCAGTGCCACTGCGTCACCAACGTACAGGGTTTTATTTGATGACCAACATCTGGAAGAATGTTTTTGAAATTTGTTGAACTTATTATTCTTTCTTTGCAGCAAAAATCACAAGCTAGTAGGGAGTGTGCAATGAGAGATTCCCCTTTAGGTGACACATTCACACACACAGTGGGAGACTCATTGTTAAGGAAAAAAGGAACAGCTATCAGTGCTCAAACATAAAAAGTTAATCAAGTGGTTCCCAATTGTCCCTCATATTCAGGATATAAAAATGGGATAGTTCACAATCACTGATGCCCACTGCAAATGCAATGTTTGGCTTTTTCTCAAAACCTTGATTGCTTACATGTGCAAGACATGGATGCAAGTGCGTGTACAAATGTGCTTATGTGTGAAAGCAACTATACTTTCTGCCACTGAATCTCTGATCCAGATGCCTTGCTATAGGGGACATTCAAAATGTAGAGCACCATCTGTCGACATCCCCATAAGCATCATCCACCATGTTCTTCAGGAAGCTGGAAACCGAAGCTTGTGGTATCTCAGCCTGTATCACCTGGTTCCTGCTGCTTTTTTGCCATCGCTCCATGATGTTTTCCCACTCTACCTGCCACTGAGTACACAGCATGGATCCGTGGGACATTGGGAGCAACATAGCAATGTTTTTAACCAAATACCTTGATTGTCTGAACAATGAAAAAAATAAATGATACCGTCACCGCCATGCAGGTGGTCTTATGAAGGATATCAGCACTGCGTGTGTTTGAAACTGCGGTCAATCAATGTGCATAAAATCGCCATTTAGCCTAGTTTGTATTTTTACCATGAATATGAATTGCTTTCCCAGCTACAAAAGCACTGACAAATTTAAAGGGCCCTATAACACTTTTTTTGTACCAGATTTTTATTTGCGAGTCGCGTAGACAGATAGATAAGGATATTTTTGGCAGGCGTCACCCAAATCAGTTGATTTAATATTTTAATCATTGATGAAATCATCACATCGCTGCGGACTGCATTAGTGCATAGTGGTGCTCACCAGAACTATCTGTGGCGGAAATGACGATTTAGCACATGGGCCTGTGGTTGGGTGAAGGTAACATTAGGAGCGCTTGCAGCAATACATCAGTAAACAAAGTAATATTCGGTTTTGTTTTCCTCTTGCGTAGGTTTTTATTGAATGCCAAAAATACGCAGTAGTAGCAGAAAGATAACACAATTATGAAACGTAGTAGAGGGGCTAGCTCCTGTTTTGCCTCTTGCCTTTGCCTCTTGCTTAAACGAGTCGTACGTCCATATGAAAGGAACCTCTCTTTCCTTCATCTCTCTTGTGTACACTTTGCGGCTCAATGAAGCACTGAACCACTGCTGAACTTTGCCATTCTGTCAAAGTCTGTCATATCACGCACAGCGCTATTAGGAAATTTTAGCATGTCTGGTAAACTGGTATATGCAAAGGCATACTTGACAGCATTGTTTGTCGCAGTCAAGTGGCGCCAGCTATGGGTGTCAAACAGAACACACAAAACAGCATGATCTATGTCCTCCAAGATTCTGGCAGCCACTCGGTAGGCCTCCTACAGCCTCGACAATTTTAGTGTCGCACTCAGAAACAGTGTCGAATTGGCATGTATGCTTTACTGTCGAAGTTTCATGATACAAACCTAAAGCAAAAAAATGTGGCTGACCCCTTTGTCAAAGGAATCGGTATAACACAAAAGTGGGATGTGTCTTCACATAAGCAGTTGAATGTTCATTGCACATGGGGGGGGGGACTTGCCCACTTCTATCGGTGTTTCGCAGGTACTGTACCGTTTGACGTGGATGAACCCACGTTCACGCATTGCCTCCGTAACATTCATGACCAACCCCTTGTCCTTGTGGTAACTGAAGTAGCTCACGTAATAACAGAACACAGTTGTTATTTACATGAATTCTGTGCAACAAAGGCATCAATCATGTTTACTTGCGCCACATTGACCCGCCTTCAGCGTTGCCGACTTTGGGTGTGATGGCAAGAAGAAAACTGTGCACAGCAGTTTTCTTCTTGCCATCACGCTTGCAGAGTAGACCGCAGCTAGGGTGTCCTGATACCCGCTACTCTGTACACGGTGCTGACAACCACTGGCCGCTACAACGCCATTTTGAATCACTGCGAGCAGTTGTGCACCTGTTTGGTGCCCGTGCTTCATTTGAGACCCAGACACATGCCACAACTTGTTTATGAACGCCAACGCAGTTGAGTCCAAGGGCTCGTGCGATTCACTATGGCGGGGGGTCGTCACCACCCAGTACAGAGAAACGCATATCGAGGCGCCCTAGGTCGTGGCCATGGGGAAATGCCATCCAAGACGAAACAGAACTGGCGACGCGGCTATGCGCGCGTGCTTTGAGGCACACTTTGGAACCTGCCTGGAAAGGTGCGCTATCGAGGAGAGGCAAATCGGCACAAGCGTATTGTACTTCACTTGGCCTCTTTTAGATTTTCGGCACCATTCCAGGCATGTTCCAAAGGACGCCACGCATGCGTCAAGGCAGAGAAAAACAAGCGATAAGAAGGGCATAAGCTGTGTTCATAAGGTTTTGAGCGTATGCGCAGATAGCTCAGTGGTAGAGAACCAGCCACCTTTCGTCGTGGCACGTAGGGCTGTGAGTTCGATTATCAGTGCATGGAAGAAAATATTTCTGTGTTTTTCTTTGTAGTTCTTACAAGTAAACTTGACTGCCTCACTTCGATTACAGAAATGATGTAGTGGGGTCATGGTGGACCCCGGCATCAAAAACTTTTGTGTTAATACAACCACTGGTTTGCAACTTTGAGAGTTACAAAGCGCGCGATGACCACTCGAAAGATTCGAAGCGGATGGCATACGCTCTGAGGCGTCTGCCATGCTTGCACATGCGATGTTTATACCTGGTACGCCACGTGTAAACATCGGATTCTTTGCATGTTGCAATGTAGCGCACATGCTGAAATTTTCTATTCCCACTTCTACGCTTCCATGTCTGCATGTTTAGCTGAACAACCTGGAAAGAAACAGTGTGCAGCATGGTGGTATGCCTTGGAAAACTGATACACAGCGCACTTGCATATAAGGCGACGTGACGGCCATGTACAGTAGAACCGCGTTATAACAAACCCGGATATAATGAACTATCGGATATAACGAAGCAACCGCAATTCCCCTTGAAATTCCTATAGATGAAATTGATACTAGTTATAATGAACTAATGGTTATAGCAAAGTAATTACCGCTCCCCTTCAACTTCATTATAACGAGGCTTTACTGTAGTTCCTTCTAAGCCCTCTGTTTTTCTCTCTGTACTGCCCTTCCTTGCAAAAGGAAGCTGCAGAGAGAGATAGTGGTTGGAGTGACCTTGTCGAGCATCATTTTCTTATTTTCTCAAGTACCAACTTAGTACCTCTACAGCTAAGTGACACTCCGCCCTTTACTAAGGAAAATATGGCAGGGACCTGGCTGCACTGGCCTGCAGGGTGTCTTACATAGGCCAGATGGGTCGGTGTTTCAATGACCGAGCAGCAGAGCATGTGCTTGCATTTAAGAATGGAGGAACGAATAAGGCCAACCATTGTGCAAGTTGTAGTGCTTGTGAGGCAAGATGGACAGAGACAAGAATTCTAGGCAGGGGATGCGATAAGACAGCGTGAAAATTATTAGAGGTATTTCATATTGGTAAGAAGGGTCATAACTGCATTAGTGACTCATTAGGTAAGATTTCTAGAGTGCTGTTTTTAAGTATCTTGATGTCAGACGACTGTGCCGGTGTATTTGTCAGACTGAGCATGTATCTATATTTGTATATAAAGTATTTACTTGAGTAATAAACACACTTGTGTAATGAACGCACCCCCAACTAATAGTCAAATTCTAGATTTTTTCTCCCGCATAATTAATGCACCCCCCAACTTAGAACCCCTGCAGTCCTGCGAATGGCCGTGCTGTGGCTTTCCCACTTCACTCAATCCGCAAAGTTCACGGGCCGTTCGGCACGGCCATTCAAAACTCCCATGTTCTGACAAAACTGTTGCGCGTAGCTGCATGAAAGCAGCAGTAACATCATTTACTTGCACTGCTGCATTCCTCCACACTATCGCAGTTCCTTTACACCGCTCGTTGCGGTGTGCTGCACAGGCTGGCGCAACTAAGCCTAAGCATGGTAGCGGCATGGGCAATCTAGGGCGTCATGCTTAACGCACATGACTGAGAGGATCAACACAGATATGAGGGAGAAATGCAATGGCGAGCTGTTCTGCATGCTGTGGTGGGAAACGTATCTGTTTTCTTGTAACGGCCACCCACAAACACTGATGTGGCTGGGCATCTCCAAGATTGCATTGGCGATACAGCGACCTTTTTTCAATTGGCTGCAAGCCACCGCAGCAATGATCACTGGCCCAGAGCTATATTGGCCAACACATTGTGGGTGTCATTACGGGCGGGACCAGCGGTGGCTTAGAAACCATGGAAACTATTTATGTGCGTGGTAAAGACCGCCGAGTGCCACTCGTTCGTTTTTTTCCCTTGCAGTTGTTTTGCTCACCTTGAAAAAGTTTTCGTAAAATTTACCCTGCTTAATAAGCACATCCCCCAACTTTGCTTCTGTTTTTCGGGAAAAAAGGTGCATCCGTTGAGCGAGCAAATACTGTATTTGTTGGTGTAGCCACAAATGAAGTCAGACGAAGGTAAGCACTTGTCCTGTGTCTTCTTCTCTCTGTGAGTGTTGTTCGCATGCTTTTATTTCCCTGGATAATCCGTTGAGGAGCGGCACACCTGCAGCAGCTACCTTCCGGGTAGGTATTTAGGAGTGTATTTAAGAACATATGGATAATGGTGTTAGTTGCTTAGATTTATTTTATTTCCGTATATGATCAGGCACAAAATGATCATATGATCAAAATATAAAGTAAAAAGACATTTTTCTGCATATTTATTTTTCAGTCAATAGAATATTTTGTATGTAAACTGAGAAAGTGTTGTTAGAGGGACCTTTAGGCGGTTTTCATGATTTCGTATAAATGCAATGAGCCGATAGTGTGAGTCATTTTGATCATTACCAGACTAATATCAGAGAACTGCATTAAGTGTGTAATTTACTGGTAGGTCTTAAATATAGTCACATCACAAGAGATTGAACTGATTCAACCAAAAAAGTTTTCAACTGAACCTGCCCATGAAACAATGCATGGGCAAGTCTCATGGGCATTATCAGTTACTTATAACATGAGCTCGTTTACCAATGTCATAAGTATTTTACTGTTTTTACATCTTGTGAACAAATGCCATTCATAAAATTTAAAACACATGATGATCTGTTTTGATTAAAAAAAATGACAACAGAAACAATACACTATCACAATTTACTGCTACACTAGGAAACTTCTGGTGGACAGCAAAAGTCATCCACCTGTATCTTATGTTACAATGTGCAGCACATTGACGTGAGATGTGTTACACGCTGATAGCGAGGTGTTTTTTTTTATCTCTGAAACACCATGAATCGCCACAGCTCCATTGCCAGCTGTAATTCTTGTGGTCGGTGATATGACAAGCTGTGACATCAAGTACCTATGCCGGGCAACAGGTGAACAGAGTCGCTGCAGCAGGTTGATACAGTGGGCTCTCGCTATACAATCAACACCAAGATCCACGCATTTACAGCTGTAATTCCGGCCCCCATACCCCCTTACTGAAGATACCACCCCAATGTTGGCATTTACACTTAAGGCTGATCGTTCCCAAAGAGCTTTCATTTGTTTGTTCACACAGCAGAGAACAAAATGTTTGTGGCCAGCAGCCAGGATTGTCATGGCACCTTGCAGCACAGAGCTGATCCATGCTCTCACAACCATGGCCTTGCAATAAATGGCATTCAGATGTCACACCTTCGAACCTGCTGATCCCACAAGCAACGTTATGACTGCTGCGGGAGGCACAGCCTTAGCTAACATGAACCCAGCAACCAGGCAAGTTGAGAAGGAACAGCTATGCTAAGGAGGAAACTGACAACAAAATGCCCACAGCTGTCTTGATACAATGCGATTCACCCAACTTATAGTGCAAATGATGTGATAATGCTTTGGGCTAAACAGTCACACAATATTAAAAGACAGTTTCACGGACATTTTCAGCAACTGTTTTCACCCCTCTAAAAATGCATTAAAGAGAAATAATCACCTCTTGCTAAACCAGACATAACTACTTTTGCATGGCATTTAAGCAACTGCCCTGTCCTCTAGCTCACCTGGACATAGCAGCAGTGCTAGCTCTCTCCACAGCTGAGCACATAGGTGGCCCATGTGCCCCACCTTTCAAATAATCTGCAGCTCAAACATAGGCTTGGTGAGCTGGGGTGGCAGGTAGCTTCGTGTGCACCATTCGTGTCTGTGCTGAGCATTAAAGGCTGCACTATCTTACATTGCGAGATGTTTCTAAAGTAGGAGACAACAAAAAGGTATTTGCTCACATGTTCTACCTTGTTCATCATTCCAGTGTTGTGACACCAGGTGTTCATATGTGCTTACGCTTACAAGCGCATGATGCCATACTTGTGACAACTATACACACCTTACTTTTAGTTATCTATTAGACTGCTACCACTATAAATGGTTCACATTTCAGGCAAAACTGCCACATTTTTTTTTTCACTTCAGCACAGCGTAAGAAAAGAAAAGAAGAAAACCCAACAAAAAGCAACACCAAGTAAGAAGTAGTCGTTTATAACATAATTAATTTACTAGTTTTGCCTGGTTAAACATGACAGCTAATGCACTTGGATGTATCTTTTGTCTCTCAAAACCACTAAGCACATACCAACCATATTTTTTGAAGTCATGCTCAATGCCCCTAGGCACTTATACATTCTGGCAAATGGCACATCATTCCATTGTTTGAAAGAGACCATCTACTTACTTAAGATAGCCAGCACTTGACTGGAGAATTTCAGCAACGTTTTTGTCGACACCAGGCTCCTTAAGCGCAGTAACCCAATACACATTCAAGTGGGTACAGTCAGAAGATACGCGAACCTGGAAATTCATAAATACATGAAACAAGCCAGTATGATGGACACAAGGCCACAGGATGCCTATTAGGCATGATGCTTCATTTACAAAGTGTGACAGCAGGACACAGTGGGCAATAAAGGGTAATAGCATCATTAAGTAGTACACTCCAACAAACTACTAAAAGGGGCGAGGCTACACCAGGCTAGTTGCTATTCCATTACTTATGTGGATCAGAGCAGAAACACACACACAATATCTTTTCATTTCCTCGTATTCTACCTATGTTTCCACACTGTTTATATAGATAATAAAAGAGGCAGACCAGCTACATTTCAAATACAGCCACAGTTGACTCAATGACCAATGCTTATGTCACTCACATGTTTACATCAGATGACCAGCAGGCGACTAACACTGAACCCCTTTATAAGAGACACTGATACTATAAGGGACAATTGTGAACTAGAGACAGCATTTACTCACAAGATTGGTTGTCACATCTCTCCCATTAGTTTGACCCATTTTGTAACAGACATGCTACTGAGGACAATTGGTTGTAAAGGACAAAATATCCTTAAATTTCACTCAACACTCCTGCTTGTAACAGATGCTTACCTCTAAATGCAGCCCTGCTGGCTGCTAGCTGTAGTTAATTTGCTGTGTAAACAAAAGGAAATGATTACCAAGCAATGTGAGAAAGCTGTGGGGGAGAAAAAATGAATTCTGTTCCGAGCGACTCAGCCCACCAAGCAAATCACCTAACATTAAGGCAAGTGGTAGTCGTAACAAACCCTTTGCAACAAACTGTAGCTTTATTTTCTGGTCAGTTAAGTTGTAGTGTGCCCATATCGAAACAAGGGTCAATCAGAGGATGAAAACATGGCACCCTGCTTATAACAGACCTTTCATATAAGGGACAGAACTGCACCCTGGGGCGTGTGTCTAATAAAGTGTTCATTTGTTTTCAGTACCCTCAGGGTATAAATATATTACAGAGGGAAGGGGCGTACATAAAAAACGAGAACACAAAAAATAATTAAGGAAACAAACAGCGAGACATTATACAGAACAAAAGTAAATACAAGAAACAAACGCTATGAAATACTATTGCAGGTTTGATATGGCAGTCCTAAAAGCAGTTGGATCATTTATATCTGCTATGGAGGCAAGTGATTCCAGTCCCTTGCGGTTTTGAGGATAAATGATTGGAAGCCCGCAATAGCTGAAAAATATGGTATGTTAACCTTATGGAGATGATCAACCTGATGTGATTAAATAGCCTCCGTGATAATTCTGCGCCTGTCAAATGGCGCTTGAACAGCTGTTGCCTTTCCCCCTCCCTTTTGGTCATTTGCTCTGAGCGGTGGCGCCACCAGCGTAGACTACCTCCTGCCGCAGTGCGCCCACGTCTCCGTTGCCTCAGCTGCGATCGCAGTGCAGCAATGTCATTGTGTGCATGCATTGTATTTGTAGTCTTTTTTGTTGTTGCTGTTGTTGTTGTGAAGTGCAGTGCAAGTACCTTATACCTCACTGGCACTATGCTTGCTGACCTGAGATTAACATTGTGTGACTGTGAATGCACAATGCGTTTGACTTGCGCCCTCCAGCTGACATTTCCATATGATATTGAAGTAGGCACAGGGATATGCTTCTAATGGGAGTGTATTTTACTACAGGGAGAGTAGTCGGTGCAGCCCCAATGGCGGACCGTCAGCCTACTACCCACTGCGGCGTCTCCTTTGTTCCTCTCGTGATCGTCTTCATCGCTATTCTTGCACCCTGACAATATCGAGGTGCTGACAATGTCCGCGCATAATACCAGAGTCTTTACGATACCTTCTGGGGATATCCAACACTGGACAAACCTTCAAAAATGTTGAATGTGACAGTAAGGTTTCACGTCCCAAAACCACGATTTGATTATGAGAGACGCCGCCGCAGTGGAGGGCTCCAGAAACTTCAACTACCTGGGGTTCTTTGCTGTGCACTGACAGTGCACAGTACACGGGCTTCAACATTTCGCCTACATGGAAATGGAACCGCCATGGCCATGATTCGATCCCACAACCTCAGATCAGCATCCGAGTGCCATAGCCATTTGACCATTGTGGCAGGGCTTTTCTTCGCCCTCTAATGTTTGTTTGTATTTTTCTTGGTCAGCAATTAAGGCGCACAGGCACACTAGAAATTGGAAACGTGTCTGGCCATGTGAATATTTGCATATACCACAGCTCTCATCTGATGCAAAAAACTCATCTGAAAGCCGTAAAATATTACGCTTTTAACAAGGGATGAGGCCCGAAGGATAGCCCACTTTCTGAATATTGCAGCTTCGAAATAAAACTGCTTATTTCTGCCTTATAAGTTCCAGACACTATAGCAGAGGAGCCTTAAATATAGCACCCTCGCAAGCATATGTTTTGGCAAGATACATTGTATCTGTAAGAAGAAAGCCTGCTGATGGTCGTATTTTCTGCATAATGCATGGTAACCAATGGTGCGTGCATGACAACAGTAAATAAAAATGTTTGCTTTTGTTTTCCTTTCTTCAATTTTTTTTCGCCCTGCTTCATGGGAAGCACAATCTGCCATGACACTACAGTTGCTGCAAGAGCACTCAAACCTTGACAGACTGCATTAGACACACGATACTCTACAGCATTATAAACAAGGCTCCGGTAACAGAGTGTATCACTGTTCCACTACAGCGGATGGAAGTTGCGGCAATAGGTACACATCGGTGGTACCATCAGTCTGCAACTCCACCAACAGCGTCTCCCTATTGTTCTCTTAGTGTCCTGACAAGCACAGAATTATCAAGGAGGTTATGAGTGTACGTACAGCTCAACCCCTTTATAAGAGACACAGACCAGAAAGCAGTTTCTGTCCCTTATATGAGGGGTATCTTATAAGCCAGGTACCATATCTGAATTTTCTCTTCAACCCTTATTTCTGTGCAGGCACACTATGACTAAAGTGAGCACTAAAGAAGGCCACAGCCTGTTCCAAGTGGTTTATTATATAGAGTTAGTCACTACGTGATCGGCTTGGTGAAATGTGTCATAGAAGAGAACTCATGTTTTCTCCACAACCTTCTTGTGCTATACTTAGTTTACATGACAGTTGGCCCAATAGCTCGTTCATGGCACGGAAGGTGCGTGCAGCTGATTGCTTTATTTACACTTGCCAGGCAGATTCACTGCCAACGGAACACAGTGCGAGAGGTAGTGTCCACATTGCACCTCTGTCTATTCTTCAGGCTTGCAGATGGCACAACTGCTATGCATCTTTATTAGAACCTGCATGAACCAGAAAGCTCACAGAGCACTCTGGGTAGTCTTTGCTGGCAGGGATTCCAGAACCGGGTGGGGCAGGGGGGGTTGCCCCCCTAACATTTTCCTAGAGGAGGCAGGACCCCCCCTCACACACACACACACTTTCCAATTGTGTAAGCTGAAATCAAATTTCTTAGAATGTTCAAGCTGGTGGTTGTGTGGTCCAGCGCTTTCCAAAGCAATGGACCACACAACCACACGGGTTCTACACAGGTTTTCAGTAATTCCGGAATTTCCAATCATTTTTAATGTGTGTACCAACGTAAAAAAGGTGAGGATACAAATACATAAAATGTAATATGGCTAATATGAACTAAAGCATTAACTGATGTCATTAAATCTACTAATTAATAATAAATAATATGTAATGTAAATAAGTAAGAATCGACAAATATTGAGAAGAAATGTATAATAAACACAACATACAAAGACTACAATACTTGCACCTCGCACAATACTTGCACAATACTTGCACATTGTTTTCAACTATCTGCTCATCACCAGTGACAGGAATGGCCAAGAGTGTTCAGGAGCAAATTTTATAGCAAGCAAAATGACAATTTGTAACTGCTTTTGATACAGGTATAAAACAAATTTAAATATTGACTATAATGGATAAACGCCAGTTTGACATAAGAGCTATGATCAAAAGAGAATAGGAATGAACTGGAACGCCTCTTTATAAACAACGAACAGTAGGACATCAAAACAACACCACATAAAGGACACGAAAAAAGCTTAGTTCAAAAACTGCAACTCTTACAAGACTCAGAAATGTGCTTTTCAGTCAGCAACAAAGAACTTAGTACTGTAAGTCAGCAGGAAAGACAACATAGAATTACAGCACCAAGCACCTTGCTATCAAAGAAAAAAGTTAACTTCACAATAGTGAAATATTAAACATTTTATAACCTTGTGTTCCTATAACAGCATGTATAATTAAGCTCACCATAAGGCAAGATATTTATCTGCAGCTTTAATGGTAAGTTACACTGCTGCCGCAAAGGACAATGGGGAAATAAATTGAAACTACTGTGGGCCCCAGCTGTTACATGATTAAACTAGTGTACATGTTCTCTGCAAATGCATTCATCATATTGCACCACATAAGAGAGCCCTAGTGGTAGACAACAATGATAGCATGAAACATAACGCCTTCGTGGTTCGCTCGGAAGCAATGTTTAGAAAAAAGAGAAGTCACATCAACGACAAGGCTTGTACCTTGCAAGTGATCCCTATAGGCAAGAAATAAAATGGTGTCACTTGTTCTGAGATACCACAAAGTCAAAAGGAAGCTATCCTTGACATGCTCAAGAAAATGAACTAGAAGTTTTTACCCTAGATATAAGTGTCCTATGACAAGTTTTGCATTTCAGTGGCCAAATAATTTTTATGAGCCCTTTGCACTTACCTTCGGAGCAACCACCCACTCCTAAAATTTATATGGGTCCTTTCTGATAAGCCAACTTACAGAACTTATTTTTAATCAATGCATAATGGCAACTGCAGTACAGGGTCTTGCACGATTCCTTAGGCCTCATCTGTGCGCAGTGTCACAGAACAAGAAATGTGGTGGCCACAAAAAAAGCTGCCGTGGCATTCTGCCCCCACAAAGGCCACAGCACCGTTATATGGCCTCTAAGGTTGCAAGTGACAGCAACAGGCTGCTCAGAATCTCAAAGGCCATGTTTTGGAGCAGCTTTCGTGCAGTTTGTTTCAACTGTAGAAGGATGTAGCAGCGTTCACAAAATGTAGCAGGTTTGAGCAATTTGAACAGCATTCCCATCTATGCATCACTTTTCTGTGGTGTTTCCCCAAGCTCTTCAAATGTACTAAACAATAAAAAAAGTTGGCTTCTTTATATTTTCGGGATACAATCCTTTCAAATGCCAGCTTTACAAAAAAACTAAACCTTAGAAATGGGGGAAGGGGGGGGACGGGGGGAAGGGGGGTAGGAATGAGAAATGATTTGGCTCTAATGTCAAATAAAAGAAATGTATAACAAGAATATCCCCTTTTCCAAAGCATTGAGTAGGTTTTAGGCATGCAGTACTAGAAATAAATTAAAAATTGCTCATATCTGATGGTAATAGATTAAGGTGTTCATTAAATGAAGGTTACATTAAATGAAGGTGAAATACTTCAAAACCATAAAAAAATGCTAATGGCCTCACCACCAACTAAATTATTTAATGTAATAGCTTATCTACAGGCAGTCTAGGTTTCATTTTCCTGTAGAAGACTGCACTGTGATGTCATGACGCAGACGGTGATCACACAACAGTGAGGCATTGAGCATTTGGTACTCTCTCCAACTTGCTTGGTTGCCTCCTATGCTGCTAGTAATTGTCAGGCTCAATGTAACAGCATTGCATACAGTGAGTGAGGCAGAGCTCACGTCAGAATATTGCGATGCCTTGCCCCCACCTGACTGCCTTCGGTGTCACGACACCACAATGCAGTAACAATAATTGTTGAGTTTTTACATGTCAAAACCACAATACTATTATGAAGTGTGCTGCAGTGGAGGGCTCCGATAATTTTGCTTTAATATCATTCACTGCAACACATGTATTTGGCGCAGTGAAACACACAAATAGCAGTAAAAGCAGTTGAGCAGTGAAGCAGGCAACCTGTGCTTCAACACACCTCTTATATTCAATTACCAATAGATCAAACCATTTTATGCTCCTCTCCATAACTGACATATTCGAGTTCAATTGTATCACTATCTCCAAAGTTGGGAGCTTGCTGTGTTCAACATTGATCCACCACAGAAATCAGGACACATAATTTTAAAATCCCTTTCATGAGGTATGCTCAAGAAATTCAAGGGTATTCAAGGGACAATAACGCTACCATGACTTCTGAGGGCCTTGAAAACATGCTTTTGAATTCCAAGAGTTTTCTGTAAGCTTTCAAAACACTGTACCCACACTGCAAATACCATGAATGCAATATAAAATACTAAAAAGCCAATGGTTGCACAATGATCTCTCATGCTGCTTTCTTTACACTGGTAACGTCTTGATAGGTACTACAAAAAGCTCAAGGGACTTTCCTCAAGATGTAAGATGCAAATAGAGAAAAAACAGGAGAAACTTGGGCTCGTTGGTTAATTTTTGGTTAAGTGCAAGAGAAGTGATGGTAAAAGGGAAGACAAGATGATATGCAAGGCTTGTGTGAGATGCAACACATGCTTTATGCGTTGTCTTGTCCTTCTTTTTGTAGTCACTAATTGGGGCTTTACAGTCCAGGGGAGCAAAAATGTTAAGCTGCTTTGTAATATCCCTTTCGGAGCAAATTATGATACACTGTCTGTTAATGTCTCAAACTTACACAGCTTGTTCTGAGGTACTCAATATTCTATCGCGGAGTTAGAAGGCAGTAAATTTGTTGATGTGTGTTCTACACTGCTTAATTATATATAGTATTATTGCATATCTATTTATTATGAAATAAGTCGGGTTCAATTTTTATACAGAAATAATCAAATGTCATCACTAAAATACATGGGCAACATTTTATCAGCTATATTCACTCATCCCAAGCGAACCAAAATTCGAGTTGTGTGACTCCCTGCACACAGTATGCCGAACGAGCTGTTGAACATGGCAGTGTTGTTAACAAAATGATATGCTGTAAAAATATGTGGAACAAGGTAAATGATGAGTAACAGTTGTTCATTCAGGAAGCATGTGCAAATGTGAAAATTGCGTTTCAAGCATGTTGAAGTAACACGCAATGCATGGTGCATCTTTAAAGTTGATGCATACAATTGTACACAAGGCCACTGAAGGAGATATAATGCAGGATCTGTTATAAAAGTAATGCGCATAATTTTGTTCCGACGAGACTATCTATGGCGGTGTGGTAAAACTGGTCGGGCAACATTGTTAGGGGTTTGCACTTCCCACACAGCTCGTCGCCAGTTTACTCCTCGCAGTGTACCTAAGTGGAAAGACGTGCCTCTGTGTGAAACATTTTTCTTTTCAGCTATGTAACAAGGTGCAATGGAGGGTTCGCTTGAACAGCGAAACACTATCAAGTTTTGCGTGAAGCTTAGAAAGAATGCACTCGAAACATTACAGATGCCACAAGAGCAGTGCCGTAGGCAGGCATGGGCTAACCAGGCCCCCCTGAAGCCCCCCCTCGAAATTTTTTCAGCCCGTGCCCCGCTGCCTATGCTGGCCCCCATGAACAAAGGCGCACGTGCTTGGAACGTTTGAATATTGGCACTCCCGTTTCAACTGCGGGCTTAAATACAAAGATAGCGGCTTTTTCAGCTCCACGAAGGAGGCTGATTTTACTTCGGTGATAGTTGCAGCTTATTTGTAGTAACAGCAGCAAATGCGGGATGCCTGCCATTGACAGGTGAAGAGTGTTACGATAAGGGCTTCAGAAGGGAGCTTGCAGTTTTTGCAAGGCAGCGATGGCGGCAGACACTTTCCAGCAATGTGTTACGAATTAGCTCTTGGAGTTAATGGAAGAATACGGTGGGGGTCTACACATCCAGCAACATGCGTGCTTTTGCTGTAGTGGGACATTCGCGGGCACGGCCATTGAGCTAGCGAACAAAGCGCAAAGCAAAGTATGCTGCTACAGTAGAACCTCGTTATAACGAACCCGGATATAACGAACTATCGGATATAACGAAGCAATCGCAATTCCCCTTGAAATTCCTATAGATGAAATTGATATTGGTTATAACGAACTAATGGTTATAACAAAGTAATTATCGTTCCCCCTTCACCTTCTTTATAACGAGGTTTTACTGTATTCCCCCCATGAAACATCCTCTCCTGTCACCCAGTCCTTCTTCCCTTCTTTTCCCTGTTTCTGAAGGGTAGCGAGCTCTTCGTGCGTTATACATGCCCCCATAGAAAACAGCATACAGTATAACTCCAGTGAGACTTTTTTTTAGTAGCGCCCCCACATGGCTGGCCCAAATCTGCGCGGTGCTGCAGATAAAGAAAACTTCAACCAATTTTACGAGTGGACAGCATGGGTATTTAGAGCTATACACAACATACGAATTTAGGGAATAAAGAGTGAATAAAAGTTCATGCTGTGGCTGATCGCCGAGAATGTACAACGGTCACAGCCCCGCTATCACCAGACTGTGGACGCGATATTCATCAAAGAAGAGGTGGTCATATTCAGATAGTCGCTACCATGACAATGTGCATCAAGGACAGAAGCGGCTCTGCGACTTCTGGTGCAGCTCATTTTCGAAGCGCCAAAAAACGAGCGAAATCTCGAATGCTAAATCATTTTCTTCAACTGATTTCTACTTACATGATAGCTTATGTCTTGTGACGATGGAGTTTCGATGTGCCTAAGATGACCTGTATAGATCACATCTGAGTTTTCTGATAATATTTAAATAACCCCTTGTTATTGCTCACATGAGGTCATGTGACACCTTATTGAGTGTCTGCAAGCCAGGGAATTAATTTCAGATCATTCATTTTTTAAATACAATATTGCGCTTGATGACCATAAGAGCCAAAACAGCTACACTCGCCGATAATATTGATTGATTAATCAATAAATCAATGGTTTATTGTACAACCTCAAAGGAAAGTGCATACAACTCTTTTTCCACCAATACTTTTTCGGTTAGTATCTGGTCCAATAGAACAAAACGAACAGAGAATGGCACACTTACAAACAAGACTAATTGTGTTACTTGAAAAAGAAAAGAACAAAAAAAAGTGCAAGAGAATGGGAAAAAAAAACGAGAGCACGTACAACCCACTGTGCTTCAAATACGCAACACCAACCGACCCATATCAACCTTCTGCTCCGTCATAAACGAGTTAAGATGCTTGATTTTGAAGAAGTGTTTATATGCAACCCCAAGATTTATCGCACCTTATATTTCAATTCTAAGCACCGAAACACTCCTGCAATGAAGCACCGAAAGACTGCTGAAATTATTCCCCATTCACATTGTTACAATTCGGAGATATATTACTATTAGTTGCTTGCCTGGTGCGAAGACGTGGGGACGAAAATATGGCGTGTGTTCCAAACAGATGTACCAACAATCTCGCACAGCTGTAAACAATTAACATTAAACCCAATGAAGAGGACATTACTTGGGTGTTTCACAGATCGAAACATATGCTCTTGGAGCTCTTTTTCTAATCACAGTAAGAGGGTCGAAAATTCTGTATGTTGGCCCCCATGTTTCCCAACAGCAACTTAAGTAGCAGTCAAATAAGCAAAAAAGTACAAAGCCTGGTGTAAGCCACGGGGAAAATATTGCTGGGCGGAGGCAAGAGTGAAATAAGTAAAAGGCAGTTCTTTTACAAACGCTTTTCTTTTCCGACTTTGATGTGTCTAAATTGACACCTAGGCATTTCAGACTGGCAACTCAATTTAGCAAGCAATCGTCCATGGCTAAATATGTGACATATTCAGTTTCTTTTCTATGAGTATAAAATATTGTGTACTTCGTTTTACCGGTGTTTACCTTAATCGGTTTTGCACAAAGGAATGAGATACGGCTAGTAGTTGATAATCTGCTGTAGCCTGTCATTCTGAGTTATCTGCCATTATGCTGGTGCTTACTTACTCCACAATTACAATACTACAATTAACTTCCCCTATGCTTTCCTAGGTTTCATTGTCTGTTTGCTCATTAAGTTGTTTCTAACAAATAAAAACGAGCCCTTGACCCCTTCCCTTTTGTTATTTCATAGCTTGGGCCTCGTTGCGGCAGACTTGGTGCCTTTAGGTAGCATGCGAGGGCTTATTGAGCAGCAGCCATCTCATCGTAAGTTCACGTTCTACGTGACGCCTCCTGGCAAGAAAGTGTGTTCCACATACACCGGCACGGCTACAAGTGGCGCTGCCTAACACTCCCAGGATAATATGTACATAAATACCCAATAAAGTGGACGTGGGGACGACCGCCGTCATAGCTCAGCGGTAGAGAACCGGACGCGTCATCCGAAGGTCGTGGGTTCGGTTCCCACCGAAGGCAGGTTTGTCTTTTCATCCACTTTAATTCCTTTTTACTTACTCCACAATTACAATACTGCAATTAACTTCCCCTATGCTTTCCTAGGCTTCACTGTCTCATTAAGTTGTTTCTAACAAATAAAAATGAGCCCTTGACTCCTTCCCTTTCGTTATTATGCTGGTGCTGTATAAAGTGTGTACATTTGTTGAAGTCGTAAGTGGAAGGCTTATAGGGAACTTCACTGATACAGGGAAAAAATGTTGGGCCTAGTGCAGATCATTATGGCAATCAATAGTCTACTCCAGTAAGTTAAAAACACATTTATTGATCGCAACTTGCATCCCGCATTATTCAAGATAACTGCAGAATTAAAGTGGTGTGAGTTTCCATGAACACTGCAGGGTTTTTAATTTATTTGTCAAGAAGTGCGAAGTGGAAACCGTATAGAAATACTTTTGAATACCAAGGTATATTTTACTACCCTTTTTTTTTTTTTTGCTATTTAGTGTGCCAGTAAATACTTGTAAATATTTGTCTTGATGGTGGTTGTGGATTTACTGGAGACAAAACCGTGTTGTTTGAGGCTCTCTGTGTGTTATAGAGAACGAGTGCATTTTCTATGATGCCACAACCTTTTCAAAATAGGTGGCAATAATATTCAGTACATATAGGTCTGCATATGCTTAGAATTACAGTCACTGGTGAGCCTCTGCTCTTTCTGCATATGCATCGAAATGTTGATGAATGAAGCATCTGTATAATGTAGTGAACAAGTAACCCTGGAATGAAGAAATCATAAATACAAAATATATACTAAAACGTCGTTCTGTTTACTAGTGTGCAAAGTTGGAGGGAGTCTTTATCAGGACAATGCCAGCATCAATACAAAGAGTTAAAAAAATGTTTGTGTCGTGGTATTTTTAGCTCACCAACCTCAGGTGTGCTGCTCGCTGTTCCAGGTTATGCCTGCTGTCATGACTTCCTTGCCATATTTCATACCCATATGTACATCCGTCGTTATACTTTATTTTCAAATTATCATCAAGGTAGCGTGAGCAAATGAGGGATCTTTGTTCTAGCAGCGAGGAAACAAATGTGTCTTTATGCTAGCCTTCTTTGACGCTTTTTCTTTGCCGTCTGGGAAAATCTTGTCTGCGCGAAGTATTATTTTTCAGCGCTCCGTTTGACATGAAAACTAAATGTACGTCACAGGCCATAGGCTATCTGATGAGCACCAGAGCATAAGGGAGTAACAACAACAGAACATAAAGAACGCTTGGCCACGGCCAATCTACGTAAATCGACTCACGTGAGTCGCGGCATATTGCGGCTGTCCGTTATGGGTATTAAGAAAAGCCAACCATTCCGCTAGCTTCTTTATTGTGCTCTTCTCAATTGTGCTCATGGTATGACACAAAAAGTTTGCTGTTTCGCCTATTTCGCTGAATGCGACACAGTGACAGTCATACATAATTAAACAAAGCGTAGCACTCCGATTCATCGGGTGATATTCTAGAAAAATGCGTCACGTTGGTGCATGTAGTTAAGTTCTCGTGAAAGGAACACACACACACATATACATACATACATATATATACATATATATATATATACAAATATGCAGTGGTTAATGCCCCCCCCCCCCCCTGCCTAGACGAAAATTCTGAGCCCCCCTCGAGACAAATTTCTGGCTACGCCACTGCTCAAGAGGCCTTCAAGGGTGACTGCATTTTGACATCACAGTGTGAGAGGTGGCACAAGGTGTTCAAGGAGGGCTGGGAGGAGGTCGCTGATGAACCCTGTTCTAGATACCCAGCAACAGCCAGAACCGACGAAAACGTGGAATGTGTACAGAAAGCTTTGTGTTCCAACTGTCGATTGAGCGCCTGGCAAATTGCTTACACCCTAAACATGTCACAGGGGGAAACTGTCAACTCAGCCTTTTACCTGAAGGCACTGAAGAGATTCAAATGCCAGGTCACACGCATGAGGACTGACATCAAAGACATGGTCAAACTCCACCATGACAATGCCCCCAGCCATACGTTCATTGTTGCCAACTTTCTGGCCCGGTGCAACATCCTAGTGGTCACCCATCATCCTTACAGTCCTGACTTGGATCTGTGCAACTTTTTGTAGTGCGAGCTACACCGGCGAAGGTTGCGAAGTTTTGCGTGGCTCCTGGAAAGCCGTGCTGTGCATGCGCGAGGAGCAGTGATGTCACACCGCGCACAGCTGGTGCACCGGAGCTGCCGCCTCGCG
This sequence comes from Hyalomma asiaticum, assembly GCA_013339685.2. Classification (NCBI taxonomy): domain Eukaryota; kingdom Metazoa; phylum Arthropoda; class Arachnida; order Ixodida; family Ixodidae; genus Hyalomma; species Hyalomma asiaticum. Next base: position 228,552,876 of record CM023481.1, read on the forward strand.
TGCCTCGCCGGTCTGCGCATTCCAGAGGAGTGACGTCATAGCCGTGGCAGATGCACTGGCGCCGGTGCGTGACCAGCTGTGTGTCTCCGTTGCGCAGTACCAAAGACTGACGCTGCGCCAGAGCTGCTTGATAGAGCCTCTAATTTTGTGCACATGCGCAGAGGTATCAGTGGGGGTGTACATATAGTGGGGCATTTGCCAGTGTATTATAGCCATGGAGAAGGAGAGCAAAACTGCTGCTCAGAGGTGCAGAAGAGCAGAACAGCTTAACTCATCAGATCCCGAAGTAGTTGCCTTGTAATTAGTGGTTGAGCATAGGAAGAACGAACAGAAGAAGGCTAAATGTGCTGCAGAGACACTGGAGCAAAGGGAGGAACACCTAGCAAAGCGGTGTCGCCAGGAGGCTGAGTGATGTGCCCGATCATTTCAGCAGAAGCAACAACGAGACGCCGTCGATGATGTCAAGGCTCGCCGATTGACTGACTATACGGTGAAACCTTAGCTCATGCCATGTTGTGATATGTGAAGTGCGCGACCAGAAAGTGATTTTGAAAAGTGCACGTGAAAACATGAGTAACGCAACGAAAACGAAGACGACGACGAAAGACCCTCGTGGACCGAATAACAAGAACATGAAAGACGACAAAGATGAACAACGAAAGGCGGGGCGTTGCAAAATGAAATAAAGTAAAACGAAGCAACCAACCAGAAACATCCACGGAATTCCCAGCGGCGAATAGCTGACAAACACGAGAATGCAGCAGCCGCCAATCAGAAAATAACAACTAAGCAAAAGGGAAAGAAAAGCTTGCAGCATCGGATTCTTCGGAGAGTTCAAGGAAAGGGAGAGGGAGTTCCAGGCAGGAAAGTTCGAGAAAGGCAGCGGAAGGCAGCGGATCGTCCACCAGGCCGAGAGTTGAAGACGGCAGTCGGGTTCCGGACCCGAGCCACAAGGGCTTCACCCGACTGGGACCTCCTGCTGACCTGATCCCAGCCATTAGAACTCAAGCGACGCGCAAGCTCCAGGCGAGGACTTACTCAATCTTGTGCCCGCAGGCATAGTGTGAACAGTCGGGCTGCGGGTCCGATGCCTGGCCAAGATGCCGGTACCACCTCATCGAGCCGCCTAGCCGCCCACGTCCTCCATCGCCACGAGACATCTGGTGCGGTCCTTTTCGCAAGCCTGCTGCGCTTCGATCATACGTCTTCAATCCAGCCAATCGCCGATTCGGTGAGCCACGCACACACTTCTCCCGCGTCGCCTTCACACATCACTGTTGGACCCTTAGAGATTAAATCGCGAGGACTCGCGTAGCACCTATAGAGACTTTATTAGAACTAATTTCTCCGTTTTGTCATGCTTTTATTTCTCAAGTGCTTATTGTTTCATTTTGTCTCTTTTCTTATTAGTTTATATTAAAAGCTTTGTGTGTGTCTTGTGTGAAGAACGGCTTTGTCCTCAATTAGACTCTCGGAGGCTTCGCCTGAGAGAGTCGTCCGAAAACGAATCTGTTAAAAGAACCTGCTAAATCATCACACATGTATATCCTGGCATAGCCTAGCTAAGCCATTGCTAAATTTTTTTTTGTTTCCCCGAGTGAAGTGAGAGCTGAAACGAAAGCATTGGGAGACCGTGAAAAGCATCCAAAAGCACATGACAATGTTCCTGTGAGATACTCCCATCAAGGACTTTGAGGGTGCCTTCCAGGCGTGGCAGACATGTCTCTGCAGGTGCATTGATGCAGAGGGAGAGTATTTTAAAGAATTTTAATCATTTGTACATATACAATGAAGACATCTATTTTCCTAGAAAATGTGCATTACTTTTACAACGGACCCTATATATCCAGTAGCAACATGGTCTACTGGGAGCTTTTTTTTTTGCTGCCTAAACTAAACACAATAATTGGTGTCTATACAGCACTGGAAGCACCATGAGCAGATACCATTGAAAAAATGCCATAGGCCGCAAAACTGGATGCCTTCAGTTTAAGGTGTGCGCTATACCTCACAAAATAAACACAGTACTCCTTTAAAGCATTTTTAGTGTCATAATTTAGACTGCTAATCATTCTAACTACCACACCATGTAATTTATATATCATGTAAACAATCCCCATTCATATTTAACTCGCACACTCACAGAACAATGGTAGTTCAACAGTGACAATACAAGAGTGACAACAGTGGCAACTTCAGTGCTATAAGGTATGAAATTCAATAGCAGGCATCTATAATATTGGCCAGATTAAACATATAACCTTTCTGAGTGCAATCTATTCTTAATATTCATAAAATAGTGTAGAAGAACAAGAACAGCAACAACAAATTTCTGTTAACTAATACACTCAGTAATCCGGTCATTTCATTACACCCAGACAAAAGGCCTTTTGAGAGAAAAATGTGGAAAACTAGAGGAGAAGAAATATTCAAGAGGAAAAAAACCAAAAGCAAGCAGCATGATATAGATAGTAGAGGTGAAACATTTAAGTGAAAAATGTTAGCTAAAGCAGTGCGAGTGCTATGCTACTCATACTTTTCCTACTATAAACCATTATTGACCAGCCTATTCCAGTGACAATGGTTGCAAGGCATAGCTAGAACCATCAGCAGAATGCAAAAAGTAAAAATGCTCCATTAGGAGCACTACATTGTTCTTTTTTTTATTTATTCATAGTGAAATCACCATTTAGTCATTTTAGCAGGGTGGTACATGAAGTTAGCATTAAAAGAAATGGCAAGCATATGGACATACAGGGTGTTTTTTTTTTTAGTTGCAACACATTTTTTAAATTAGAAAAACATAAATCGCGGGAATGTCTTGTGTACCATTCGAGTGTACGAGTTAGCGGCCTCTAGATACAAAACAATTTCCGCACTTGTGCGCATAATTAGCGAAATTACGCTAATAAACTTTTTAACTATCACTAATTGGTGGCTACAGCAAATGAGTACTTTCGAGCCCGTCCTTGACACTACCTATCCCAACAACCAAATTTTGAATAGCGGAGTGCATGTGAGAGCTACGCGAACAATTAGTTCCCCGTGGCAGGCTTCTTGAAACCGAAACTGGGCGGAAAAAGAGCGCCTGTGACGTCGATGTCGCCGCCTCCCCGTATTTCGTCACTCGCCAGTCGCCCGCGGTCACTGCCGCTCCGGCTGCTCCGGCCGCACAGGCAGCTTGCGTTATCTCCTTGATACCTGCGGCGTTGGGCGCCGCGGGCGAGTGACGAAATCCGGGGAGGTGGCGACATCAACATCACCCAGGCGCTCTTTTTCCGCCTTTTCCGCCCAGTTTCGGTTTCAAGGAGCCTGCCACGGGGACGCCGCTATTCAAAATTTGATCGTTGGGATAGGTGGTGTCGAGGACGGGCTCCAAAGTACTCATTTGCTCTAGCCACCAATTACTGATAATTAGAAAAGTTAATTAGCATAATTTCGCTAATTACGCGCACAAGTGCGGAAATTGCTTTGTGTCTAGAGGCCGCCAACCCGTACACTCGAATGGTACACAAGACATTCCCGCGATTTATGTTTTTCTAATTTAAAAGATGTGTTGCAACTAAAAAAGAAACACCCTGCATACATAAACACACAATGTATATGTATACATATAATATATATAGGTCATACAATGTGTAGGGCAGATACAAACTCTTACAGGCAAGAAAGAACAAGATTACAATTATAAAAGCAAACGGAGTAGAATGCACTGCACTGCTATTGAAATGGTAAGCACACCTTCTAATTCTGATAAAAATAATGCCAATGACAGTGCTGAAACAATTGCATTAGTTTGTTCCAGTGGAATATGGTGAGAGGAAAGAATGAATACTTAAAGCAATTGTTGCATGTGGAAAAGGAGGTTATGGTGAGGTCATGCCTCTGACTAGTAGAATAGCCAAAAGAAAAAGAAGTATCGGCAATATTGCCTTTATATTGGCCGTTAACTAATTAGTACAAAAACTTCCACAAAGGTATCTTAATGATAAGGGTGAAAGTTGAGCTCCCTTTAAAAGGTGACTTCTTGAAAAATCATTGTAAGCAAAATGTGCTGCTCTTTCTTGCACTTCTATATATATAATTTTTTTTATGTTAGTCTTAGTAAAAGGGTCCCTCCCATATGATCACGGCATAATCTGATATTGGTAAGAAAATTGCTTTTTATGCTAAAAGGCATACATCCTATATTCAAGATTTCAATCAAAATCCTTAAACTATATGTAGTGATAAAAAATTAGTTATATGCAATGAAAGGAAGTCAAGAGCAACAGCAATATTTTTAATTAAGTGTTGCTATGATCAGTTTCACATAGTTAAAGCTTGATAAATAATGGTAGACCTATCAATACATATATGAACAAGCCAAAGCTTATTATTTTACTAGGTGATCAAGGTCATCTAGTAAAATGCCAAAATACAATGCCAAAATAAAAATTCTGTTCACCTGTGTAAGTTCAATGGCAAAACCTTTCAGTTTTTCACTAATGGTTCCAGTAACCATAATATTCGACAGACTCTCCATGAACACAGTGTTCAGCACTCTTTGCCTCCTAGTGTGCTCCTGCACCTTTTTGGGCGCTGATGGCACAGCTGAGTTGGGCAGCTACAAGAAAATGAACATGATGTATCAATGAGAACATACAATGAAACTGTAAATTCAATTTATTTGATGGAGCTAAAGATGCCAAAGCTACATCTGGGCAGTGGAGGGTTAGTTTTGCCAATTTGGGCCTATTCAACATGTACGTATACACATCGAAGTAGACAAGTTCTGCAAACCATTCCCATCAGAATGTGGATGCCCTGTACTGAATATACAATCTTGTGCTTGGCTGCAGAGCACCAGAGCATTGTGGTGCACATTTTTCAGCCACATAAAACTTAAACGTGAGCACTGTAGTGTCAACACTTCTGGATTAAAGCTATTACTTGTGATACTATGCTAGAGCTGCGAGAAATAAGGGGGTGTATAGACCAGATACTGAAGACATGGCTACTTTGCGTTACTCTGGTGTAATGTTTCACTGACTTCCAAGAAACAGCTTTAAAAGTTGGTTCAACAATGAAGCAAAATATTTGGAAACATCAAAAGAAACCCAGCTGTGTAATGGAATTTGAACAGTAAAGCCAGTGGGTCAAACATACCAGGTATACATACTGCTGCGGGTGTCGTTTCCTGAAAAGGAGAAGAAAGTCATTAATAAATGATATTCCATCGCAAGTCTTCTTTTACTTTAGCAGGTGTTGGCTTACACAACTGAACCTTTCTCTGTGCATAACGTAAGATGCTGAATCATTGGACAGTTTTGTCATTAGACAATTCCCCTTCACAGATATAACCCCATGCATATGTATATTGACCCCAGTCCCTCTGTAAGCAAATTTCCTTATTATTAATTTTTTTTTAAATACCAGCTCATGCATGAAAGAATGTCACTTTGTGTATGATAGTCTTGTTGGAGGGATACCAGACAGGGCCAGGTGGGAAGAGGGGTGTTCTCTCTCTCTCTTCATACATGTTAAAAGATGCGCTGGGGTTTTACATGGGAAAACCACCACACGACTATGAGGCACATTGCGGAGAAGGGCTCCATAAACTTCGAACCCCTGAAGGGTACCTTAACAAGCTCCTAAATCTATGTACACCAGCCTATAGCATTTAACCTCCATCAAAATGTGACTGCTGCAGCCAGGATTAAACCTGCACCTTTCAGGTCAGCAACAAGGCACTTTAACCATGGTAAAACCATGGTGACCTCTCTCTCTTTCTCTCTCCCCAACACACACACACATCGTGCAATCTGAGTGCTAGTGGGGTACAGGCTGTACCGCTCTCACTGCTGCCACCAAATGTAATAACACGCTTCATACATTAGTAAAATACATAGGAAACGATGCTTTATCTATAGCCATTGCCTATGTCTTCAACCTCTTCCATCTTCCTCCGGCTCCCACATAAGCTGTGCCCCACTGGCACTCACATTCCATTGTCCCCTAACTATACACACACACACACACACACACACACACACACACACACACACACACACACACACACACACATACACACACACACACACCTGTTACTTGGCTGTAAGCACCCCTCCTCCCCCCCCCCTTTTTTGTTTTGAGATCCTAATATCGAAATTGAGGGGCTGTGCTTAGATTTAAATAATCTAAAATTAAACGAACCCCACCCCCCTCTTTGGAGCAAAATTTTGATGAAATGGGAGTGACAAATCACATTTTATTTTACAAACACTAAAAAAAAATAGCTGTACAGAGTGAACCTACTGATTCTTATGTCTGATAGTCGTTCACCCACTCTTACTGCCACTCGAACCCGAGGCTGTCATTCTCGGCATCCCATAGCAGACACCGAGTGACATGGGCATGGTCTCAACAAACAAAACATGGGCCCAGAGATTGGTAGGAACAAGCATATTTGGTGCTGTCTACGCACTCGTCATAAAAGGAAATTAATGGGCAAACTTCATTCCCCCTCCCCTATTTTTTCTTTAAAATGAAGGGGAAGGGGACGCGCTTAGAATAGTAAAAATACGGTGTATGTGTGTCTATATTGTGGGCATTCATTAGCCTCTTCTACTTCATCTGTACATAATCATCATCACCTTGGTTTCGTCATCATTCTCTGCTGTGGGTTGTCATCTAGAGCTCAATCTGTGCTTGGGGTGCGAACCGTCATCTGTAGCCTCAAAGCTTAATAAAACAGCGTCATCGTCACAGCTTCACAATATATATATATATATATATATATATATATATATATATATATATATATATATCTTGGACGAACTTGCAGGAAGCACACATTGAAAGAAAAAATGTCTTTAACGTTCCGGCCATGGCACGGCCTTTGTCACTTAAGTAGGTCTGTTGCAATGCAGCCGCTATATCAGTGTTGACTCTGAAAGGAGATTCATTACACATGCAGAACGGAAGCATGGGCGCTCATGTTCAAGCACTCACACTAGTGCTGGCCATCTTTGAGGTTCACAATGCCACCTGTCTTGGCGGGGTGTGAGCCACTGTTCCATGCCCTGCACAGCCCGTGATCGGGCTATGCACACATGGATAATCTTGTAGCTATACACAGTATGTACTCCCAACTATATGTCCACCACAGCCATACTAGTGGAAGGCATTACCTGTGCACCCATAATATTTACCAGGTAATGCACGTGGCAAATGCCACAGGTGAGTCATATGCATACACATTGTCTGACTGCACTGCTTCCATTATTGGCTCACTTTTTTTGTTGACACACAAACTTTTGGTGAGAACACAGCCATAGACAACTTTGCTGTAAAAGCCTTCGAAAGCTAGTTAATGCTCTGGAAAGAAGGTGATAAAGCCGTTTGCCTAATTTATGGTACTATTACTAATGAATAACCTTCTTGACAGCCAGGAGCACCTCTTGATCATTCAGTGCCCTGTGACCCCCTTATGAAGACTTTCAACTGCTTTTTCACGTGAATCACGATCTAACCGACACTTTCAGTGTAAACTTCATAGTTGAGACATTTGTTGTAAGAGCCTCCAAAAGTACACCTTCGGTACTGTGAGACAGTCAACTGGTGAAACTAGTGCTGTTCCTTGTGGTTTACTCATTTCGCTCATGTGTTCTTTGTAGTTTTTCAATACAAATACATACTAACTAACAAAGCTGTCCATAGTATCATTATAACATTATTATATATACATTTGGAAAGTGTGTATGACATTGAAGCCATGTTTGGGGTTGGATTAACCTTACTTTCTCATTGGCAAATACATGTCTTTTCTGCAATTTTTGGGAGTCTACAATGAATACACACGTGTCACAATTTTCTTGGGCACATTTAAAACTGATGGCTGTATGCTGTCCATAGCTAACAGTGCCTCACACTGCTACAAGTTCATAATTTTTAATGTGCCAAACTACTGCTGTTTTGATTGTAGCTTGGGATATGTTATTGTCACTACTGAACTACATTATAGCATCAAAGAGCGAACAAGTGAAAAGCTGTTGGAATGGTTTGCTTTCATATTTTTCACATTTACATGCATACACGTGTTTTCACATGTGTACTGTAGTTAGCTGTTGCTCCCAATGCTCCCTGAAAGACAGGAGCACCATGTTAATGATACATAGTATATTTCCCAATGCCAGCTCTCTTCAGTTCAATCGCTTTAATGACCTTGTTTACCATGGGTAAATGGAATCACTTCAAATGGTGAACTTATATAAATGCAGTATGAGGAAATAAGTAACAAAAACATTGCATAATATGTAAAGTTCAGGCACTACATTCTTAATTATTTGCCGCAGCTAGTAAACCAAATTGTAGTTTGCTCATAATGTTGCCCTTACATATGTGTTGCTAATACTTACTTATTAAATGTTGGGCACTCAAAAAGAATAGATGATAATGGTAATGTGGTGGCGACATTTCACTCTCCCAGTGAAAAGAAAAAGTTACGATGCTAAATGGCTGTGCACGCAAATCTTGAAGGCTGTGTTATGACTGTGGTCTCCATAGTAATCAGCATGCCTTCTGCCATGGAATAAGAAAAACATAGAGGCCACGTCGCAACTGCCACTGGAGGCACAGGCATTGCTAGCGTGGACCCAGCCAATTGGCGGAGCTAAGAAGGAAAGGCAGTTCTGAGGAGTTTAATGTCAGATTGCCTGTAGCTACCCAGACACAAGATGCTTTGCAAAATTTATGGTGTGAATAATTTGATAATGCTGCAGTAGCATACCGCATATATGACACAATGTCAAAAAACCATTTCAGGGACGCTTTAATTACTTATGCCTTGTCATTTACTCAATGTCAATTTGCATTACACTTAAGGTAGCACACGTTACGCAGCCAGTGGCCAGGTAGCTGTATAACATTTGGGGCAACACATTGTTTCATAGTTTTAACATACAATCTTATCAGCAGCAATTATAGTAAGTGATTACTTGGTACTCCTTAAAGGAGTACAGACACGATTTTGCAGCCCCCCAGCGCAAAATATACATTTTTCGTTTTCTAGCCATGTATTTTTAACGCCCTCTGCACACCGAAGCCAGGAAACACGTACAAAATATTTTAGTTTCGTTTTAAAGTTTTCAGTGCTGAAAGCAGCGCTGAAAGCCAGCCCCAGCACAACGGACACTATGATGACGTGTGAAGACAGTCTCTTAAAAAAAATTGCCGAAATCGCTGTCGGAGTCGCTGGACGACCGTGAAATTGTCGCTGTTTGCATGCCCCATGTGTAAATGGCCACATAAAACAGAGTTGCAGTGATGTCCTCACGAATTGCTGCCCCTACATGACTTAAGGGGGGACGTGGCTTTCGGTACAAACTTTCTTATTTTTTGGTATATGTTGATGAAAATTGGCACAGACACTAAGAACTGCTCTGTGATGCTTTCATAAAAATTTCAAAGCGATACAACAAAAACTTTTTGCATGACAAATTATTCCTTTAGCGAACCTCGTGGAGGGTCTGGAGTACTTACAAAACTAAGCAAAGAGTTGATAAACACTGGATGCACAGCCAAATGTATGCAGAAGGGGGTGACACTCCCAAAATATTTTTTTTTGCAACGCAAAGATATGTAGTTTAGGTTTTTTCCAGCGACACTGCAATAAGCACACTTGCACTGGAAACTAGAAACCCTACCAAAAAATTTTAAAGCATTAAAATGAAAAAAGAAGAGTGTCTTCCCCTGAAGCAGAGTTCAAGGAGCCTTACAAAACAAACTGAATCAAAATCTGTGAAGTAGTTGCCAAGATATCTGCTCCACGAGCTAAGCGACATGCCAAAAAAACTGTTTTGAGGAAAGTGCTCTTAAAGTTTAAGCACCTCTTAACTTCTCTCAAGCACACCATTACTGTAATTTTTGGCTTGTTTTGTGACGTGAGACTTGTTGGACATGTGGCCTCCCATCTGGTGTGCCTTTGTTGCCCATCTTTATTTTTTTTATGGCCTCCTTTTATGATTTACAATGACCATGTTGTATGCATAAATTTCAATGCAAGTTACCTGCATGAAGGGGTGGTGTAACAGACACTGCAGAATATAAAGTTTGTTATACAATTGGGTCCACTAACTGTAGTAATTTACCAGATTTCTTGGATTCATGCTAAATGTAATTAGTGGTCTTGCATATGATTGCACAATAATGAATAATCACAGAATTATGATCGCAACACATGACTCTCAACATGACAGCTATACTTCCTTCCCGAATTAAGAGACAGTCAAGGTAAAGACATAGTTACTGTGATTGATTTCTGAGTACTTTATTTTATCAGGCAAGAAGTTGAGGCATGAGGTTGAGTAGCTTGTTTCACGCGACCCCCCCCCCCCCCCCCCCCCCCCTTCCGTCTTCTTCCCTTGGCTACCCTGCGAGGCATACAATATACAAGGTGTCAGAACGTTCACAAGAACTCTCAGTGATACTAAGCAAGGCATAAAGTGCACCTAAACTACACTACCAGTGCTCGCTGACCGCACTTCATTTGTCCGCGAAGTGAGCGATCTGAGCGATCGCGGGGTCCAAGTCTACGCGCGCTGTGTTGTAGCGGCGTTTGCGCGAAATGCCGATCCGCGTATCCGAATAGTCGGCGCGCAACGTGCTTGGCCTCGCGGTTTGAGTAGCCGATGCCCGAAATGTCTTGCCACTTATCCGAAAAGCCGCCGTGCGACGTGCTCGGCTGCTCCGCCAGCAGCCGATGCGCAGTTAGGCCTAGCGCGACTCCGAGCCGTAGGCGTGCGGTGTGTGTGGACGCGGCGCGGGGCGTCAAAGTACCGCCTACCGCACGTAATGCTCGGTTGCGAGTCCGCGGTGCCGCCACATGATGGCCTTCGTAGGTCCGACGCGACCGCGCTGCTGATAAGCGGAACGTCCGCGGGTCCGATGTCTGTCGGTCGGAGACGCGCTTTGCAATGTTCGCGGCACGCCGCCGTTATCTTATCGCGATCGTACGTGCGGCGGGTGTGTCCCGTGCGCCTGCCAAACTGAAACGTAGTTCCGTTCTCAATGAGCGTCGATCAGCAACCACAGAGCGAATGCGAACACGCAACTACGTAGCGCCACTCGACAGCCGTAACCTCGGGACGCGCAAGCAGCAGACGACGTTCGCCCCACGTGGGAGCGTCAGACCAATAGCGAAGCGCGCTCGGGCAATATGGCGGACGCGGCCAGTCGGAGCCCTCAAAACGACCTCCGAACATTTGCTTTTTGTGCGCTTGTTTTGGCGGGGAGGAGCTAGCTGAAGCGGGAAATTTGAAGACGGAGAACTGCTCTTTTCAACGCGCCCAAGATGGCGGCGGCCGCTAGCGTAGTTTAAGACGCACGTCCGACTGTCTTGACACGTAACCAGGAAACCGCCCCATCGAAATCGAAAGTAGGCTTATAATGGAACTGTATTAAAAATATATTCATTGCGTTACAAGGCACCATGATACTCTTTTTTGGGGTTCTCCCGACCAGTGCTTTCATTTGCAGCAACAATACGAGAATGTCAAAAATTCGTGTCAGTATTCCTTTAAGTTATACAAGACTTCAGTCTATTTTTTTTCTCATTTCTTGGTAGAGGCTCATTGAAAAGGAGGGAATCCTTATAATGCACTAAAGCCCAACAACTGATTTCATTGCAGTGTTCACTGCCAATGTGTGACACATCACTGTTTAGTCTGCTATATGTAGGCTTCCAAAAATCTTTGAAAGCAGGCGTGTTGTGCTAAATACATGTGTTAACATGCTTTCAAGATTCTGCATAATGTTGCTCGTGTGCACTGGCTTTAACATATAATTTTCTGCTAGCCACGTATAGCATGCCGCCGACATTGGGCTCACTCATGTGCAAATAAATTAAATTTTTGAAGCATACCAAGGTCCCATTCTTTTGGTATTAAACTCGGCAGCTCTGTCACAGCCCTACCCCTGGAAACAATCCAGGCATTTCTAAAAAGCTCACAGCTTGATCATAGCAGGGTCCCTCAATACTTCTTTCTGGTCATGAAGCTCCCGCCGAAGTTTAATATAGGGACAAAAACAGCTGACAGAGGTTCCAGCATGAGTAGAAGGGCATCGGTCAGCCACGCTTGGAAGCGCAGTTGTGCGTTTGCTTGAGTGCTTGCCATGAAAACATCTTGCCAGATTTTTCTCTTCAATGTGTCGGCAAACTGGTCATTACCAGTGATTACCCTCAGCCAAATAATACTGAATGGGTGTTCTTTGTCAGATCAAATCATTCATTGCTGCCAATGGTTTGACGAAGGCGGTCCGTTAAGTCATGCAGTTTCATCTGCGTTCGTGCCTATACCAGCTTTTCTTAATACTTATGCGGTGGCTTTTTGTGCTTAAGTGACACAAAAAACTGTGAATAGGCCTAGCCGGGCGACATATTAACACAGCTTTGGCCGCCCGCAGCATTCATCTCCTGTTACCATGGTTTTCTCTGGGATATCACGATGCTGCCAATGGGAATTTCGCGCGTTGACTGAACAAGGAAGCCTGTGTATGAGGCTATCTTGACATTACAGCTGTGACCTGCTGTTGCTCGATATTAGCGATATGCGTGGTGTTCAATTGAAGGGTTCTGATTTTCTGCAACCAAATGTCATAACACTAACGAGTTAGAACCTGCGTTAATGTCTTCTTTTTGTTTTTATTCCATACCCTTATGCCGTCGCAGTAACCGTCACCTGAAAGCATCATCAGAGTTTTTCTACAAATATATCAGTGTGCAGATTTCAGTCAACTTGGAGCTTGTATCACCAGGTTATTAAAGCTACACTGTTCCCTGCTTGTCTCTCTAGTTTCACTTATGCACTTCCTTTTTAAATCCAACTACAGCTTTCTAGCTGTGAAATTTTTCTGCCTAACAGATCGTCAATAATTGCTGATTATGAGGCAAGCGGTAGTGGAGTGCTCCAAAAATCTTGACCACCTAGGGCTCGTTAATGTGCACTATAATGCATATTACATGCCTTAATCATCAGCATATTCGCCTCAATCCAAAATGCAACTGCCCCGGCCAGAGTCGAACGCACATCTTTTGGGTCAGCAACTAACTTTTTGCAGGTGGGCACCGTATTAGAGCACGTGAACGCTCCTTTGGCTTCATGAAGTAGGAAGGCAAACCTTCAAAAATTCTTGGTATGGTGTCTTCCACCAGTTTGTGGCGATTCTGAGGCAGTGACACAGCCCTCTTATTCACTGTGCACACATCCACACGAATCATGTCTTCGGCGTAGGAATGTTTTTTATATACTCACATAAACATACTTGAACTCGAACAAAAAACCCGGCCGTCTCTTGTCGCGGGATCACTCACTCTTACTTCTCCCACTGTTCTGTGGCGGCTCGTAAACAGAACAAGAATGCTTTTTCATCAATGCCCTTGTATCCCAACCAACAGCCTGGCATACAGCAAGTGTTAGGCATCGCTGTCACCACATGGAAAAATACATCAAGGTGACAGCAAAGTAAAAAAAAAGCAACAGCCGCACACACCACTACGTCGGGACTACACTCCGCTAATGGAGATCACCCTTCCGACAGCACCCACTGGCCTCCTTGTCCCCCTGCTAGCTACACCAACACCGCATGTGGCGGATGCAGGCAGTGTATGAAGCTCTCCCATAAAGTGACGGAGTTTCATGACCAGGAAAAAGTATTGAGGGACCCTGATAATAGTATGTGTGCCCTGGATACTTCTTTTCACTGGCAATGTGTGCCAAGAACTGAACGCTACCAAAAAAATGATGCTCGGTTTTCTTTACTGTTTGTGTATGAAATTTCTTTCAAGCCATGCCAACACAAGGGAGCTTGCAAGCCAAACAAGGGAGCTTGCAAAACTCCATGGAACACCAGCAAAACTGCAGCACAGCTACTGCTGCACATAGCTGCCAATGGTGTTTCCCCCAGGTCTTCCATGATGCAGCACAAGCAGTCACACTATATCTCAACATAGCAGAGATTGTGCAAAGGGACACATATGGACGAGCAAAATCAGACATACTTTTTGCACTTCTCACTCGGCCACCCTAGCCAGGCTATATACATTTGCAGCCATAGTACCTCCCCAAAAATACCACCACAACTTTAGTATTTATACTCATGGGTGAATGTTGCCAAAGAGCTTTCATTTGTTCACCTACTCAGTCATTTGAGATTACTGGCGTGCCAGAGAAGAAAATGTCTGCAACCAGCAACAACCATCAGTGCAGCACATGGTGGCACAGAGCATAACCATACATTCCCGACCGTAGCATTCGTGACCATCAGGTGTGCCCTCGTACTAGCATAAATCTCGAAGGCGCCCGGCTCCCTGTGGAGGTGCAGCCATTGCTAGCGTGAACCCAGCCACTAATCGTGATTCAAGTGCTTCAAGGGCCTGATTTTGCGGCCCAGGCCTACTTCATGAAGTCTGCGCCCAGCTCGTGTCCAGGCGTGCAAACTGAGACAAGACTAGGTGTTCATTAAGCTTGGCGAGGTACCACGTGTCCATGATCATGCCAGGCTGGGGCATGCTGGAAAAATCTTTTTGTTCATGACTACTGTTGCCTTAATCAACCTTTGCAACATGTGATCAGATGGGAAGTTCTGCGTATACATGGGCTCAAATGTTGCTTTACTGGAGTTGTGGCTTACTGCTTTAGCTGTTGCATTGCTAAAGATGCAGCCACATTTGTAAGGAGGCAAAATTTAAAAACAGCCGTCTGTTTACATTTAGGTGGAAGAAAAAGAGCCCCAAGTAGTTGAAATTAATCTGGTCCTAACTACAGTGTACCACATGATCGTATCGTGGATTATGCACATGATACCCAAATGCAAATTAAGTGTCGCTTTGTGGTACATGAACACTGCGATAAACGTATTGTGACAATAAAACACAGCAATGAAACACTTTTACAGCATAAGCTGTTATGAGATCACAACAAGGGCCATTTTTGGCGCTGTAGTTGTCCGTCGCCACCGTCGCCAGTGTCCGTAAGCACTATCACGCCAATTTTAGAAAAAAAAAAATTACCAGGGCTGAGGAGGATTCGAACCCACGTCCGCCTACGTGGCAGTCGGGCATTCTACCACTGAGCTACGTCTGTGCTTGAAAAATCATCACTAAAAGACCTAAGCAGGTATAAAGCCTGCCGAGGAATCTCGTTAACAAATGCAGTGTTACGTGGCAAAATAGTAATATACCACTACGCGTCGAGGAAAGTGGATTGCATAACAACTGCGAGGAATCATGTGAAAGAACACAGGGGTGCATGCTTTGTAGTTCTGCGCCCATTACAGAGGCGTTATCAACATCATCATTATGAAACAATCTTCTTCAACTTTACCGTCATCATTATTACAAAGCGCTACCTCGTGAAGCAGTTATGTCGCATCGTGCCATGCATCACGCAACAGGCGATGTGTGCAGCCCCGACAGTAACCTGACTTCTCCTCCTCTGTAAGTTGGCACATACCCAATGCAGGGGTTTGGCCAATACTGTTTTGACTTAAAGAGTACTTTTATATGTGTGGTTTGGTGAAGCACAAATGATGAAAATTAAGGTAAAATTCTTTTGGTTTCAATTAGAAATTTCATAACTGCTAAACAAACCTGACTAGGCTCTTCGATATACCCGATGGCCTGATCACTTGGCCAGATCCCCAAGCATTCACAATAGCCACTAAGAAGGTCACTGCTCCAGCTTACGCTGGCACTGTCCCGCGATTTCGCGCAGGCCTGGTGTTTTAACGCGAAAGCGTTTCTTGGCTAGGTTGGTGACAGCGCGGAGGAGAGGAGAGTCGAGTCCAGTCGTGCGACGGCGTGTGGCTGCGTCGCCGCGTTTCTTCTCACTGGGCTGGTGAAAGCACGCGCCCAGCTGCGTGGCGTCACCGTAGCAACACTGGCAACACTGAGTGTGAACGCGCCAGCTAGTCCGTCATTTCTCGCCGCCATGCGT
Organism: Hyalomma asiaticum; assembly: GCA_013339685.2. Lineage (NCBI taxonomy): Eukaryota > Metazoa > Arthropoda > Arachnida > Ixodida > Ixodidae > Hyalomma > Hyalomma asiaticum. The sequence goes on from CM023481.1 coordinate 228,568,850, forward strand.
GCCGAGTTCAATCTCAAATTGAAGACACCCACTGAGGCCATCACGACGCCGAGATGTACGTGCATCGATCTCTCATTCACCAACGACCCATACATTGTGCGAGATGTGATGCATGTCTTCACCCTCGGATCACAAGGCCATGGTAGTGTCTCTGTATGCTGGCTCAAGTACGTGGTCACCGGAACAACAAGAGGTGACGATGCCGGTGCATGTCTATTGACACCACCCAAAACACCGCGGCAGTTGTACTACTTCGATATGCCTGAGACCAGCCTTGGGCATATGTGCAAATACTGCCTGGATGACGAAATAGAAGAGGACATGTGAAGTGTCCACACCACTTTGATGGCATGAAATCATGTAAACGAACATACTCTGGCCTCCCACATTGCCTCATTCTTTATAACACAATTCTGCAACACTGCAGTTTACAGCACTCCTCCGCAACTACAATCTAGCCAAAACAAATGCTTTCGCGTTGTTCTCATCTCCTAAGAATATGCTTAGGGATCGTTGAACTTTTCTTTTAAGAAGGTCCTTTGGAGCTTATAAACACATAAAAGTAGCTGTTTCACCAGGATTACAGTCATAAAATGAGATCTACAGTACTCACAAACTGAAATCAACAGTGTCAGCGCATGGCCGCTGGTACTATAGTAGGATACAACTTAAAAAAAAAACAGCAGTTGGCAACAAGGACCGGCAGACCGCATACATCAGTGTTACTTTGCCAGCAATCACAGAAGCAAATGACTTCATCATCATAGAGCCTTTTCAAAGTGGCACCACATTTATGCCTTTGGTACCTGCGGAGCGTCTACTGTCCTCGAGTCCTTTCATAGATATAAGCCACGAGGTGCTAGAGAAGCATAGACAAAAATGTGCGGGGGTCTCAGTGTTTCCCTCTGCAAAAGGCCGCGGTACAGTTCATTTCGCTTCCAAGCCCACTTTATGCATGAAACTGTGTTGAAAAAGCTCCGGTGGCAGTGTTTGTGGCACACTGGGTTTTTGCATTGCAAGTACTTGATTTCAGGTCAGTAAAGGATTATCCATAACGTGTTCCACTAAAAAAAAAAATACGAATGAAGACATAACTTATGCACCAATCCATTACTGTTGCCACCCTCGCTTTATTTTGGTCACATGGAAAGAAGGAATTATTTGAGGCTTTGCGGAGGTACAGTAGCTGGTGGTTACAAGGGTGAAGGAGGGGCTTCACTGCAGACTTGAGTTGTATGCGACTATAGCAGCACAGCCCATGTAAGTAAGATATTGCACTGAGCTATAACACGATGGCAAGAGCATTCTTGAAGCACGTTTGCTACTTCAAAATGGATACCAGCTGTTCTGCGGTCCAATGTAGCAACAGCAGTTCACTGCAATTTTGGTGCACTGCAGCTTTAGGTGCACACAGCCAGTAGTGCACATAGGATTTCTCCCAGGAGGGGGTATAATTTTTGACAAAAGTGGCAGGGGAAAAGAAAGGGGAGGGGGGGGTGCATAATAGCTATTATGCACCTATTATTATTATTTGGCTTTGTTTGCCCTTTTATTTGCTGTAGGAATCCTCCAGCTGAAGCAAGGAAATTGCATCATAAGTGCCTCCCCCCCCCCTCCCCTTTCTTTTCCATAAGTCCATAAGGCAGCCCCCTCCCGCCGGGGGAGGCACTTATGATGCAATTTCCTTGCTTCAGCTGGAGGATTCCTACAGCAAATAAAAGGGCAAACAAAGCCAAATAATAATAATAGGTGCATAATAGCTATAAGATGACAATAATTGCTCTGGCATTTTACCCAAAGTTCATGATAGGGCTTGACAGGGCCAAAAAGGCTTCCTGAAAAGAAGTGCACGAAGTTCTTCGGCACACACCAATTTCATCGCCCCGTGTAGTGATAAGAGCGCCGACATGCCGGCCGTACTAGCGAAGCCGCTAGCATAAAACTCCCGAGTATGTTCTAAATTATCAGAGCACAACATCTTACCATGCTTCCTGCAAGTCTCAATCGAACAACACATCTGAAAGCCACCTCCTGAATTACAATGAGATTGTCAACAGAACCCTTGAAGGTACAAAATGGACTTGTGGTGAAAAGACAGTGGGGATGTGACGGGGGGGGGCGTGGTCTCGAGGGAGTGTTACAAGCCCCGAAACCACTTCTGTCGGTGTACCACTGTGCACAGCCTTGGTCATCATGTAAAGCAAGCCAGAATTTCCACATCCCATTGTTGCTACCGTAAGCAATGCAGCAGCTGATATGCGATTATAAGTAGTAATCATGCTTTAAGAATGTTCTCACCCTTGCACTACACCTCAATACAGCAGCTTGCTTCTACTGCTTCCCGTGCGCAGTGCTGCTTGTACAAGCGGCCACATGCTTGCAATGTCGAGTTTTGGTCTGCAATAACTGTACACCTCAAAAGCTGCAACAAAGGACGCAACCACTGAGTGTCCTCTTACAGTGTAAGCTGTTATGGGACCATCACAATGAATGAAATTGGTGGTGAAGGTGTCTGCCACCACTGTTTGAATCTGTAACCACCATCACTCACAATAAGAAGGGAGGGGGGAATAAAAAAATAATAATAAACCTCCATGCCTGCATAAATCTGAACCTAGTTCAAAAGGGGTAGTGCTGCACATCCCTGACTTTCACTACATGGTTGAGCACTTTGTGTTGTCATCCATGGCACAGGTATTGTAGAGCGGGGGTTTGCAGACACGTCAGCTGCTGGCTGTGGTTTTATCAACAAAGATGAGCAAAAAGGAGGAGAGAAAGAAGAGGAAGTAAACCTCGATGCAAATAAAAATAGTACTAAAAAGGGGGTGGGATGACAATGACGAGGAAGAACACGGCAAAGAAGCAGATGAAGCAAAGACTACAACAAATAAGACGACGACGAAGTAAAAGAGGAAGCAGACAATGACTAACAAGAGGAAGAAGGGAAAAAAAAGACAATAGAAGAGGGAAAAAAAGAGGGGAAGGAGAAGCAGGAACAGAAGAAGACCAAAAGAGAACAATGAGAGAGCATGCAGAGTCTAGTCACTGCATTATATTGACAAAAAATGTATATCCTCCCAAAGAGGCAGGAGAGCACAGCTAAACAATAAGACAGGAACTTGTTACTGTTTTCCTGCGTTTATCTACCTCTCTGGCTGGATATACATCTTTTTTCGTCAATATATGCAGGTTGCTCAGGAAATACTGCTTTATGAAGCACTACCCAAATCACTACAAGGAAAACCAACCCAGACGATGCTGCAATAGCACCTCAATGACAATAGCTAGACTACTTAGAGGAGGCTTGCAAAAAAATCTGGAAGCTGGATTTCCTGGAAGGAAGTTTTTCAACCAAAACCTCCCATCCACAGATTCACACATGCGTGTTCACCCAAGTACTGCAGTTTGGGCAAGTTGGTGCATCATAATGTCAGAACGCTATAGTGCAGCTCAGTCTGAGCATGAATGAAAAAGATGATAGCAATGAAGGAAATCACAGGCAACAGGATGAGCACTAAATTTGAACTTGTGTTTATTCCATCACCCTACAGCACATTATATAGCTCGCTTACACCACACATGACACCACACACATGACCAATAAACAACTATGAAATGTGCGGCGCAGCACACTTAAAAAAAAGAAAAAGAAAAAGAAATAGGGAAAGAAAAAAATGTAGTTTAAGCTGATATCAAATTTACAGGTCTACATCAGCTCTTCACTGAATACGTGCTGTCTGCCCATGAAAATCGAGCTCTTTTTCAGATAAAGCTACAGATGGCGTACTCACGCACAACTTTACACATTTTGCAATAGTACTTGCTTCAATAATCTCACATGTTAATGATAACGACTGCAGCCCAAAATGACACAATGGTCAGACACTGGGGTGCATCCACATCTTACAATGCTTAGCCAGGAAACTGCCAGAAGAAAGTTTGTTTTTGTAGCGTTAGCTACACCGGCCAAGCTGGAGCAGTTCCGTGTGCACATCCGAGAGCCGTGCTGTGCGTGCGCGAGGAGCAGTGATGTCACACAGCTGGCGCACCGGAGGCGCCGCCTGCGTGCACTCCGCCGCCGCTGCGCGTGCCTCGCTGGTCTGCGCATTCCAGAGGAGTGACATCATAGCCGTGGCAGACGCACTGGCACTGGTGCAGCTGTGTGCCTCCGTTGTGCAGTTGCCGTATGACACTGCGCCGGAGCTGCTTGATAGCGTCTCTCAATGCGAGTGCATGTGGAGACGTATCAGTGCGGGTATGCATACAATGGGGGGTAGGGGAGGAGGAGGAGGAGGAAAAGAAAAACGGAAGGACAGGGAGGTTAGCCAGCTGTCAGACTGGTTGGCTGGCATTTGCCAGTGTGGTACAGCCATGGAGAAGGAGAGAGCCGTCTATGTGGCAATAGAGAAGCAACCTGACATTGAGCAAAAATAAATATACATGTGTCACATAATGCGTATACCGTGCATGTGTCATTGAAGCAGCAGTAAGCAGGATAATCAAGCTAATCCTAGACAACCAGGAAAGCTGAGAATAAACAGCTGAACCTTAGCTAACATTACACATATCCTGGCATATCAGAGCTAAGCCATTGCAAAATTTTTTACAATGCAACAATGCTTGTGCAATTTGAATTACATAGAATATTGGCTTAAACCGCATTTTTTTTTGTTTGTTTGCTGCACCACGCCTCGTAATTGTTTATTTATGCGGTGTCACACATTCAGTATGTGAGACATAGGGCTAGAGCACTGGTGTTTCCAGGCGAAGAGGTAGCGCCACCTGACGTGGGCGGCGGCAAAGTTAGGTTGGAGTTAGCTGCTCTGAGCCGCACACTGACGTTAGAACAAGTGGTTCAGTCCATCAATATGTTGAATATTACTAAATAATACACGCGCTCCTAGACACCAGATACTTCACATGGTTGACACTATGTGTACATGCTGCGTATACATCTGTCAGCCATCAATTTTGAGTGAACAAAGCCATGAAAATGACTAAAATTGATGCTAACCGTTGCTATAACTAAACATCAGCTACGCTTTTTGTAAAGGAACTCTTTATGTATATGCTACACACATCTCATCCATTACAAGCTCTTACAGTGCTAGTGCTCATCTGCACTTATTTGTTGAATAAGTAGAAAAGCTCATCTATTGGCAGGGCTTTTGAATTGTGTGAAGCAGCATTTGTTACATCGCCACAAGATGCACAGTGTGCATAGGTGCTTTGTGGACTTTGAAAGACTTGTAAAGATAAATGCTAATTTGTATAATGCGTGTTATACAGCATAGTACAATATATTCTGCTTGTCACATCTTATGATAAATTTATGGCATCATCAAACACCTTAGAGAGTTCTCACAAGAGGGGACTGGGACACAGATACGCAGCACAATAAAGTCTGCACACGTCCGTCTTCACATGTATGTAACGTGCTCCAGGGTCTTTCGACGGGCTTTCAGAGTGCAGGCTCCTTTCCCAAGCGTTTTCACCCCAAATGAAAGCTATTGTCGGATACAACTCAAATCTGCAGTGAAGCCCCTCCAACTCCCTCAAAACTGCTAGCCACTGTTCCTCCGCAAGGCTGAAAATAGTCCCTACTTCAAGCTTTCTGTGCAACCAAAATAAAGCGCTAATGGCAAAAATAAAAGATAAGTGCATGCATTTATATGTATTCATTCGTTTATTATAGTGGAAAAGAATAACTTCTTATTGAGCTGAGATAAAGCACTTTCAATGCAAAAACCAGGTGCGCACCGCAAGTGCTGCCACCTGAGTTTTTCAACTCATTTCGGTGAAGTTTAATGCACAGAAATGGCTTGGAAGCAAAGAACTTCACCACGGCCTTTTGAAGATTCAAACGCTTGGACTCCACATATTTTTTCCCATGCTTCTTGCAAGTCTCCTGGCTTCTACCAATAAAAGGACTCGAGAACAACAGATGCTCCACTGGTACCGAAGGTTTAAACACGGTGCCATTCTGAAAAGGTCGCATGATGAAGATTTGGTTGCCTCTGTGATTGGCTGGTGGAGTAACACCGACTCTTGTGGTCCGTCTGCCCTTGTTGCCAACTGCTGTTTTTTATGTTGTATCCTACTATAACTGCTTTCACAGTTTTCACTTTTTCTGCTCTACAGAAGTTCATAATCCCTATCCTCCTCCCCCTTGCTTTTCTTTCTTTTCCTTCTTTTTTTTTCGGCATCATTACTAGGCCAGAAGACATTCCAGGAGAGCTTAGTTACTTCACCCAGAGTCCTTTCTGTGTTTTTAAAAAAAATTTTTGACCCCTCCCGAGTGGCTATTCTGCGCGCCACACCCTGTCTGAACTCAGCTGCACAGACAGCTGCCAATAAATTACGTAGCTTTATCGACATGAGTGAAAAGTCGAAAACCGCTGTAGTGGGGGGGGGGGGGGGGGGCTGCGCAACTTTTGACCACCTGTGTTCAACGTGCACTGGCATCGTAGAGTGCGCGTGCCTGGAGGATTTCGGCTGCGTCAAAATGCGAAGTCTCAATGATGCATTTTGAGTCACATTTTGACGTGACTTTCGCGCCATCCTGAACTGTGTTGAATGGCTAATGATTAAAGGGACCCTGAAACGGTTTTGACGATTTTGTGCAAACATGGCGATCCAGTAGAGCGAGTCATTAGGATCATTAGAGGACAGATTTCAGCGCTCTGCGTAAAGTGTGTAATTTACAATACGGTTTTGAACACGTGCATTGCAAACAATCACAGCGGCTCGCCAAAAGGCGTTTTCAAACACCCCCGTCATTGAACGATGGATGGGGAGGCCGCTGATTGGCCCCCAACCAGTGAGGTGCACGTAATTTTCCCAACCTAACTGTGAACATATATTGCTTGTAACAGTTGAAAGTTAGTAGCAATTGTTTTGTATTAAAAACAATAACAAAATGATGGCACACAATCGCAGTTTACGACTACAATTATTATGTAACTTCTGGCAGACAGTGAACGTTGTCTGCTCAGTTTACAACGTGCTCCTGCTCGACATGAACTGCGCCACCCATGTGCTCTTGTGGTGTTCGTTCCAGCCACGGAGGAAGGAACAAACTGGTTTCAGCCAACGGTATCGTTGCGGCATCTGGCAGCGTACACACGAGTCACCGGCGCTCTATTACAGAGGGTAGCACTAGCGAGGCCGGCTACCTCACTATAGATATCGCGGTGCTATGTTGCTACGGAGGGCTCGGCACAGCGGCTGACGTGGGAGGCGCAGTCGTCACTAGCGCGCGCTCCGCAGCTGATCAAGTTCAGGAGGAGCTGCAGTGGTAAGGAGAAAGGCGGCAGAAATAAGTCCATATATGCCTTAGTGCAAAGTGCTTCACTTTATTTATGGTGTGAATTATTTCACAATTGTGTTGCCTAATCAATCACACAATGTCAAAAAATGTTTCAGGGACCCTTTAAGCTCCAAACTGAACTGCATATAAAAAAAAATATTTTTCAGGTAAGCGAATGCCCATTCAGCAATAGCGGCAAGCATGTCGCTTTATAAAATAATTAAAATGAAAGTACTGAAACTTGCGCCTAATCTGCAAAGGTGGTCCTACTAGTCAGCATTTATAATGATACTTTGCTTTTTGGAATAAGCAAGAAATAAAACCTGTGCGCAGCAAATTGGTACATGATGTGTGCTGGTAAGTATTACAAACACTTGCATGTGCAGATGACTTGCGTTGCTTTTTCATGCTAATAGTTCAAAAAGGGGGAAGAAAGAAATCATAGACTGGCTGCTCTGAGAATTTAAAAATTGAAGCCCACCTATGAACGCACCTCATAGTCCGCGGATTCCATGTCTGCTGGCATTTCCTGTCGACATATGAAGGTCCCATCATGCTCTCTAATTCTTTTTTGATATCATGCCACTCGTGCACAGCTTTGTCCCAAAGGATAAGCAATAGACCTGTCCTGGGATACGTCACGAAAGGGCAGTGACGTCAACCACGTGACCCTAGCGCGCACGTGCGAACGGACTGGTTGGTAAAACATTGCAGCGTTCGGCATGGTTGCATGCTGCCGTACGGGTGAACCGAGTTTGTACTCGTTTGTTTTGTGCACGTGCACCTGGCCGCTTTGACATGGCAGTTAGCTTTTGTGCTGGAGGATATGCCAAACGCGCGATAAAAGGCAGCGGCATCATTTTTTTTTTTCCTCTTCGATTTCTGAAACCCGAACGACACAGTCGGAAAGTGTGGGCACGAACTGTGCGCTATGTAAAACAGCAGCCATCAGACAGCAACAGGACTTTCGGATTATATTTCATTGCTGGTAAGTGCTAGCCTGCTACCTAGAACTTCTAGGCGTTTTGTTATCAGCATTTGCGAGCATGTATATTTTATCAACTCAAGTGCCTCGTCTTGACTTTCTGAGCACCTGGAGCGGGTAGGTAGCGTGTTTGCTTTCAAGAGGACTAGCCCTGAAACACAAAGGAAGAAGTGTGAGAGTTTTGAAGGCACTTTGAAACGGAAGCATTCCTCCAGTAAGCGGTGGTTCCGAACGTTGTGCAGATTTTCTCATTTCGCGCTCACTTTGCTGAAACTTACGTCAGGCTAGCACTCCGAAGGAAAAATTTGTGTTTTTGGACGTGATAGACAGTACCAGTCTCGCCTGTTTTCGACCGTATAAAAGTTTAGTTTTTTTTTTTTGTGGGGTTTTACGTCCCAAAACCAGTCCTGATTATGAGAGACGCCGTAGTGGAGGGCTCCGGAAATTTCGACCACCTGGGGTTCTTTAATGTGCACTGACATCGCACAGCACACAGGCCTCAACATTTCACCTCCATCTAAATGCAGCCGCCGCGGCCGGGATTCGATCCCGCGACCCTTGGATCAGCAGCCGAGTACCTTAGCCACTAGACCACCGTGACGGGGCATAAAAGTTTAGTTCCAGAGCAGAAAGAGGAGAAGGAAATGCAAATGAGCGCTACAACTCAACCGGCCATGCAGGTACAGTGCGCAGTGTGGACGCTGCCTGCAGCTCGTAGGGCTTGGCGGGGGTTCTCCGTGATGTTGTTTGCTTTGAAAAACTTGCATTCCATGCCTGGTTGGCAAAAGTTGCAGTGTTTGGCATGGTTCCATGTTGCCGCACGGATGAACCGTGTGCGCATTACCTGGCCGCTTTGACATGGTGGTTAGCTTATGCGCTGTAGGATGTGCCAAACACACGACAAAATTAAGGTAGCGGCATCGTTTTTTTTTCCTCCTGGATTTCTGAATGACAGCAGTCGATGGAAAGCATTGTGCTCCAGTTCGAGACAAGCACTTGATGCACGTGGCCTTTCACTAAGCCGTACACTTTAAGCGATCAGTTCCGTGCGTAGTGAAATTCATATTCAAGTGCAAGTCGCGAATGTCACCTTGACATTACTTGTCGATTCAGGGTCATCTGTTTTAATCCTGTCTGGAGCAAGAATTCAGCCAACATTTTCAGAGCATTCCACTTCTGCCTGCTCCGCATGACACCCTATTTGACTATTCTCAATGGCCAATTTCTGTGGTAGGTTGTTTCCAGGCAGACGTTCGGTTTAATGGCTGCACAGCATCACTACGTTTTTATGTTGTTCCCCAAGGAACTTGTCTAATCGGGCTTGACGGCATTAAAGCCTTGAACCTTCACATAGAGGGTTCTGCTCTCAAGTGCTTATACACGTCCACTGCTCCGCTGCCGAGTGTCAGTGACCCGTTATCCTGTTACATTACCACACAGTCAAGTGTGCAGCCGTGTAACGACCTTCCACCAGCCTTAGCACATGAGTTCAATTTACTTTTCAGTCCCGAGTTGGGTCTTGCTAAGGGGTTCACGCATCGCATCAAGACGTGGCAAGGCGTGCAGCCTGTAAGCTCCAAGCTTCGCCGTCTGCCATATTCTCTCCGGTCACCACTATCAAATGAGCTTCAGAGGTTGCTGAGCCTTGACATCATCGAGCGCATCGATGCTTCTGAATGGGTGTCGCCCATTGTTGTTGACAAAAAAAAGATGGTAGCATCATGGAGGATATGTGTAGACCTTCAAGAGCCGAACAAAGCTATTGTTCCTGACAGTTTCCCATTGCCCCAAACAGAGGAGCTTCTTCACGCTTTGTTAGGTGCTACGCATTTCTCAAAACTTGGCTTCTGCTTACTCAGGTTCTCTTGCACCCTGACAGCAGGGATACGACAGCTTTCATCACTCATGACGGGCTTTTCCGTTTTAAAAGAGTTTGCTTTGGGTTGGCTTCTGCCCCAGCGGTATTTCAGAAGATGATGGCGACAATCCTTGACCACTGCCGTGGCATATTGTTCTACATTGATGATGTGATCTTTGGCAAGACTGCAGCCGTACCTATGTACAAAAAGCCCTCTTTATTTACATACGGCGAGATATATATAACAAAGAACAGAGGTGCCCCCCTGGGGATAAGAACTCAAATAAAAACCGACACTGAATACAAGTCGCATTGTTGACAAACAGGGACAGGTCCATTCTTGTTGAAGTAGCCGTCAACCTTATTTCTCTCTCTTTTTTTCATGCTGCGGAAACCGCATACAACACACGGTTGTCGCTCCCCGCTGCTCTTTCTACAGGACGCGCTCGCAAGCTGCCGCACACACGGATGGCACTTTGTGTCCCGGAGCAGCCACACCACCTAACCAGATCTCAAGGCCTACATAACGTACTGTAGGGTGATGGAATCAACAGAAGTTGGAAGTTAGTGCTCATCCTGTTGTCTGTCATTTCATACTTTGCTATCATCTCTTTCGTTCATGCTCAAACTGAGCTGCGTTCTGACGTTCACCCAGTTCAGCACCCGTCCCCGCGTTTCCCTTCTTTCGCTTCTACCCCTCTCTTTTTCTGCATCGCCCAAGTCACTCTGAGATAGCACACTCCCCGGAAAAAAAAAAAAAAATCTGAAAAGCTTTTACGGTGCTCGTGCACCTTAGCTGGATGGTTCAGGTGTGAAGGCGCTTAGAGCAGACAAGCAACTGCGGACTAGAGTTTTTGGTTAAGAGGGCATCCTTTCAAGAAAGCCAACCTACAGATTTTTGCAAATGCTCACAGCCGCTGCAGGTAACGGGGAAGTTCCTGTTTTCGCAATGTCTTCAGGTCCGATCGGAGCACGCGAGTGAATATACCACACGGTAAGATACAATGATACAATTCAAGCACTAGCGAAAATAACAGCACTCGAAAGATGCATCATACTCGCTTACTTTGATTTGTCAAGAAGCTTATGCAAGAAGAAGCCAAGTTTTGCGCTCTCACGATGGCAGAGGGAAAAATGTCTTTTCAAACAGAAATAAGTGGACTGCGTTTTCGCAAACAGTCGTAAAACGCAACAGAGATCACCCATGGCTACGCACACACAAAATGCACCACATGGCTCAAATGGTCAAATGGTTCTTGTTTTCGAAAAGGAAGTTTGCATTAGAGGTCGCCACCAATAAACATTAAACGAATAAGATAATAACTTTGCAATAACTTATTAAAAAAACAAATTTTGTTGCTTACAATACGGCAATAATTATTTTTTTACAAGTTACGCAGTTCTTTGTTCAAAGCGTCTTTTTTTCTTTTCTTTTTTTTTTCATGTGCACGACGTAGTAGCAGGCTTGGCGGATGAAAACAGAGAGCCGCGTGAGCTGCGCGAGGAGCCGCGAGCCTCAGAGCCTCAGACGACGACAATCAGCAGGCAGCGCGTTCTGGATGATGAACGCTTTGCTGCGTTCTAATTTTATGACTTCATGCAGTAACCCTCGGTACAACGAACGGAAATCAGGATGATGGCTAGGCTCTCCCTTTTCAAGACAACCAGCAGCGTGGTCAGCAACACCGAAGAGTTCACCTGTCCCATTTGCCTGGAGATTTTTCAAAAGCCTGTGACGATCAGCTGCAGCCACACGTAAGGATCGCTTTGTTCTTTTCGAAGCATGGCTCGCGACGCAACGCGTCCATGCCGTGTTCTTTTGCGCCCTTTGTCACTTTGATTTGGTTTAAACTTCATTGATTGTGTGATCACAGGTAAAAGAATAATACCTTTCGCTGTTATTTTGTTTTAAGCAATAGATTTTTTTTTATTTCTGATATCACGGAGGTTTGTTGTGCTGCTGGTCCGTTGTGGCTTAAACTCTCTGCCGTACGCGCTCCTTTGTTCTTGCGTTTGTTCGTAACAGTGACAGTTAAGTCCTCGTGCAATTTCTCCTGAAGTTGTGAAGGTTCTTCCGTAGTACCGAACAGCTGATTGCGATGTCTGCCGAAGGCCCCTAGTTTAGCTGGAAAGGGAGTTTCGGTTTTGGCGTTCTTCCCTTCGGCCGAAGCGTGCTGTTGCTATGCGGGGGGTCTTGGACGTCTTTCAGACTGCTACGGACCGCGTAAAGACCAGCCTTGAGCCGAGACACGGATGTAAACAGCAGCAGTGACTGGCGAAACGCAGTTAGAGAAGGGTTACGCAACGGTGCGTGCGTCCCTTGTTACAACGGTACGCATACGCAACAGCTGATATGCGCATTTCAATGGAACGGCAGCGCGTGTTACCACGAACTTCCGGCGCAGTTCGACAGGCAGCGCGCGGTAAGCTGCCATCGTGTTCGATGCATCCGTATCGACTCATTTTTGAGAAAACTGGTGTCAAAAAAAGTTGAGCCCAATATGTATGCCTATTTATTCGCCCCATTAAAAAAATTCGTCCTTTTATTTTTTTATCATAGCGCACTTATTTTCCCGTTTGGACAGCGCGTGAAAAGAGAAGGCAGAGTTCGAAACAGCTGTCCTTTCAAATCCTTTGCTTCGTTCTACGTGTTTGCGCCCCTAGTACTCATCGAATAAATACCGCTTGGTGGATAACACGCCTTGGAACACTGCTTGTATAGGCCTGGAATTTGTGTCGCACTGCTTTAGATGCTTTTTTCTTGCATTCACAAGATAACGGTGCTTTTCTTAGCTTATTAAGTTGCTATTTCAATCATTTCTTTCTTTTGATGCCTATGTGTTAACTCAGCAGTAGTGATGCCTTACTTTTGATGTGTGTTCCATAGAGTTAAAGCGAGGTAGCCATAAAGCGAGGTAGCCATTTCATTTTTTGCAGAGTTAAATGGCAACTGCTATGGAAAGTTTGACATGGAATGTAATTTGTTAAAAACTTGCCATACTTTTATATGCTTTGACCATAACTCGTTCCTAAAATTGCAGTCAATACATAAAAACGCATCCCAGTCTTGTTATTCGCTTTCTGTGCAGCGAAAGGAGTCGACGCTGACAAGCGTTGCCGCCCTCACGGCAACCGAAATCTGCTTTTAACTGCGGCGCATGCAGGCAGCGTCTTCCAGGCGTTGCACACACACACGCTCTGTTGGGGCAGAAGCCGGTGCAGACACACACGATAGCTGTCAGCCACTGTTTGCAACATGTATTGCATTAAGACTCCATAAGCAGGAAATCCTGATAAATTATTTATGGCAATTTCCCCGTTGTCACTGCATAACTGGACAATCTGACCGGTAAGCTTTCCGTTCAAATAAAGAAACCAGGTAGCGTAAGTACTTTAAACATTGATTGTCGGTCCCTTTAAGGCACTGTGTGCATTTAGTGATGTACAATGGACCCTTTAGAAAATTGTGAGCTAGCTTTCCTGCCATGCAGTTTGCCCAACTAATGGCGTCGTAGTAAATTCTGCAAATAGCATGTGCAGGTGCGGATTGTGTGCGCTTTGACATGAAAAAGTTAGATTCAGCCTTCGTGGTATAAACCTGCACAAAGTACACGTCTTAACTTGTGCAGCTGCAGCACTTACACATTTAAACAGGTCGGGCACCACCATTAGTTGGTCAAAGGCACAGTGCAGGGAAGCACACTTGTGAATTTTCGAAAGGGTCTATTTAAGCAAATTACAAGTGTTTCAGGTATTTCAAGCCGGTGTATGCCCTTGTTTTTTTCTCTCTTGTGTGTTTATATATATATATATATATATATATATATATATATATATATATATATATAGGACTGTATATGCAAAAATAGCTTGGGTTGCCGCTAGTTTATAACAGAATTGACGATGCGCCTCTTAGAGAACGACGGTTTATTAAGTCAACGTTTCGGTCGGAGCCCGACCTTTTTCAAGACATGTAAACCACAGGCCAGTATGGCCTTATATACACACTTTGCCTTGTAGTAAGGAGAGAAGGACAAGGGTGGAAAAGCGAATGAGTGGGTTGAAAATATACGGAAATAATAAAGTAAAAAATATAAATAATAATAAAGATTGCCGGCATCTTCACTGCAACAAAAGATGAACAAGTCACGCAAAGGGAACTCGCACACACACACACACACACCACAGAGAGTGAGAGAGAGAGCGAAAGAAAAGAAGAAAAAAAGAAAAGAAGAAAAAGAGAAAGGGGCGAAAGTCGGGGAAACAGCGAGAAGGACGAGTGCCGCCCGCCGCGCCAGTGCTGTCCGAGTCCGTAGACATCTTTAAGAGCAATCCATCAATTAGGTATTGTAAACAGTGGCGCCGGCTTATATCTGGTGAAACTAACGACACTTTCCGTGGCGTACCTTATGCGGTTTGGATATTGCCTCTGTGGTGCCGCTGCCCAGCAACGCGCCCCAGGAGGGAAGAACGGGGGAGGTATTCAGGCATGAAAGGCACAGCGTTCTTGTTCCCGGTTGCAGCCACATTTGTAATACGCACTCGGCGCCACCGCGTGGCGGGGTAAGGTAGGCAAGGAAGAAGAAAGGGCGGCATGAAGGAAAAGAGCCGCACAGAAAGGCGAGGTTTTGAAGCAGTAAAATTCTGTGTACAACACAATGACGCATTGTCCCCTCTTGTCGTACGATCTCCGGAGCCACTTTGCGTGTGTCGGCTTGCACTGCGCGGGTAATGCAAACAGGGCCAGGCCGATAGAATCGGGCGTACACAGCTTTAAAAAAAAAAAAGAAAAAAAAAGAAAAGTCGAATGAGGCAATGATAATTGGCGGGAATGGCCGATCTTGTAATTGAGGATACAAAGTTTATCAATTCGACTGTTCACTTCCTAACGCTCGTAACACCGAGAGAGCGCCAGGATGTTCATTTATGCCATGCTTAATTGTGCCAAATTTGTAGATAAAGTAAGATTCCCTTTGCTCACGTTCTCTGGTGCTCCGAAAGTTACTTTCCAATAGTGTGACCCTGACATCCTCAAAGCTGTGACCTTTCAAGTTGATATGTTTAGAGAGCGGAAGGCCAGGTAGTGAGCGCACATGGGACCGATGGTTGTTGAATCTTATCCTGAATGGTGTGTCCGTCTGTCCTATGTACTGCATGTACTGCAGTACATAGGACAGACGGACACACCATTCAGGATAAGATTCAACAACCATCGGTCCCATGTGCGCTCACTACCTGGCCTTCCGCTCTCTAAACATATCAACTTGAAAGGTCACAGCTTTGAGGATGTCAGGGTCATACTATTGGAAAGTAACTTTCGGAGCACCAGAGAACGTGAGCAAAGGGAATCTTACTTTATCTACAAATTTGGCACAATTAAGCATGGCATAAATGAACATCCTGGCGCTCTCTCGGTGTTACGAGCGTTAGGAAGTGAACAGTCGAATTGATAAACTTTGTATCCTCAATTACAAGATCGGCCATTCCCGCCAATTATCATTGCCTCATTCGACTTTTCTTTTTTTTTCTTTTTTTTTTTTAAAGCTGTGTACGCCCGATTCTATCGGCCTGGCCCTGTTTGCATTACCCGCGCAGTGCAAGCCGACACACGCAAAGTGGCTCCGGAGATCGTACGACAAGAGGGGACAATGCGTCATTGTGTTGTACACAGAATTTTACTGCTTCAAAACCTCGCCTTTCTGTGCGGCTCTTTTCCTTCATGCCGCCCTTTCTTCTTCCTTGCCTACCTTACCCCGCCACGCGGTGGCGCCGAGTGCGTATTACAAATGTGGCTGCAACCGGGAACAAGAACGCTGTGCCTTTCATGCCTGAATACCTCCCCCGTTCTTCCCTCCTGGGGCGCGTTGCTGGGCAGCGGCACCACAGAGGCAATATCCAAACCGCATAAGGTACGCCACGGAAAGTGTCGTTAGTTTCACCAGATATAAGCCGGCGCCACTGTTTACAATACCTAATTGATGGATTGCTCTTAAAGATGTCTACGGACTCGGACAGCACTGGAGCGGCGGGCGGCACTCGTCCTTCTCGCTGTTTCCCCGACTTTCGCCCCTTTCTCTTTTTCTTCTTTCTTTTTTTCTTCTTTTCTTTCGCTCTCTCTCTCACTCTCTGTGGTGTGTGTGTGTGTGTGTGTGTGTGCGAGTTCCCTTTGCGTGACTTGTTCATCTTTTGTTGCAGTGAAGATGCCGGCAATCTTTATTATTATTTGTATTTTTTTACTTTATTATTTCCGTATATTTTCAACCCACTCATTCGCTTTTCCACCCTTGTCCTTCTCTCCTTACTACAAGGCAAAGTGTGTATATAAGGCCATACTGGCCCGTGGTTTACATGTCTTGAAAAAGGTCGGGCTCCGACCGAAACGTTGACTTAATAAACCGTCGTTCTCTAAGAGGCGCATCGTCAATTCTGATATATATATATATATATATATATATATATATATATTGTAGTGAACAATTGTCTGTCCAAGCTACTAAACACTTTGTGTGAGTTTCTTGAAATTACAATGTCGGAGCCTTCAATGTCCTTGAAAACCCCTTCTTTTTCCTCTTAAAGGAGTACTGACACCAATTTTCGAAGCTGAGTTTACTCCACCATACAACTCTCCTATATGCGTAGACAACACTGAGCAAATGTTAAGCTCAGGAAATGCTGATAAGATATTTTAATTTGACGTCAGTCAATTTTCACATGGCGTGCCTACTGACATCGACACTAGTGTGACGTCAGGCTACATTATAAATTTTGGTGACTTCACGCAGCAGTATGGCAAGTTGTGATGACGTCAGGTACAAAAACATGCAAAATGGCCGCTCGCGCGTCACACGCGGTCATCTGCTTTCGCCGTTCAGTCGCCGTAGATAAGAGTGCCCGTGAAGCGAGCGAGCGAAGTCGAATTCCCCTCTATCGTCATGTGTGCCCGCGTATAATCGGAAGGCAACGTGGCTATGGTGCCGACATTTTGCCCTTGAAATGCCGCAGAGGTCTCGGAGGCCACCTTAGCTTATCGCAGGCTCCGGAGCCACGCCGACACCCACCGTGTGTGGCGTACGTTGCATCTTCCACTGTGCCGAAGTATTTGCTGTCGTCGCAGAGTCGCTATACAAAATTTTGTACATCATTGACCCCACACTTGCTACAGGCGCTGTGCGCGAGAGACCACTGGTCGAAAACGTCACGATTTTTTGCGGAGCACGTCACGAGAGGCTCATTACTATGCACATTCTGTGTCGTGACGTCAGGCTACAGTAGGAACCGAAACCAGCTTTTATGAGGCATGCTGTAAATAAATTTTCACGGCGCGCTCACGCTTACCAGTATGTTTTCTGGGCTCTGGAGGGCTTGGCCTTTCATTTC
Organism: Hyalomma asiaticum; assembly: GCA_013339685.2. Taxonomy (NCBI): domain Eukaryota; kingdom Metazoa; phylum Arthropoda; class Arachnida; order Ixodida; family Ixodidae; genus Hyalomma; species Hyalomma asiaticum. The sequence goes on from CM023481.1 coordinate 228,586,379, forward strand.
ATGCAAAAAAACGCCAACTGAAAATTTTCGTGGCAGTACTCCTTTAAGACTGTTATGAACCCTGTCAGTAGTGGACGAAGAAAGATCTCTTTGTGGAGATATTGCATCCAGGTCTAAGGCAGTCCTGCTGACTCTAGATTTTGCTGCTAACTAGTTTTCACTTGGCGAAATATGACATTGAAAAACTGCGTTACACATATCTGCGTGAGCTGGTCGGCTACTGGACTACCTGTCATGGTTTCAACAGAAACAATTCGATCACAAGTTATGTTCTGATATGTATTAAGTAATCTGCGCACTTCCTTACTGCTTGTGCCTATTCATCTTGCACTGTTATGTCATGGGCTCATATATTAAAGGAGTACTGACATGATTTTGCAGCGGCGCAAAACATACATAGGTATTTCGTTTTCTAGCCATGTATTGTTAACGCCCTCCGCACACGGAAGCCAGGAAACACGTACAAAGTATTTTAGTTTGGTTTTAAAGTTTTCGTCGTCCAGGCACAGCAAGCCAGTCCCAGCGCAATGGGCACTACAATGACGTATGAACACAGCCTCGTAAAAATCGCCAAAATCGCAGTCAGAGTCGCAGGACGACCATGAAATCATCGTTGTTTGCGTGTCCCACGTGTAATTGACCACAGACAAGAGAGTTGCAGCGATGCCATCACAAATTGCTGTCCCTACGTGACTGAGTCATACGTGCGACCGTGCTGACACGTCACTAGGAAACCGCCCCCTTGAATTCGAAACCGAAAGTGGGCTTTTAAGGGGGCCGTATTAATACATTCATTGCATTGCGAGCCACTATGATACTCTTTTTGTGGTTCTCCACGCCAGTGCTTTAAAGGGACTGTCTACCGTCCTTCATCGCTCTCCCGTTTTTTGGCTCAACAGAAAGCGCACCTTTCGGAGTGTCCCAGCGTGCAGTGGTTTCTCCAGAAACTCAATAGAAATTATTAAAACACAATTATTTTCATCTATGAAGTCGCTCCTTTCCTAGTGTAGTCATGCTAGCAACTATGGTTACCGCGCATGATGCGTCGTCGTCTCCCTGGAAACCCTTTCGGGCGCAGGAGGCTTCTCAACACGAACCGGTTTCAAGGTCGACATTCCAGAGGTGACGAGGAGGAGGAGAGGCGACGGAAAGTCGGCGCGCGGGGGTGCACCTCGGACATGCAGCGCCGCATGCATGACAAGCGCAGTACTACGCGTCTTTACAGGCAGACAAATTCGAAGGCCGCGCCACCTGCGCCACCGCGAAAGCAGCGAAAAAAAGAACAAATTGCTATTGCACGCTATAACAAGGTGTCTCATAGGGTGAAGTATGCTTGTAAGACATACACAAAAGTTTTCCAGAAGAATATGTATGCCTGCGTGGGCTGGTTCTCGTACACTTGGAAAATGAACACGCTGTTGGGTGTCGCTAGCGGCGTTTTTTGCGCCACTTTCAGAGCAAGATTAAAAACCTAATTCTTTTTTGTGGGGTGAAAGCGTGCTCGTTCCCGTAAATGTGACACACGATCTGCCCAATTTTACCACAATCCTAAAAAATTTTCCGAGCGGTAGACAGTCCCTTTAGTTTACAACAACGGTACGAGGTTGTCAGAAATTCGTGTCAGTACTCCTTCAATGTATCGTTAATGTGACGCATCCAAAATGCTACATTTCTTGAAGTTTTGCTGTAATTAATATCTTTTTTATTTTTTGCTGTTACATGAAAAGGAGTGGTTGTCATGATTGTGAACAATCATTTATCTAATTTCAACCATTAAAAAAAAAGGTACATGAAATAGTCTTTGTGCCAAAATATTTAAATCGGTTTCTGGCTATATGTCGACAGATCTTTATTTTTGTACTGTTATTTTATGCAGGCATACATTGTTCCCTCAGAGTTTACTGATTGCCATTGTTTTGTTTACTGTGTTGCATGATGTCATGGCCCTAAGGAAAACAGCATTACAGTTTTTGCAGTGGCTGCCTGGCCCAGTGCAAGCAAGATGATCCGAAATGTCCACTTTGCCGCTCCATCTTTGATCCCAGCAAAACTGTGCGGGCCAAAGACCTCGCAAAGAACATTTCATCACTGAAGGCTGCCTGTTCGGGCTGTGGGAAAGTGGTAAGGTTACTAGCACTGCCTAGTGTGGCCAATAGGTTTTGACCAAAGTGCATTTGCCCAGTTCTCACTGTCAAAGCTGCGGGCCCACCATAGCAACTGCTCCAATGACACAGAGGGTGCTGCAGCTGCACCGCCAGTGTACCAGCCGCCACACAGCCGGCCATCTGGCAAGGAAAATCGGTTCACCTTTCCTTGCCCCTACTGTGAAATGGACAACCTGGATCTTCCTGCCTTAAGGGACCACTGCAACACAAACCACTACAACAGCCCACACTCTGTGGTGAGTCATTTAATTTGTGGATATTATCCTTTATGAAAGATTACATGGCTTCTTTTGTTGAGAATGAATGGGAAGGCTTTAAACAGAGAACTGAGTGGCCTGTATGCACATGGAATGGTTTATGAGGAAGGGGAGTAGTGGTGCAACTGGACATGATGGTAGCTGTGCAATGTAGGCCCTCCGTGTAACATTATTTGAATGTGCTCCTGAATTAAATGCATGCCATTGCAGCAGAGGTTAGCTAACGAGGGGGAGATGGGCTTTTGGTCCTTGTGCCCGGTGAAGTGGGTTGTTCGTTGTTCAGGCTAGGTTGCATATAGGTGAAGGGCCGCAGTTGGAGACTTGTGCGAAGTCGCTAATACTTAGCATTAGCAACTTTGCACAAGTCCATTGCATTCGCTTCTGCTTGGAGAAAACATTTTCCTTTGTGCCGTAGCTGCCATTCTGAATTTCCAGATAGTAGTAAAACCTTGCCAACCAAGCATCTTGTAATACATATACAGTTGACCTTGGATATATCGAACTCGAAGGGGATCACAAAATAGTTGGATATATTGATAACTCTAAATACAAAATATGCCTACTTGAAGCTCATCATAAAAGAATGCATGTCTTGGATTTGTTTCCCCAAAACTCTAACACATGGTATCTTACCGATTTTCCCACAGTATGCAAGAGACCAATGTGAAAACCATCGCTTTATTTTGTATTAAAAAATATGTAAGCTTGGCTTTGATCGTCTTGCGGGCCATCGAGTGCGGGCCATTGAGTGCCTCAAGCCATCCTCATTATCATTGAGGCCTCACAGACTGGCAAATCCTGCCCCACCACGGTGGTCTAGTGGCTATGGTACTCGGCTGCTGATCCGAAGGTCGCAGGATCGAATCCCGGCCGCGGCAGCTGCATTTCGACGGAGGCGAAATGTTGAGGCCTGTGTGCTGTGCGATGTCAGTGCATGTTAAAGAACCCCAGGTGGTCGAAGTTTCCGGAGCCCTCCACTGCAACGTCGCTCATAATCAGAACTGGTTTTGGGACATTAAACCCCACAAATCAATCAAGTCAATCAATGAGACTGGCAAATCCAGCACTTTCCATTACACAACAGCAGCAAATAACTTGCGAATGCTGACACATGCTTTCTGAGAACAGTACAAAGCCGTATAGCAGCAGCGTAGATGTTGATCACTGCTTGAATCCTATTGCTCAGCACAGGCGACGCCAGCCACGATCTTGGTATCAGTGCATTCAGAAACCGCTCGCTCATCGTTGTCAACACTAATGAAGTCACTTGCTGTGACATTGAATCTATGGTGAACTTGATGGTGCCACAGATGAGTCTGGGAATTTGGGGCATCCAAGAAACTTGACGTCGACTGTACCTTTTAACGCGACAGCGTTAGAGAGCTCGTTTCGCAGAAATACCGCCGTTCGTGTCTCTCTGTGAGCGAAAAATCGAGAATGATGCAAATAAAATAAAATAAACAACACACATTTCGGTCCCATTGAGGATCGAACCCGGGCCGTTTGTGTGGCAAGCAGGTGTCTTACCACAAAGCCACGATGTTACTTGGAACTTTCTCGGAAAAAAACACCACATAAATGTCAGGTAGTGGAAGGAGTCTCCTTAACGCATTTGTTCGGCAGGTGTCACGACGAAAATGAGCCCATTCGACGATTTGTAGGGAGGAATAAACTTTATTGAGCATATCAAGCAAACAGCAAACATTAGATAATGTGCTGCCATCTGTGAGACATTGTGAAAAACATGTCTTGGAGGCCATGCGACTATAGCAGGGCCTATATGGTTCCGCCATTCTAGGACAGGAAACATATTGCCACATGGCGTCTTTTCATCTAAAGCGACATATGCGCGCTCTTAGCATTTCTATCTTCGGCTTGCGTCTATGCATGCGTAACACTAGGCGTCTGGTATGAACGCGCGTCAATGATGCTGTGGCGTTCGACTTTCATCCTTAGTGTCGACGCGCTCTTAAGGAGCGTCCAGCTCGAACTCTGCGGGGTATAAAACGGCGTGCGTCGCCAAGCCATGGTGCTCTTTCTGTTGTGACCCGCCGCAAGACAGCTGCGCCTGTCGTCGCTACCACCGCCGAATTAGGACAAGGTCTCCAATAAAGTGGCTGCCCCAAGACGCTCTCTACGTCGGGCTCTTGTAGTCACAATACTGCGTGACAGTATCATATCAAGCAAACAGCAAACATTACATAATGTGCTGTTTGCCATTTCACCAACCATAAGGCAATGCTTGTTGTGGTTGGCCGGAAGATGTCTCCAGAAGAACAAATCGAACAGCTGCCAAATAGTTAACACAAGAAGGACGACAGAATGTGACCATTTACGAATGAAAGTGTCACGCCTACGCGCAGTTCATAATACAGGACCATGTGACTATATCACTGTACAATATTTTCATGAAGTTGATGTAAAAGTGCTATTAAATAGATCAAAAACCTCTACGATTACTATAGATATGTCGCGCGCACGTGTGTGTGTGTGTGTGTGTGTGTGTGTAACAATACACATTAATAAGTATGCACTGAGTGGTTGAAGTGCACACTAGGGGCCGGATTTCGCTATCGCGTTCAACTCTTAAAGGCGAAGCTTAAGGGTCCCCCAATTTTTTCTGCACTCCCTGAAACCGAAACTGCGACTGGCCACCATAAAAATGTCTCTAATCAAATAACTACCGCACACTGAAGCACAAGTTTTCACATGTGATAAATGGATCATTAGCTTCATTTTAATTCATCACCAGTACCAATAACACTTTAAATAAAAAAAATAATGCAAGCAAAAACACTAGACACTGTTTATACTTGAACGCGGATATTTTGAGTGGGAAGCATGCATTCGACCTCTGCCCCACTGTGGCAGAGCCACACATAACTCTCCTGGCTACCAATAACAGTGCCACAGATAGTGTTACTTTTCTTTTTTCTTGCTTCAGATTTCATGCATCGGTAATGCGGCTGTTCGAAGTGCTCCATAGTTCGGTGGTCTAGTGGCCATGGTACTCAGCTACTGATCCGTGAGTCGCGGCATCAAATACCGGCCGCAGCGGCTGCATTTCAATGGAGGCGAAATGTTGAGGCCCATGTGCTGTGCGATGTCTGTGCACGTTAGAGGACACCAGGTGGTTGAAATTTCCGGAGCCCTCCACTATGCCATCTCTCATAATTACAGCTGGTTTTGGGACGTTAAACCCCAGAAATCAATCAATCATCAATCAGTTCTAGGTCACTGTAGCTAAAATAAGAAGCAATAAAATGCCACCTCATGGCACCTCAAAGGTAAGAGTGTCTGTGCTACACTGGGCAGTGAAGAAAGCTCTCATCTGTGTTTGCTTCTGAGGCACATCTTTACTTTGTGCAAAGTTGGCACTTTGTGCTGTATATAGTGTTATAGGCATGTGTGTTTCATACCTGCCAAGTCTCCTGGATTGCCAGATTTCGACAGTTTATTCTGGTTGTACAGATAACAGGAAAACCTCCCGGAAATTCACCTTTGCCCCGTTATATACCGTATTTAGTCAAATCTAGGCCAATAGTTCTTTTTAAATGCCGATGTAAAACTCTAGGGTTGTCTTAGAATTGAGGATTTTGAAAAACACTCTAATTTCCAAGAGAAAAATGGCACGCAGCTAGCGCCACCTAGAAAAGAAGGTATTGTAGCCATTAATAGCAGAGCCTGGCCGAGGCCGAGCCAGTTGGTTGTGTTTGTCCCTGTGTAGCCTGTGTCACTGTGTGTGCTGTGGCGTTTTGTACTGTGGGTAGTGCAATGGCACCAAACAGGCAATTCCATTACAGTGCCGCTTTCAAAAGAAAAGCTGTTTTAGCCGCGGAGTCGTTGTTGAACGTGCAAGCCGGGTGGGACTTCAGCGTGGATGAAAAAAAACTTCTGTCATTGGAGGGGGCAACGGGAGAGGTTATTTGCATGCGCCGCAACGAGGATGGCGTTCACCAGACCACGAAAAGGCCGTCACCATGAAATGGAGATGGTTTGGCCAACTTTGTTTGGACACAGTGAGCAGCTGCCCTTCTAGTAATGACGGAAGTACTCCAGGCGAAAGCGAGGGAGCTTTCACGGGAGCACGACTTATCGCTTGCAGACTTCAAAGCCAGCCGAGGCAGGCTACAGAAATTTATAAAGCGCTTTGGCTTTAGCCTCTGTCATCGCACCTCAATTGCCCAAAAGTTGCCTGGTGATATTGAGGAGAAGCTGATTGAATTGCAGCGTTATGTGCTGCGCAAGTGGAAATTGAGAGCCTACCTGCTAGGCCAAATCAGCAACGCAGACCAGACGCCGGTATATTTTGATATGCCGGTGGCGTACATCATCATTGAAAAGTGTGCCAAAGATGTGAAGGTGCACTCTGCGGGATACGAAAAGCAGCGCGCAACTGTGATGCTGTGCTGCACGGCAGATGGACATAAGCTCCCTGCTTACATTATATTTAAGAGGAAGACGCAGCCCGCTGAAGAAGCCTTCCCAAGCAATGTTATTGTGCAAGCCAACGAAAACGGCTGGATGACTAGCACCATGGTCGAAGAATGGGTAAGGATTGTGTGGTGGTGGCGTCCAGGCATCCTTTTGTGCAAGAACGCTTTCCTTGTGCTAGACTCCTACTGCGGGCACTTGACCGACAGCGTGAAGGTTATGCTTGCCAAGGCGAACATGGACCTCGCTGTGATACCAGGTGGCATGACAGGCCAGTTACAGCCACCTGACGTCTGCATTAATAAGCCATTCAACGATTGCCTGCGGGGGTTCTACACGGACTGGTTGAATGAACGGAGAAGAGCACCAGCTTACAGCAATGGGCCGCATCAAGCGTGCATCACTGTCGCAGGTGGCAGGCTGGGTAGCTGCAGCGTTGGACGACATCCCTGGAACTTTGATAGTGCGCTCCTTCAAAAAGTGCGGCATATCGAATGCACTTGATGGAACTGAGGATAGCGCAATGTTTGAAGATGACAGTGATAAAGAAGTACGCACCGACGAGGCTAGCAGTGATGATGACTTGGAATAAGCTGTTCAATAAATGTGTTTTATTTTTATGAACGCTGTTCTTGCCTTTTTGTTTGGCTTACATTTGAGGAAATTTTTTTTTTTTCTCTTGGCTTCAGACTTTAGGGTCTCAGCTTAGAATCGTGGTCGGCCTGCATTAGAATAAACATGGTATGCTTAAAAAATTGATTTTAGATATATTATCAGCGTGTCTACCAACCGGGAAAACCGGGAAATCTCAGGGAATATGATTAGTCTGGAAAATCTCAGGGAAAACGCAGGGAATTTGGGCTTCTCTCAGGGAAAATCAGCTCAAGTAGGAAAGTCGCGGTAACGCTGGCTCTAACGATGCACCTTGCGATTGAATTTATAGCGCAACACAGCCGGTGTGTGCGCCGAGCGTTGTTATATTGTGCGTTTGCTTGCATGCAGTCTTTTCCACAAATATTGTGGAAAAGACTGTGTGGAGGTAGAGGACGCGCGGCTGCACGAAGCTGCGCGCCCTCTTCATAGGGAGAGGACGCGGCGCCGATTCTGCACGCCACGCGGTGACGCGTTGTACCGCGTACGTGTGGTTAGGGCAGTGGGTTTGGGCTTTGCTTTCTTGTGGAGATAAACAGAACTTATTTCTAGCGTGGGCGCGTCGTGCGGTCTGCGGCAACGCCGCTGGGCAACGCCATTTCGTGGTTTCGGTTTCTCAGCGTGATTGCAACGGAGGCGCGTGAAACTTGATGTTTATCTTCATCGGCACAACACCCATTTGTGGAGGCGGCGGAAGTTGATTTTCATCTTTATTGGCGTAGCTTTCAGCTTGTTTATTATCGACGCTTATGATCCGACGGTTGCGGGATCGAATCCCGGCCGCGGCGGATGCATCTCGATGGAGGCGAAATGTTTGAGGCCCGTGTACTGTGCGATGTCAGAGAACCCCGGGAGGTCAAAATTTAGGGAGTCCTCCACTACGGCCTCTCATAATCATAGCTGGTTTTATGACGTAAAACCCCACAAATCAATCAATTATCGATGCTTGCGACGGATTCTCGCTGTTCTTGATTACTGAGTTTACTCTGCGCAAGGCAGCCACACGCAGAGAAGATAGTGTGTGTGCCAACACAGCTGGTTGCTCCAAGATGAGAACAGAGATGCGTTTTATGTGCGCAGACTGCCATAAGGCGCTGTGCGTAGGCCCGTTTTTCAAGGAATGCCACGTTCTAAAATACTATTGAACAATTCGCAGTATTTGCTCGATTCTACCGCGCCCTCGATTGTAACGCGCACCAGTTTCCCGCGACAAAAAAAAAAAAATGAAACATCGATTGTAGTGCAAACCCATTTTTCGGGACATAGGAAAAAGGGAGACCTTAGTAATCAACCTTCTCACATTAATAAAACCAGATGCCGTACTCGCGTAATGAACGCACTCGCATAATAAAAGCACCGCTTACTTTAAACCGCTGCAGTAGTTGATCCGCAGCGTCTCGGAAGACGTTCGGCGCGCCGATTCATAGCTCCTGCGTCTCGATGAAACTTCCGCACGTTGCCGGGCGTAGCCGCGTGCAAGCGGCGGTAACATGATTTACTCGCAGTGGTGCATTCCTCCGTGCAGTCGCAGTTCCCTCACGCCTGCTACCGCGCGCTGCCATGCGTGCTGCTCAGGCTGGCGCAGCTAAGCCTAAGCATGGTCGGGGCGGGATCTCCGAGATTGCATCGCGGCAGTCTCGGACGTCAAGCAGCGCGCACGGATATGAGGGAGGAATGCGATGATGAGCCATTTTGCGTAAGGCGACGGGAAACATCTATTCTCCCCTTACGGCCGCCCGCAAACGCTATTGAAAGTTTGCACCGCTGGGCATCTTGAACTTCGGCTGGCCGCAAAATCGCCAAGCTGACGCGGCGATTATCATCGGCCTACGCGTCATGTGCGTTGTGGCATCGTTGCGTGGGGGACCGGCGGCGACATGGAAACTACAGAAACTACACACGCCAAAGACCGCCGCGCCGCTAGTTCGTTTTTTCGGCAGTAACCGTTTGGCAGCGCCTGAAGCGCGGAGGCGGCGGCCATTTTCCTACGCGCCTCGGTATGGTAACGGTGTCGTTCGTTCGTACTCGACTCGGTTGTAACGTGCATACGATTTTTGGACCCGTTTTATCGAAAAGGAAGTGTGCATTAGATTAGAGTAAATATGGTATAAGTGATGCTGACACCAAAATACAGCTCCTGATTCTTAAAAAAAAAGTTTTTCCGACCTTACGCACTTCGTACATTCACAATCCGCAATTTCACAGATTGACCGTCTGGGAAAGCTGATTTCCTTTTGTTCGCTTGGTTTTTTTTTTTTCGTTTTTCTTTATTTGACCCTCAAAGAGCTCAGCATCCTTATTAGTGATGACATTGGGTGACATGGTGCCTACCCGCATCGACATGAAATAAAGTTATGTGCCACTCAGGGAATTTCACAAAAATACTCAGGGAAAACCTGGAAATCTCAGGGAATTTAGCATTGTCTACTTGGTAGACACCCTGATTATAAGCTATATTATCTATATGTTTCGTAGATAATGCATGTGTGTCCTCACACACCTATCCCACAAGTTATATCGCCTTCAAAATTGTATCAGTACTGCTTTAAGTGGAGAGCACAGTACGTAAAAGGGTATACGTCTACTGCTGTCTGTCGATATAGCACGCGCGACCACCCCTTTCCCACCGGCACCACTTGAGGTCCTTCCCCCGACGAAAGACAGGGTGTTTCCTTTCTGCTTGAGAAGCAAGTGACGATAGGCCTCTCGCGCGGAGCAACGGAGACGGCCGGGTCATTTCATCCGCTTCAGCTGTGTCCTCCCCCAGCGCTAGCGCGCTTTCTTACTCGCGCATAAGACATACGATGCGGAAGTGATGTTATCGATTTGGACTTTGTACAGAAACCCGCTGACTGTACATGTAATTGCTATCGCAATAACTCCCCCCCCCCTTTGCGTAAATCTTCCGGATTCTGTTTCTCCAACTTGGCAGGTGTAGTGTACGTACACATGTGTAATTTCAGTAAAAGCCTCAGTTGATACTCTGTGCTGCTTGTGTCTTCTTACTTTTATACTGTTTGATTCTGCTAGCCTTCAGAGTTATTGGGTTTTGGTAAAGAATGGTTCTGCTGTAAGAATAGCAGAAATTTTGGATTGGAACACAATATTCTTAGGAATTATTAGAGTAGCCAATTAGTTCAATTTATTTAATATGGATGGCCTCACTTTTGGTCAGCTTATGAATCTGCTGCATTGTGTGTAAAAACAATCTCATTTGTTTGTGCAGGTCTGTCCAGTATGTGCTTCCATGCCGTGGGGAAATCCTCACCAGAAGTCCATCAATTTTTTAAGTCACCTCAACCTCAGGCACCGTTTTGAGTATGACACTTATGTGGTGAGTGGATGTCGTCATACTATATTTAAGAAATGGCTATGATAATGTGACTGTGTGAGCTCAGAAATGACCCAAGCATTCAGTATGAGATCCACCTGCAAAGCTGCACTGCAGTTGCACCCTGTTTCTGAAACAGTTTGCCCCTGCTGTGGCATCTTAGTAAATTCTTGATATCCAGTCTACTTGCTGCATTCTTGTTTTTCCAACTGTAGCTCTGCATGATCGAGCGTGGACATGTTTGCATCTGTGTTCTGTAGTTTTATGAATTGAATTTCTTTTTTTATTTAGCCTTCTAAAGTAAAACACAGGAATGTTATAAAAGATGCATACAAAGTGCTGACAATAAAAGAAGAGCACTTAAAGGGACCCTGAAATGGTTTTGGTGATTTTGTACAAATGCATTGCACCGATAGCCCGAGTCCTTCTGATCATTAGCATAACAATTTACTACAAAGTTTTAAATGTGCACATCGTGAGAGATCGACGAGACTTGACTCGAAGCGTTTTCAACTGCCCCTACACATGGGACATGTGGTAGGTGCTACGAAGCGGAACCCACATCACGTCACGAGCACTGAAGGGCAGCTAACGGTATCGTCGCGGCATCTGGCGGCGCACACACGAGTCGCCGGCACACTATTACAGAGGCTAGCACTGCCGAGGCCGGCGACATCAGTTAAGGCATCACGGCACTATGTCGCTACAGAGGACTCTGCACATCGGCTGACGTGGGAGGCGCAGTTGTCGCTAGCGCGCGCTCCGCAGCTGATCAAGTTCAGGAGGAGCTGCAGTGGTAAGGAGGAAGGCGGCAGAAATAAGCCCGTAGCTACTTTAGTGCAGGGTGTTTCGCTTTATTTATGGTGTGAATGATTTTACAATTGTTGCCTGATCAATGACACAATGTCAAAAAAAATGTTTCAGGGACCCTTTAAAGGGACTGTCTACTGTCCTTCATCGCTCTCCTGTATTTTGGCTCAATAGAAAGCGTACCTTTCGTAGTGTCCCAACATGCAGTGGGTTCTACAGAAACTGAGTAGAAATTATTAAAACAGGATTTTTTCACCTATGATGTCGCTGCTTTTCTACGCATAAAGACACCGGCAACAATGGTTTTTAGCGCATGATACATCGTCTCCATGGCAACCCTTTCGAGCACGGGAGGCTTCTTTTCAACAGGAACCGGTTCCAAGGGCAACATTGCAGATGTGACAAGGAGGAGAGGCGAGGGATATACGCGATGCGCAGCGCCTATAGGGGCGCCACTGAAAGCCGCGTAGCGGCGGCCGTTGGAACCGCTGGTGGGTCACGTAGCAGACGCCTCATTTCACTGCAAGCATGACGGAAGTGTGCGCATGCGATCTGCCGCTTGTGCGCGTCCCAGATAATTACTTTTGCGGCGATAGTGTGCGCAAAGGAGCCGCACTTCATAATAGTGGACATGTGTCCGATGTCACAGCTGTGTGAGACGACAATGTCACCATACGTGCCAAGTGTTTGCCGCAGACAAGCGTCAACAAGCTTCCCTACGAAGTGGAGCTCATCGCACCGCTTTCTTTATAATGTCCCAATCACTAGTGTCTGCATGCGTTGATGCGTGAACCAACGTTTTTTTCTCGACACAGTAGCTTCGTTTACGTGCCATGTGTTTATATAGTAGATTTTGAGGGAGTGCTGTCGCACCGGCGCATGGATTTCGTGGGTGTGGCTACGCGAAGGGTCAGCGTTGGTAAAACTTTGAAACCAACACGATAAACTTGTGAAAAAATATCTCTGCAGCTTGCGCTAGGGGCGCGAGACTACTGCGGAGCTCGTGGTCACATAGCTTGTCATAGCAGCTTGGCTACGTATTTGCTAGGTTTTTTTGCAAGCTATTACCAAGTGTTGCAAAATGACGTTAGGTTCTACGTGATCGTGAAAGCCTTCAGTGTGCACAGGTGTCATGTTTTACAGCCAATATGCATATTGAGGCGAGCGCACAGCGAACAGTCTGCACCGTTGATCGCATTCCAGTGCCATCAATAGGTAGAATGCAGCCGATTTCGTGCCGCACACGTGTGATTCCACTGCGCTTGTGTAAAGGAGCCGTCACCTGCCCCACATTTTCTGGCATTGTGCTTCGCGCCATTCGTTTTTCAAGAGAGTCTAGGCATCGCGTCTTATCAGTAATAACGACCTCATGTGCATTGTAGCGTCTACAATGCAGGTGAGGCGACCAAGTGTAAACGTAGTAGCGTTCACTGAATACGTAGCGACATAAATGGAGAAATAAAAACACTGTAATTGTTCTAACATTGCCGTAAACAAAGCGTGATCGCTTTTCTTCTGCGTTGTACAGCCGCATTACACCGCCGCCGTCACTCTCGCTCATGAAACAGCACCGGAAACCTGTAGAAGTGCGTTCCTGGCAATTTTTTGTGTGTGTGTGTGAGCAGCCGACAACGCAGCAGTTATTTTTCGACATCGCTGAAGCCCTACAGAGTCGTTAAGGGGGGACGTGGGGATCGCGAAATTCTCGCAAAAAACCGAATTTTGGATAAGGGCAGATTTGGATTCTGCATCACCATTTCTATCATATCGAAAAATATTTCCGCCGAAAACGATCTCAAAGTAAGCTTGAAAAATGTTTTTCTGACCGCGGATCGCAAAAAGCTGGCTGAAATCTGCGCGGAAATGGCCCATATCCGAGCGCGATACCTCCGCGCCTTCGCCGCCGCTTGCGGAAAGCTTGGTGTCACTGGAAAGCTTGTTTCACCGCCGTATTTCTCCTGGTGAAACCACGACTCTACGAGTTAAGATAAATGCACAAACAGAAAAAATGCGAAGGCATCTGCGATACCTTAGACGCGGACCAATTGATCGCTCCTGTCACGTGGTACTGAGCGTGCTCTGTGAGTGGCTGCTGGGACGCGCTTGCTTGCGCTGGTCGTCTGCTCCGCGCACGCCTGCTGCGCACACGCTGGCGCACGGTAGTTTGCGAATCCCGTGCTGCTGTACGGTCGCCGATACGTCAACTCTCCTCTAGCGCGAGGCTTAGCGCCCGCAATGGATGGTCGCGTGGCCCAGAAGCGCATGACGAAGTACCGGACGAAGTACGCTTACGGGAAGCGTAAACGCAAGCCTCCTGTTGGGAAAACGAAGCAGTCAGCAGCGATTGAATCAGACGAACCGAGGACCGCGTCGCCACCAAGCTATGTGTCGTTGGAAGCCGACACCTGCTCTCTGCCGATGCTCGGCAGTGAGGCCTATGACGCGGGGACATCAACTACCCGTGACATCGCGTTGCGGTTCGAGCGCGACAGAAGTCTCGTTTCCGTGGCGGCGGATGACAATGCCGTGCCAGCTCTTCGGAATGATGGCAGTGAGGCCTATGACCCGGGGCCGTCAACTAGCCGCGACATTGCAGTGCGGCTCGAACGTGAAAGAAGTTTCGTTTTCGCTGCGGCGGGTGACGATGCGGTGCCGGCTGTTCAAAATGACAGTGAATCGATGCCTGGCAGTGACACTGAAGACCCGGGGCCATCAACTAGCCGCGGCATCGCGGTGCGGTGCGAACGCGAGAAAAGTTTCGTTTTCGCGGCGGTGGACGACGACATGGTGCCAGCTGTCCAGGATGTCGGCGATCGTTTGCCTCAGCGGAAGCGCACCGTTCAAATACACCTGAAACCTCGTTTCGTATCCTCGGAAGGAGCTGAGAAGCAAGCGAGCAGTGTCCGCGATGCACTTCACGAGGTGTCGGCAACGGAGCGCAAGTTCGGGTTCACGCAGCAAATGGAGCAAGCATCGGCACCAAAAGATGATGAGTTCGCCCTAATTCAGGTTTCTGCCATGAATTCCCTAATAGGACCTGCACTCTGCCCAAAATGTTGTAAGAAGACTGTCAGTGCAGCATGGGACAAAATTGGGCCTGGCAGTAAAACTGGTACTTTTGTGTGCTTCCTGTGGCCCTATTCATTCACCTTGGTCATCCAGTAGAAAATCCGAAGGAAGGGCTTTTGAAGTCAGCCTAAGAGCCATGCAAGCAATCAAGTCCATTGGAAAAGGGCCCACTACCCTGAATGCCTTCTGGGCTACAATGAATGTCTCTCATCAGGGCATTCATCAAAAAACCTATCAGGAACACCTAAAGAAAAACATTCAAACCAGGAACAGAGGAAGCTGCACAAAACATCTTTGCAGGTGCTGTGCTTGCGGTAAAAGACGTGTACAGCAAGGTGCAGCCATCAAGCCCAAACAACATCACAGTTGTGTATGACGGCACGTGGCTTACAAGAGGCCACAGCTCACACATTGGGGTAGGATGTATTACTGAGTTTTATACGGGGCTTGTGCTGGATTGCACAGTCCTTTCGAACTTCTGTCTTGGGTGCTGTCAACAACCAGCAGAGAGCGACCTCAACTTCGTCACTTGGGCTGAGAAACATCAATGTCAGAAGAATACTGATGTTGGCTCCGGACAGATGGAAGTGGAGGCTGCTCTGACACTTTTCAGGCGCTCAGTCAGCAGGTATGGCCTCCGCTACACCAACATTATATGTGATGGTGACAGCCGAACCTATCTTGCTCTGTGCAAAGATGAGGTGTATGGCTTCATACCACTGACCAAAGAAGACTGCGTGAACCATGTGCGGAAGAGAATGGGCACCGCTCTCCGCACACTGGTGACAAGAGCAAAGAAAGGGGAGCCATTGGGTGGGAGAGGTGGACTGACGCAGGAGTTGATTAAAAAACTGACCAGCTACTACGGGTTAGCCTTGCGAAAACACACAAGCGTCACTGACATGCAAAGGGCTGTGATGGCCACTTTTTATCACGTCACGTCCACCGACGACGAGCCTCACCATGAGCTCTGCCCACCTGGCCCTGATAGCTGGTGCAAACATCGTTCAGCACAGGCCAAAATGGAGCCAGCACCACCTCACAAGTATAACCTGTCGAAACGTGTAGCGGAGGCTCTGCTGCCTGTATACCAATGTCTCTCTGACCCGCAACTGTTGGAGCGATGCAAAGGCAACAAAACTCAGAATGCGGCGGAAAGCTTGCATTCAGTCATCTGGTCACTGACTTCAAAGGACCAACACGCTTCATTGTTCGCAGTGGAAACAACAGTACATGAAGCAGTTGCACGCTACAATTTTGGGAATTTGCGAGCCTACACTGAAATGTGCAAGTCCGTGGGCATCAAACCTGCTAGCCTCGCCCTTCAAAGAGCTGAAGAAAAAGACCAGCAAAGAAAAAGAAAAGCACGCAGTGCAGAAAAAATGAAAGAGCAAGGACGTAAGAAGACCCTCGCAAGCAAAGACACAAAGTATTACAGTCCCGGGGCATTTTGATGGGCCTTTACTGACTGTTGAACTTCAACGCCAGTTTTCTCAGAAACGTGTTTTGACCCGACTGTCCAGCTTGCCACGATGCTTGCATGACTATGGCTTGACGGATTTTCATGTGGTTTTTTGCATTGTGTTCCTCAGTGAATTTTCTATGTCGTGACGTTTTCATATTTGTTAATTACTACCTCATTATTTTTACTCCTAAGCTAATTTCACATTATGATAACGACCGCATTTACAAGCATGTATACAATGTTCTCTGTAAAATAAAAACAGTCATAAAAATATTTGTAGAATGTCACGACATCAACCATCCCAATGGCTAAAATATAAGAGCAACTATAGGCTTCTACCATGTTTTTTTGTCACACCAGGCTTTGGGCAAGTTTGGTAGTACAGTGATGGATAAAAAAATTTATAATGCCAGAACTACTGGAGATAGCTAAATGAAACTTTGTCACTTATCATTTAGCGCAGTTTCCAGTAAGCATGCCAAATTTCATTGCTCTACGACAAAAACTAAAGAATTTCACTTTCGATCCCCACCTCCCCCCTTAAATCACAGTGAAAACACATCCATCCGTG
The DNA here is from genome assembly GCA_013339685.2 of Hyalomma asiaticum. Taxonomy (NCBI): domain Eukaryota; kingdom Metazoa; phylum Arthropoda; class Arachnida; order Ixodida; family Ixodidae; genus Hyalomma; species Hyalomma asiaticum. The sequence goes on from CM023481.1 coordinate 228,603,132, forward strand.
CACTCGCGTACACGCTCGCGGGAACACTGCTCGCCCGGACCCACCAACGCTTCCGAGCCGTGGCGGCAGATGGCGTTGTCGGCGCTTTGCGCATCGTCTATCACAATGTGCTTGTCATGCATGCGCTTGTCATGCATGCGGCTCCTCAATCATGCAGTGCCGCTTGCATGACAAGCACAGTAAAGGCCTACGCACCTATGCAAGCAGACAAATTAGAAGGCAGAGCCACCTGCGCCACCCCGAAAGCAGCGAAAAGAACAAATTGCTCTTGCACGCTATAAAAAGGTGTCTCATAGGTTGAAGTACACTTGTAAGACATACATTGTTTTTCAGCAGAATGTATACCTGTGTGGGTTCGTTCGTACACTTGGAAATTGACAAACACGCTGTTGGGTGTTGCTAGCATTTTTTGCACCATTTTCAGAGCAAAATTACAAACATGATTCCTTTTTTGTGGGGTAAAAGCATGGTCGTTCCCGTAAATGTGATGCGCGATCTGCCCATTTTTTACCACAATCTAAAAAGTTTTCTGAGCGATAGACAGTCCCATTAATAATCTGCATGTGTGTAAATGATGGTATAGGTGTGTAGCACATGGAAACCCACCTGCTGTTAGCTGTCTTTCATCAATTTTAAAGCTATAATGTTTGTGGAATGTACTTTTGTTTGTTATGCATATTGCAGCATGGCCAGTAAATGCTAACTTCTTCCGTAATGTAGCAGTTCCAAACCTCTTTCTCTGAAAAAGACATTCTCTTGCCTTTCACAGTGCCGCTTTTCAGAGTGTTTCCTCACTGCAGTTAAACCTGGATATGAAGAAATTGACAAATGCTCTTAAATTTTTGTTATAAAGAGGTTTTCGTTATATCCAGTTTTGGCATGAAAATTAAAAAACACAAATGAAACAAAGGGGCAACTGGAGGTATATCCAACCCAGGACACATTTATTTCGCAGTGAAAGCACAGAAGGCATAGCTCGAATCATCCTCCGAAGATTTGTTGCCATCACCGTGACATCTGGGCACTTTCCACCAGCGCCTCATCCAACATCTCCTCAGTAGGGACAGCACATTTGCCAGCAAAAAACTGCACATAGTGCAAGGCTGCTCTATTTGTATTGCAAGGCTGCTCTATTTGCATTTCTCTGGTGAGGCACTCAACCTTGCAATGATATACCTAAGTGAATGAATGCATGGGTATGGGAGTCAACTTGCGCACATGCCTACTATGAGAAAAAAAAAAAAGAAAGAAAAGCGAATGGCATGATGACTCAATAAAAAGACACATGAAAAGCTACAGTAGTGAGTGGCAGCGTACAACCCACTGGGAACACAATATGAAGTTAGGAGGGAGGAGGAGGCAAGACAGTTGAGCCGGCAAGAATCGCGTCGCCAACTCAAGTGACACAGGGGAGCTGAGGAGGAAGTCTGGCCTGAGCAGACAAGCACCCTCCCACCTTTTCTTTTGCTGGAACCACTCCACCAAAGTGAGCTTGCCGCAATGGTTGCTTGCACACCGTTCGCGATGACATCACTTCGCACTCCATCGTCGATATAGCAGTTGCCGCAGTGGAGCTGGCAACTGCTTGTGCTGAAATTCAATATTTGGGTCGAAAATACTTGGGGGGTTATTCCACGTAAGATCGAACAACGCATGGCTGGTCACCCTCTTAAATTTATTTCAAAATTTTATATATTGCTGCCCGATGAGTGGAAAGAAGAGATCCGCAGTTGGTTTTGCTAGAAAAAATTTTTTTAGAAGCGCCGGGAGTTAATAATGACGAAGAGGTGGAGTGCCGCGCTTACCTGCTCTTCTGTTTTGGCCAACTTTGGTTATTAATTACACAAGCTATACTAATGTTAGGAGGCTGAAATTTATTTCAGTAATTATATGCATGCTTTTGCTTGTGTTAAATTATATTTGCTTTTTATGGGGAGCGTAGATATCTTTATAAAAATCCTCAAAATCGGCTCAGGAAGCATTTTTCAGTCTACCTTGCGGGCTTATATCTCAAAAAAGGCTTGTGGCAGAGCGGCGAAAATTCCGCATTATGTTCTAAGCATACTCGTTTGTCAACCTGCAAAATATTATATTTATATGATTTTTCAGTAAAGAGATACGGGCGGGTTAACTTCAAAAAACACCGAACAATGAAATTTTCTGACGACAATTAAAAAAAAAACCCATTTTTAATATTTTTTAAACTTTGTACAATTATTCTCCTTCACATTGGCTTTCACAATCACCAAAAACATGTTGCATAATTTTGTTTCACTAGGAGTTACAGGCCGTCGAATTAGACCCTTACGGAAGGCTCAGCGAACCATGCACGTCTGATTATTCTGACATTTGTGATCGCGTACGGCTTTTCAATTTTGGCATGATAATGTGCCTGGTCATTTATGTGTGAATGCTGCATATTAGCTGTGAGGGACACAATAATGAATGATTGGGGGTCAGTTTTGTACGCGTGGGGTTCTCTGATGCGCTGCGGTATCGGAGCGCAGACAGATATTTTCCGCCTTTACCTCAGCAAAAAGGCAGTAAGAACTCGATGCGTAGCTTAGATACCCCCCCCCCCAAAAAAAAAAAAGAAAGAAAAGAAAGGATAAAAATGCAATAAGCAAAGAGCGCTTTCCAAATAATCTTTAGCAAAATGGAAAATTTGTGAAGGTGCAGAAGAACCACTTCATTAAACCATGTTTCTGGGCTGAAATTGTTTATTCCATTGATTAGACTGTTCAGACTTATTCATGTACACATAACTTCTTCCAAGCAGACCCGGCTATTCGTGCCACGTACAAACCAGGAGATGCTTTCGTTGACGTGGATAGCTGCCAGGCATGCCAAGACAATGGAGCGCGGGTACTCTCATCCACTCTTCCTTCGTTAACTCGCGGAAGGCAACAACTTCTTTTTCTTCAAGGTGTATTAGATGCACACCTTTCAGTTTCTCTGATAAAACGGTTACAAAGTCTCTGGCTGTCCGAATTGCACTTTCAGGGTTGTTGAGCATTGCCTGATGCTTGACGAGAGCTCCGACTGCATCGCATGCGTTTTTCCCGTGTCCAGTTGCTGAGAATACCCATTGGGTACTGGGAAAACAGCTCTTTCGGAACTCGAAAAGCTGATATCTATTTTTGAAATGACTGGCGGCTCCATCACTCACATGTCACGTTGGAGTAAACTGGCAGGTTGTCTTCCACCCATTCTTTCGCTAGAGCCAAGCAGGCGTGAGCAGAGTCGTGGCTCAAGTCGTCACTAACAACAGCGAAACTCCTCGTAGATTTTCTCGTTGTGACCACGCATGTAAAGACGGATACTTGCTGCTTGTGCCAGTGGTGTGTCTGAACTTCATCAGGAAGCACGACAGTCCAGTTTTCGGCAAAATCAAAGTCGAATACAATGCTCCCACGCTGCGTGCATTGCTTTTCCTCGTATATGTTGTTTTGTGGGGTTTAACGTCCCAAAACCAGTTCTGATTATGAGAGACACCGTAGTGGAGGGCTCCGGAAATTTAGACTTGGGGTTCTTTAACGTGCACTGACATCGCACAGCACACGGGCCTCAACATTTCCTCGTATATGGCTGTACTTGTGCATGATCCACCTTTCCACCAATACTCGAAGATGATTAAAACAAGTGTCAGCCCCCAAAACTTGTTTCACAAGGTCGCCTGCCTCCCGCATTGCTAGTAATAATTCTTTGTCTTCTGGGATATTAAGTTCCTCTAGTGTCAGGGACCTGCCTTTTGGACACTGATTGCATTTGCCTAAAAGGCACTCCGATGGTGATTGAATGCAAACGAACACTGAGTGAAGCTCATCAGCATCGATTTTGTGGCCAGTAATGTTCTCGACAGCGGCAAGGCAAAGCTTATAGTTGGCGCAAATGGCACAAACACACACATCATGCTCGGGATAACATTTTACCCGGTGCGGTCGCAAGGTGTAGAATCTAATCTGAGATAGCTGCGCGCAATTGTTTTGCTTCTGTTTCCTTTGGCGTTCCATACCTTGCTTTGCCACTGGAGTGCCAAGTTCGTGCGTTCTACCGATCGAAAGTGGCGGTGCACAGTTTCTCTGGCGGCAGCGGCTGCCAACCGCGTGCGTGAAGCAAGCGCCCATAGCTACCTGATAGTGTTTTGATCTTGCTTCCATCTCCGCCTTGTTAACAGCGCCTAAGTGCGGTGTGAACAAAAGGCAGAATGGATAGTGAATCTCCAGTCCACACGCGTTGAAATTACCCAGGAAGTGTTTGGAACACTTTTGGTCTGAGGAGGCGACAAGGAGCTCTGACTGTGCCTCTCTTAGAGCATCTGGGGAGCGCGCGCACCTTCTTGCTAGCCCCGCGCTCATGGCTGCTCGGGTGACCAAGTCGCTTCGAAATTGACGTCATCAATTCCACCAACACCTCTTTTCGGTTCTGCTGGCCTCTTAATTAAGGATGTCTTCATTCTATACACTCAGCGGGCAAGAAGCCGGATCAACAACAATTGCCTATCATTGCGTAAGGGTCTAATTCGACGGCCTGTAACTCCTAGTGAAACAAAATTATGCAACATGTTTTTGGTGATTGTGAAAGCCAATGTGAAGGAGAATAATTGTACGAAGTTTAAAAAATATTAAAAATGGGGTTTTCTTTAATTGTCGTCAGAAATTTTCATTGTTCGGTGTTTTTTTGAAGTTAGCCTGCCCGTATCTCTTTATTGAGAAATCATATAAATATAATATTTTGCAGCTTGACAAACGAGTATGCTTAGAACATAATGCGGAATTTTCGCCGCTCTGCGACAAGCCTTTTTTGAGATATAAGCCCGCAATGTAGACAGAAAAATGCTTCCTGAGCCAATTTTGAGGATTTTTATAAAGATATCTACGCTCCCCATAAAAAGCAAATATAATTTAACACAAGCAAAAGCATGCATATAATTACTGAAATAAATTTTAGCCTCCTAACCTTAGTATAGCTTGTGTAATTAATAACCAAATTTGGCCAAAACAGAAGAGCAGGTAAGCGCGGCACTCCACCTCTTAGTCATTATTCACTCCCGGCGCTTCTAAAAAATTTTTTCTTGCAAAACCAACTGCGGATCTCTTCTTTCCACTCATCGGGCAGCAATATATAAAATTTTGAAATAAGTTTAAGAGGGTGACCAGCCATGCGTTGTTCGATCTTACGTGGAATCACCCTTGGTTGTTGGTGGGAGGAATTCATTATGTCAAGGGTATCTCCCACTGCCGCTTCTTTACACAGAGGTTACAAATACACATTATTCGATGGGTTTCTGCAGAGAATGGAAAAACTTGATGTCGAGGTTCGTTATAGCCAGATTTAACTGTATTTGTGCCCAGTGGATATGGCTTGCTTTGCAGTTTGGTTTTTACTATAGTTACCTATATACCGTATTTACACGATTGTAAGTCTGCTCGAATGTAGGTCGACCCCCCTAAAATTGCATCCCTCAAAAAAAAAAAAAAGAAAGAAAGAAAATCAAGCGCGGTTCACATCGCGTGCACCCTTCACGCTCACTGTCGTATTGCTGGTCATGTCGAAGTATACGGTTGTTTGGTCGGCATTGCCGATCTGGCCAAGCAAATACTGCTGGGTGTCATGTAGTTTAACGAAATGCCTATGGAAGGCAAGGACCTTTTCCTCGTATGCGGCCCGCAACTTTTGGCACACGCAGGTGCGTCGACGCAGAGAAAAAAAGCCTGCCCTCTTCATAAATTTCGATGCCCAAGCCGTGCTAGCTTTGAACTGAGCCTTTGGTATCCCTGCCTCAGAAGCATAGACACGGGCTTGTTGCGTGATCATATCACAGGTGACCAACAGCGATCAATCGCGTAAATCAGTCACGTATGCCGCAAGCTACTTCTCCAGCTCCGGAAAGCGTCCAGACTTTGGCCCACGAAAGCCACGGTGCTTGGAGTCGCATGAGATTTCCTCGCGCTGAAGCCACCACTGCCGCACCACACGTTCGCTAATCCCAAACTTGTGTCCTGCTGCGCAGTTGTTAGTCTCCTCAGCATGGAAAATAGCAGTCCGTTTGAACACTGCTGTGAACAAGCACCAATAGTTCTCGGGCACTCATGACAGACGGGACGATCCAGCACACTACAGAAGCACGCGGCGACGCGACCGCTTCGAAAATCGTATCAGAAAGAGCTCTTCCGTCAACTACCAATACCCCCCATACGGTGGCTCTTCCATCAATGACTGATGCGCCAACAAGAGCCGTGTGCTCGGTAGATTTTAAAAAAGAGCAGCTTTTGTATAAAAACGCGCAATAATCATGCGCTGTGGGTTGAGCGGGAAACTTTATTTGCAATTATGAGAACACATTCGCTGCGAGATGACTCCAGCCACGGGCAGCGGCTGCCGCGCGATACCAAAACAAACATGGCGGCAGATGAAAGTGGCCGCTCGCGATTTCCATTTATTCGTGAGTACGTTACTCGCATTCAAGAAGCGTTTTGTTCCTTTCAAGTAAACAAAATGGTACAAGCGAGTCCTTTGATTCAATGCACGGCGCTAACGTAGCGCCGTGCATTCACGTTAATACACTTCCGAACACGACAGTGGGAGGTTAGTCGCTCTAGGTATGGTGGCCAAAGGGCACAGATCGGGAACGCCAACTTTCAAAGTCGGCATCATTTTTACTTGCGCCAGAATGTATGCAATGGTAAATTTAATACGCTACGCTTCGGCCGTAACCATGGAAACGAGGGCGCAAAGCTGTCCCCTCCTAGCAGAACCCCTAATATCTCATTTCTCTTGCCGTTACTAGTGGCACACGGTTCGACTTTGATTCTAAGTCGACCCCCCAACATTGGATTGTCAAATTTGAAAAAAAGGGTCGACCTACAATCGTGTAAATACGGTACCAATCATATGAATAAGTTCTGGCTTGCTTAGCTTATTTATTCTGTTAGTAATAGTGTGACGTAGACATTGACTCGGCCGTTTATGTGACCGTGAAACTCGGTTCTTTGAATGTAACTCATATTTTATAGTGATGCAGGGAATCACACAGCTCTGATGTTCCAAAGTTTTGTTTTAGTCTACGAAGACTGTACATGCAACGACAGATGCTGGGGAAGGTAAGCCTTGGGCAGTGGCATTAAAGGGCCCCTCACCAGGTCTGGCCATTTTGAGCTGACAAACGCATTGCATACATTGTGTGCTCGCAATCATGTCTGCCAAGAACCACATCGCTATGCAACTGCGCAAGGCGCCCAAATTTCAAACTGAATGTTGGTTCCTTTCTTCACGTGGCACTGGTCAAAAGTGCGCTTTGGAAACCCAAACCGCGGATTGTCCATTTTGAATGCGGCACTTTGGCGGCTCTCTGGTGGCTTGCTCCTCGAAGGGGACTGCCAGCTGTGGGCACAATGGTGCACACTTCACCTTCCTTTCTTTTTTGTCTGTTTTTTGCTTCGCCCTTTGACATCAGCGCATGGTTAAGGGTGTCATACTGGCAGTGACCCTCGCCTCCTGAAGTGCTGGTTTCGCGCTGCTTGAAACATTTTTAGCTCTGTGAATAATGGACCAATTTGATAAATTCTTGCGGTAGAACACTCCCTGTTGGGCAGATTAGAACCTCCAGTGTATAACTGAAGTTTGCCATGCAGCCTGGCAAGGAGCCCTTTAAGTTACTGAAATAGTATATATCGTTGTCACGATTTTTGGATAAAGGGTACCCTTTTCATGAAGAATTTTGAACTTCTTTTAAAGAACTGGCCAAGGCACCCCGTGTTCGTGACCTCTCTTTTCTCATCCTTTGTTTTCTTTGGTGCTCTTTTAATATGAGAAGACGATACTGTCGTGGCTGGCCACCTTGATGAAATCCATATTTTGCTGCCCTGCATACGTTCCTTTACATTGGAAAAAGCTGCATGGAAACCCACGGGCTAACCTTCCATACAGTACACTAAATTGTGACCAGCATTGTAAAATGTTGCTTGCCTCAGTAACCCAGGAATGGTTGTGGGATTTCTGATGCAGGACTACGGCATCGATGATGACGACGCCCTGCAGCGAGCCCTGGAAGCATCCCTCAAGGAAAAATAAAGGCCAAAGTGGCATTCTGGCTGTTTGGAAAGACGTACCTTTCCTGTCCTTTTTTGTACCAGTCACGATCAGTGTAAGAAGAGTCTTACTCCATGGATGCTGGGTGCCACATTTTCTTTTATATTGCAAGTTCTATATATATAGGTTTTAGTTGCTGCAGGAACAGCATTATGTGTTTGTTAGCAGTGTCTCAGAGCTGGGATTTTGACCTATAGTGTTTGAAAATTGGATCTTGCTCTATTTTTTATTGAAAGGACTGACAAATATGTTCAGTACAACTGAAGTTTAAAATCAATTATAGATGGTTTTAACTCATTTGGGGTGTTTCTGTTGAACTACCAGCAAAGTGTGGTTGGAGGGGGAATGGAGGATGTGATGGCTGGCAGATTTTCAAGATAATTTTATGTATAGTTGCATAAGTCAGATGCCTTAAACAGTCTTGTAATTGTGTAGTGCACATAAGGACAAAGTTCCACTGTGTCTTCTGTGCCAGTATAGTTTTTTCTTTTTTGTTAACCATCGACTAGTTGTCATCATCTTTTAATTTGCATCATAAATTTGTCTTTCTTTTGTCAGTCCCTTCTTAAGACCTGAACAAAAGTGTACAAGATGCACTGTTGTCTCATTGCTTTGGCAGTCATGCATATCATTGAGTGCAGTCTTATTCTGCAGAAGCATCTGAGAAATGTTAATTCTAGCACTGTATTTCCACCCACTCACAAGTGTGCCAGTTGTAAATGTACATTAATGTGTTGCTGTTTTCTGTGTTGCTCACAATTTTTAGTTCTTGAAAAACTTGCAAGGCAGTTTGGCTAACATAAGAGCATGGTCAAGTGTGCCCATGCTGTTTATCATGGTTATTTGCCAACTATAGAAATTCATCCAGTGTTTGGAGATGTCTCTGGTCAGTAAGGCACGTCACTGGGCTAGCTGGTTAGGATTTGTAACATTGAGCAGTGCTACACGACGGAACCAAGAAAAAGACACACACACAACACTGACACATACATATTACTGTGGGTATTCTTTTTCTTGGTTCCTGTTGTGTTGCACAGCTTAATGTTATGAACCTCTGGTCATTTAACAGCATGCTAATAGCATGCGTAAAATGCCTTTATAAAGAGTGCGCTACAGGTAGTTTAATGTAAGGTGTGTCATCTCTGTAATGCCTTCAAGATTGTGCCATTTGTGTGCTGTGGTAATTATTGTGCATTGCTTTCAATGTCTTCAGAAAGAGTGCATCTCAGCGTTGTTACATAATGGTGTTTGAAATTACTGCCGATGTCTGTTGACTGTTGACACGCTGCAACAATGACACCTTTGAAATAACCTAGTGTCTTGGTTGAAGTGTCTGGAAAGCTTATCTGTTGGGAGAAACTGCATGACTTCTTACTCTGTCCGTCCGCATATTCCTTATGAGCTCTTGTTTGTGTTCTTTATTGAAGGTTAAAACCTCATCACATAGTTAAGAGTAATTTCGATATGATGTTTTGCTGTTATGCCCATACTGAGCCTCTCTAAAAACACCAGTCATTAGCTCATTTTCATATTGTATTGTGAGTAATGTGCATTTGTTTTCATGATCTTGCTGTTGCCATGGAGACACGGGAATGGAAGAAATAGTTGTGCAAAATAAATTCTAGTCCCCCACTATAAAGCCTCATTTGGATAGCAGCCTCATAGACCAGTGATGGAACAGCCGTGCCAATTATGTCATCCCTACGCCAAAATGGCTTTTTGGTGGAAAATCGCGCCAAGACTGCACCAAAGCACGCATTATAGCCATACCCCCCTGTCGTCGATGCTTTGCCCACAGAACTGAAATCAAAACTAACAACACTCTCATCATCATAGAGAAGGAAATGTAGAGGTTGCAGAGGTTGCCAATTTGTCATTCGCGCTCTTTCCCTGCAACAATAATGTATAACGTAGTGCCCTTCTTTGCAGAATTGCCTGTGTTTTATTAGAGTGTTAATCAAACCCGCATGATGCCACAGAGTTTGCAGTTGGAGGATCTTGTAATATACCACGATTAAAGTGAAGCTATTCTGATGTCTATGTGTGACAGTGGGACTTTGGAAAGGAACTACTGCAGTAAGAATCGCACGTGACGCATAGTTTTGAATAGGATTAATGAGTACATTTCGACTACCGCATGTCTCGGCTAGTAAATATATTATACCATATAGTACCATCCGTGTAGCCACGTGCACAGGCGTATACGGCTCCGAGAAACACGTGGGAGCCATTCAGAAGGAAAACAAGAGCCGTGCAAGTGTCCGTCACTAGCCTCATTGCTTTGTACAGTTATGTGGTCATGTACTATTTATTACCTATGTCCGGATATTGGAACAGAGCATCGCAATGACATTTCACACTTCCCACATAGTAATCGGTTCACCCCGAAGTTTGTGACTCATAGGCTTGACGATGCGCCTGGTTGTGCTGCTCAGCTCGATATCGCACATAAACTTGCTGCTGCGGTCTCTGCACATTGGAGAAGTGATGATGCAAAAACACTTTTAATGAAAAATTGCAAAGATGCGAAAGTAAAATGGACTAAATTTTAAAGCCTAATTCTATATAAGAGTGGATAAAAGCCTTTGTTGGCACGCCATAACTACCGTAGTTGCATCCTGCGTTTATATAATATTAACACCCATTTGTTGGTGAGATCTCTGCGGTGCGTTCTGTGTACCATATTGCAGAAGCGGTGAAACCGGCCATCGGCACCCTTTGTGCGTTGCATGAGGAGTATCGTGTACTATCTTGATCACACTTGTAGAGTTAAAAGGACCAGCAACTGGCCAGAACGTGTGAACGGACCTTTGTGCATTTCGAAGGAATTTGAATTATAGTGATGGAATCGAGCACCCTTTTGCTATTTGAACAGGATTTATATTTTTAAATTGAGCTTAAAAACTGCTGCAACTGAAACGTGGCGTAGCCTGGTGGAGATGCCTTGGTGCTGCTATTTGGAGTCTTTGAATAGCCGTACGTTGCCTGCTGGTGTTCGTACAACCGTAACTGTTGTGTTATCATTGCTGCTAGAGTGATAGCAGCCACAGCTTGTTATATTAACCCAGTCATATGGCCACCGAGCTGCATTCCTTTACGAGTCGTCATGGAATAAACCATGTTTGTTTTTGCTTATGCCTTCTCCCTTTGTCTGCTGTTTCCTCCCCCCAACGAAAACACGACAGTAACTCAGCCTTAAAGTTGCAGTTGGCACATAAAAACGCATCTCCGCCTTAGTATTTCCTTTCTACGCAGTAAAAGGAGTCTACACCGAGAAGCGGCTCTAACTTCGCGGCAATCGAAAACCTGTTTTTAACTCCTGCACATGCACTCAGTGGCTCCCAAGCGTAGCGCACATGCACTGTGTAGAGGTATAGCATGACGTGAACACACCTGACGGCTATCTGCCACTGTTTGCAGCATGTGTTGCATGTAAGACTCCATAGGCAAAAAATTCTAATCGATGTTTCACAGCGTTTTCCCCGTTGTCATTGTGTGGCTTGACACACAACCTTGTGCAAATCCTTCTCTACAACTTAACTGTTTTGATGCTTTGTGGTAAGCAAAAGTTCATTTGACCCTGCGCCAAATCACCTTTTTATCTGTGCCAGGAGCTGTGCCGAAAGGTAAAATGGCTGTTCCATCACTAGCAGACTCATTTGGACATTTCAGCTGCTGTGGTTCAGGGTGGCATTAGTTAGTAGCCTTATAGTTGTGTTAGTTGGAAAGCTATGCTTCATGGCGACAAGCTTGTATGAACACTTTCCTTGACATCTCTATGTTGCAACACCCAAGAAAACTATCCTATGCCTTTTTATCTGTACCAAGAGCTGCGCCGAAAGGTAAAATGGCTGTTCCATCGCTGGTAGACTCATTTGGACATTTCAGCTGCTGTGGTTCAGGGTGGCATTAGTTAGTAGCCTTATAGTTGTGTTCGTTGGAAAGCTGTGCTTTATGGCGACAAGCTTCTATGAACACTTTCCTTGACATCTCTATGTTGCAACACCCAAGAAAACTATCCTATGCTTCAGTTGCTTTTGGGGACTGTCGCTGGCTTATTGCCATTATGCTAGTCACATAAGTGATTAGCTGGAAAGGTTTGTAACAAGTAGGTTTGTGCATTCCACTTTTTTTTCTAATGCAGGTAGCCTACTTTATTGTATTTTGTTACTGTGCATTAAAAAAAAGTGAATATATTGACCTGAACACAAGTGCAATTGCTTGTACTAATGTAGTCGCAGTGTACAAACTGGAAGCGGAAGAAAAGATCTTATACTGTGCTATCAACCTACATGAGCAAGCAACCTGTGTTGTTCATGCTTTTTACGCTGTTCCTCGCCATACCATTGTAGTCGTCATGGCTCTGAGAGTTTGATTTGATCATTTGCTATTCCATTACTCAGTGTAAAAGTCTGTAAAAGCAGGCTGGCTGTAAAGACATCCGGTCTGGTGCACAAATTGGGTCACTTAGCAGTAAACTTAAAGGAATTGTAAAATGTTCTCTAAAATTTCTTTACTATGTGTGTAATTGGAATGCTGGCCCTCCAATCCATAATGTACACCGTTTCATTGCATCATCTGAGTTGATGAAAAACTTTATATTTCCCTGCATGCGTTCCCCTGAACTCTGTAGCTGATATCTTAGTCACCACCATGGCATCAGAGACTGGTGTGCTCTTAGAGGCCATGGGAAAATGAACCGTGCTCCAGCCTTGCTTCCAAACATCAGCACCATGTGGGGTCCGACTTTTCTTACTCTCTAGCTTTCATACAAACCTGCCATTTTAGAGCAAATGAAAGTTAACAATATTTTTACGTTATTAAAGGATGACACCACTGAATAGTGCCTATGCCGGCCTGTGGTTTTGCATGGTCGTTTTGGGAGCGCAAGAAAGCTAGGATTTCAAATGGATGTTGTTAAACAAACACTGAATATTGCGCTGAAGTATTTCGGAATCTGCAAGTCAAATTCTCGGTGAAGCAGTGAAAAATGTAACTGGGCATCTCCATATTCTTTTCACACCTTTAATGCAGTACACTTTTGCCAGCTACAAAACTCATTTTTTATGAACCTGTGAGAGACAAATTGCAATCTGTAAGTGTTCTTTGCAAAGCAACAACTCCCTTTTTGTATTGCCATCTTTGCTGACCAAAAGGTGATGGGTCGGCCTTTACCCCAATCAAATGCCTGGTCTATAAAAGACTGCGTAGTGGTGAGCTTCGGATTTCTTTATACCACAAGATTGGTATGCTTTTAAAGCCACTGTAGATCAGGGGTTTCAGTCATTGTCTGCCAAGAATGTCACTGCGGCCTGCATGCAGTTAAGAACAGAGCCCACTGCCAGACAAGTCCGAGGCCCTTCTGCAGATTATACTTTGAGGGGGAGTTCAGAGCAATAATTTGTTTTACTTTCTCTACTTCATTTTTAATGCTGGTACTCTGTTTTCAAACAGCAAGAGATCTGTTCAGCTTGTCAACCTTGCATCACAGTAGTACATGTTACAATCTTGCCTATTAACGTAGAGCACTGCTCTGTAAATTTTTGGAAATGGTCTTATCTGGTGAATATTTCCACTAATATGGCTTGCCTGGCACTGTGTCTTGCCTCACTTAAGTACAGAATGGCGCATGTTTGCTTTCACTCCATCACCTGTAAAGGAAAGTGAGATGCTGTGGTACTCTAGCTTCCCTAAAAGTTTGCTTTTTTTCTGCAGCTTTTATCTTGTATGCCACCAAAAGTGCATCTTGTATATTTGGGTGTGTCGGTTGCACGAAGCCCTGTGCTTACAGTGTGCCCATATGTGAAGCCTTGTCAAGCATCATTTCAAGCCAAATTTTAACCAGTGAGAAATGTTCGCTTGTCATTTTGCCAGGGGCTGTAAATTTGCATAGAGCTTACACACTGTGTAGACAATTTGGTACTTGTTTAAAGTTCTGTGCACTGCATGGTTTGCCCAACAATGTTGATATTGGTATGCCAGAGCTGCTGCTCTTGAGTCATGGAATGTCTTCCCATGTGTTTAATGGACACTTTTCATTTTTCACTTTTGTACACCGTTTGTAAATAACCTCAATTCAATAAAACTTTTAAGGAAACTTGTAGACAACCTGATACTTGTTTAAAGTTATGTGCACTGCAAGATTTGCCCAACAAATCCTAGCCAAATCTGATCACAATGTACCACATCAGCCCAGACCCTACGCTGGTCAACTGCGCTCCCAACAGCGACCGAGAGGTCGCCTTGAGCACAGGCTACATAAGACGAAGAAAAGGTGGGGAGGCGGGGAAGAGGGTGATATGGTTCTGCGCCATCGATGCGGAACCTATCGCTCAGAGTACAATAAAGTTGTATGCACAAGTTCAGAAAGTAAAGAATAACAAATGTTCTTCCAAGTGCAACATTGCATTCTTGCAAAGTTCATTTTGTTGGTTCACATTAAAAAATAATTGCTGGCAGAATTATATGTACTTAATGAACCAATATGGATCAGTTGCAAATTATGTCCACATATTTGCCAAACTGCTTAAGGAAGACAAAACTACCGCTGTGTCACCGCTCAGAACTGGTTCAAGGTATCGCCCAAGTTACATATAATGTTCATTTGCACAGGCACGAATCGCCCTCCAGAAATGCATGTCGAGGTGTAGATGTAAACCAAATAGGATGGCGCGCACCTACTCGGGCGACTGGCCCGGAGCCAAGTAGTTAGAAAAGTAAAAAGACATGCAACCGCTCAGTAATGTTCAATGCAGGGTGAGACAGCGGCGCATATTGCACAGGCTTGATAAAATTCCGTTTTTCTGCTTAGAGCTGCTCCGAAGGCATGAAAATTGGGAAAATTGCTCCAAACTGCTCTTAAACAGCCTGGAAAGCAAGTGTTTTGGTGCTCACATCAATTTCAAAGGTGAAAAACAGGCAAAAAGGCCGAGTCGCGCAACGTGCATCGCGCGATTGAATCTCGGGCGTTTGAAATTTGCTGCGGACGCTTCGATTTTTGTGTCGACGTACGTTGCTGCGTGTGGTCACCAGAAATGAGCAAAGGGGAGTTTTTTTTTATATTATTTTAGGGGAGCGAATATTTCCGATTGCGTTTATCGTTGCCTTTCACGCATCGTTAATCGTGTCGGTGCACCACTTCTGCCACGTCTGTTTTTTTTTCTTCCTTCTCCCTTCATTTACCTCGTAAGCCCGGAACGCTACAACGACGCAAATACCGTGGAAGACGTACCAGCTTTTTACAGGGCTTGTTCTGAATGCACCTGTAGACAGCCGAAATGGCGCACGAGATTCAGCATCTTCAAAGCGCTTGGTATGGCAGCTGAGTGATAAACGTTGGCACCGTAGTCTAAAGGCGTGCGTACAAAGCTTCGATTTAAGTTCATGAGGCATTTTCTATCACTTCCCCACGCTGTGCGGAACAATACCTTTAGGATATTCATCGTCTGTATGCACTTGCCTTTAAGATACTTCATGTGTGGTACAAACGTTAGCTTAGCGTCTAGAATTACGCCCAAAAACTTGCGCTCCACATTTATAGGTAATATGAGCGCTGACCCCGAAGATGAATGTCGGGATCTGGGTGTACGCCTCTCCTGGAGAAGAGAACGCAGGAACTTTTGTGGAGGTTTAGTTTGAATCAATTTGCAGTTGCCCAGGATGAGATTACCAAGTTACAAGATCTGAATCCTATCTGAACGTCATCAACGTACACAGAATAAAATATGTTTCGCGGGATGTATGACTGCAGAGAACTCATCTTTATGATAAAAAGGGTACAGCTAAGCAGCAGTCCACCTTGTGGTACTCCAGTTTCTTGAACAAAAGGCCTGGACAGTGAGCTACCTATTTTGCCACGAATACCGATTCCAGACAGGTCCTGTAAAATTCCATAACGCCAGGTAGTAGCATAAGCTTTTTATATATCGCGGAACACGGAAAGGACATATTGTTTATGGACAAAGGCATCACGGATGAATACGAACCAGATGGTCAGTCGTGGATACGGCCTTCCCTGAAGCCAGTCAAGTAATTTGCTTGTTTCGAGAAAGCATAAAAGCCGTCGATTGATCATCTTTTCAAATAACTTGCACAGACAGCTAGTCAGTGCAATAGGGCGGTAACTCGCCGCACAAGATGGATCTTTGCCTTGTTTTAGCACAGGGATTAATATATCCTCTTTCCCTGTTGCTGGAATGTGTCCTGTCATCCAGATAATGTTGTAAAGTGACAGCAGCGCCATCTGCGCATCAGGGTGGATATTCCTTATCATTGCGTATATAATCCTGCCAGCTCCGGGGGATGACATCGGACAGCTGTTCAGCGCAGCTCTGAACTCGGCTATGCCAAAAGGACGGTTGTACGGTTCATTTCCGGTACACTTTCGGTTTAGCGCTTTTCTTTCTGCCATTTCCTTACGCTTTAGAAAGTCATCCGAGTAGTTTGACGAGCTGGAAATGCACTCAAAATATTTTCCAAGGGCATTGGCCTGGTCTTCAAGACTAGACCCTTGGCCGTCAACCAAAGGCAAGGAAATGGAGTGCCTACCGAATAACTTTCTGAGACGGTTCTATACTTTTACTTCTTGTGCATACTAGTGTATACTTCAGACATATCGTACCCAGCTTCCTTGAAATTTATGAGATTTTCTGCCGTTGGGCACTGCCTAACCAAACCCCATGCTTTGTTTTGTTTTTTCCGTGCACTCCGACATTGGTCATTCCACCATGGCACGCGCTTTTTCTTTGGGACGCCATTTATTACTGCAATGCATTCTAGCGCAGCATCAACCATGAAAGCAGTGAAACGAACCACAGAATCCTTCGAAACATTTCGGGGTATGTGGGCCAGTCGATAAAACTTCTCCCAATCTGCAGACGATATTTTCCACTGAGGGTTGTGCGGTATGTAACGTTGTTCGGATTTTTTGAGGCAGATTGGAAAGTGATCGCTACCACAGGGATTTTTAATGACACTCGATCCATTCCAAACACGGTAAAAGATCTGCCGAACAGATTGTTAGGTCTATGGCAGAGTACGTGTTGTGTGTTGTGCTGTAAAATGTCGGCTCTTTTTTATTTAGGCATGCACCAGAGTTCAAGAGGTACTGCTGTATCGATCAGGCGTCCCTTCGCATCGTATCGCGAGGTGCCCCAGGGCTGGTTATGTGCATTAAAGTCGCCAGTCAGGATATATGGATGTGGGAGCTGGTTAATTAATTCTTGAAATTCTACCTTGTTCAATCTATGACCAGGTGGAATATAAAGAGAACATATAGTCGTCAGCTTATTAAGCATGGCACGTACGGCCACTGTCTCGAGGGTAGTTTTAAGCTGTATCTGCTGGCTTTTTGCTATGGACCTTCTGCTATACAAGGTGTTTTTTTTTTTTTTTAGTTGCAACACATTTTTAAAATTAGCAAAACATAAATCGCGAGAATTTCTTGTGTACCATTCGAGTATACGGATTGGCGGCCTCTAGATACAGAACAATTTCCGCACTTGTGTGCATAATTAGAGAAATTACGCTAATTAACTTTTTAATTGTCAATAATTGGTGGCTACAGCAAATGAGTACTTTGTAGCCCGTCCTCGATACTACCTATCCGAACGATCAAATTTTTAATAGCGGAGTGCATGTCGGAGCTACGCGAACAATTATTTCCCCGTGGCAGGCTCCTTGAAACCGAAACTGGACAGAAAAATGCATCAGCAACAACATGATGAGGGCTAGTTGGCGCATATCTAGAGCAAATAAGTAACAGCGCAAAGGAACACAGACGACGAAGAAACGAAGACCACAGGACAAGCGCTGACTGCCAAAATGTTTATTGTATGAAACCAGCCTATTTATACATTCTCAGAAGAACATGCGCACAACAAAACACTCGGAATCACAAATACGCGTACATTCGTTCTTTCATGAAGTCTATTTCCTTCTGTGATATAGTGCAAGTGAGGGCGAACTAACACAATTATCTCCTTCTTGACTGATCGAGAACGCCTCTAAAATTTCTCTATCTTTAATTCTTACATTTTTCTTTACCCATAAATTTTGTTTTTTCAAACATGGGAACGCATGTGCACTTCTTGCAATCGTCAACTAAATGGCTACCATATCCATTTTTTACATTATTGCCGTGTTGACGTGCGCGATTATTAAAGCATTGTCCTGTTTGACCAACATACACTTTCCCACAGCTCATGGGAATTCGATATACTACATTACTCACGCAATCAGTGTAGCGGCTTTTGTGATTAGTGGTGCACGCGGGGGTCCTGTTTTTCGAATTCATGAGCGCACTTATCAATGACAGCTTGCAAGGGGCATTGAAAAGCAAGTTAACAAACTTGTGCAAGTATGGTGCACTGGCCTCTTTTCTTTCCGCTTACCTTTGTTGCCCTGCTCTGCTTTTGCTCTCTGCAAAATTGTTTCGCATACGGATGTAATGACAGATTGGGGAAACCCTGCGTCTCGTGTTAGTTCGCCCTCACTTACACTATCACAGAAGGAAATAGACTTCATGAAAGAACGGATGTATTTGTGATTGCGAGTGTTTTGTTGTGCGCATGTTCTTCTGAGAATGTATAAATAGGCTGGTTTCATGCAATAAACATTCAGTTGGCAGTCTTGTCCTGTGGTCTTCGTTTCTTCGTCGTCTGTGTTCCTTTGCGCTGTTCTTTGCTCTGGACAGAAAAAATTCACAGCATATCCACGGAGTAAATGATGATGAGTGGGCGAAGCTCCGGAGGTTCATCGTAGATCGTGCCGAGTTCCGGATTAATTTAGTTAACGCGCACGCTACGAATCCTTATGGTTCAACTACGCGCAAGTGAAATCTCCTACCGGCACTTCATTGCAAGTCAAGATCTAGTGCATATATATATATATATATATATATATATATATATATATATATATATATATATATATATATATATATATATATATATATATATATGGGTGGCCGGTGAACGGTTCTCAATCAAGAAACTCGCTAGAAGACGCTACCTGCGTCAAGCTTGTCTCTCGCGGGTGAGGGCGCGTTCTCCTTCTTTGCGAGCTGGTAGCGCGTTCATCGAAGAAAGAGCGTTTCCATAGTCAACGCGCGCGTTTCGCTCTCTCTGTCTCTTTCTCTCTCACAAGACAGCAGATGGAAGAGTGAGAGAGCTCGCGCGCCGGGAGGCACGCGCGTTCCTAGTAGGTAACGCGCTACTACAACGGACAGACAGACCTTAAGGACCTTCGCCCCTAAAAGCGTCTGTGACGTCGATGTCGCCGCCCGCGCGGCTTTCGTCACTCGCCACTTGCCCGTGGTCACCGCCGCTCCGGCCGCTTCGGCCGCGCAAGCAGCTTGCGTTAGGTCCATTCGATTCAGCCAAGGTTCCCTGCACCTTCTGCACCTTTTCGCGGTGCTCTGCACCACCGTCCTCGATTCCTCGCGGTACAGCGGCGCCCGCTGCACCTCCGTCCTCGATTGTGGCGGGGTGCAGCGTTTTGGTGCAGCCTCGCTAGCCCGTCAGGCGACGCGTGCAGACGACGGCGTCGGCTAGTCTAATGGAGATGGTTAGGACGTACGCCGCGGCGAAATCACAGGAAGTAATTCTGTGAAAGTGATAAATGTTTGACATTTTTCTCTGAACACGTGCACGATGACGGCTTGTTTTCACGTTCACTTTTTTCTTTTCACAAATGGTGGGATGCAGATTGTATCGCGTCGTTCGTGTCGGCAAATGCGTGAATGCGCATAATATAAATATCAAGTCTTGTTTCGCGCGCCCTAACGCAGGTTTTGTTGTAGCATATCACCATCCATAGTTGTAGCGAGCACAAGCTTCTTGGGCCCCGCCACGGTGGTCTAGTGGCTACGGTACTCGGCTGCAGATCCGAAGGTCGCGGGATCGAATCCCGGCCGCGGCGGCTGCATTTCGATGGAGGCGAAATGTTGAGGCCCGTGTGCTGTATGTCAGTGCACGTTAAAGAACCCCAGGTGGTCGAAATTTCCGGAGACCTCCACTACGGCGTCTCTCATAATCAGAGCTGGTTTTGGGACGTTGAACCCCACAAAACAACAACAACAACACAAGCTGCTTGAAACAATAACTCCTCGAGCTGGACCTGCAGCAGACGACAGGCCTCACCTCAACGTTCTATTCACACATTTGGGCGGCGGGGACGGTGCTCCATCTGCACCGCGAAAACGGGTGCTGGGAAGTGCTGCACCGGGTGTCGACACCACCTGCACCTTTTTGTGCGTGGTTCCGTGCACCTTTTCTGGATCGAATAGACCTGTTATCTCCTTGTTATCTGCGGCGTTGGGCGCCGCGGGCGAGTGACGAAATCCGGGGAGGCGGCGACATCGACGTCACAGACGCTCTTTTTCCGCCCAGTTTCGGTTTCAAGGAGCCTGCCACGGGGAACTAATTGTTCGCGTAGCTCCGACATGCACTCCGCTATTAAAAATTTGATCGTTCGGATAGGTAGTATCGAGGACGGGCTACAAAGTACTCATTTGCTGTAGCCACCAATTATTGACAATTAAAAAGTTAATTAGCGTAATTTCTCTAATTATGCATACAAGTGTGGAAATTGTTCTGTATCTAGAGGCCGCCAATCCGTATACTAGAATGGTACACAAGACATTCCCGCGATTTATGTTTTTCTAATTTTCAAAATGTGTTGCAACTAAAAAAAAACGCCCTGTATAATAGCAACCCCACCTGATGAGGCAAGGTCGTCAGCACGATCTTTGCGATACACAACATACTGATTTAAGAAGTTCCTATTTCTTTGTTTTAGGTGTGTCTCCTGTATACACAGTACTTCCGGGTTAAACTTGGTAATTAACTCTTTGACATCGTCTAGATTGTGCAGAAGGCCTCTAGCATTCCACTGGAGTGTCTGCGTCGCCATTTCAAGGAAGACGGGGAAAATACCCTGTACACGGAGATATTAAGTCAAGGTTCCTTTTTCAGGGGCCTTGGCGCGTTGCTTTTCTGCTGCGGCTCGCTCGAGAGAGCTGTGCCGCTTCTTCGACACCAGTGGTGTCGATGTGGCCGGAGTGGTATCCATTGCCTCCTGGAGGCACTGGATCGTCGCAATATGCGCGACATTGGACGAAGTTGCGGCCTCACTTCGCGAGGCGGGGCCGCTTGGGCTGCTGGACAATTAGGCCGCTGGCCCTTCGCTGGTGGCAGGGCGGCAGCAGCCGCGCCCGCCATGGGGGCTGGTGGCTGCCCCACTGGACCCCTGTGTGGGGTTTGAGCGGTATCCGGAGTCTGTTGTGACACTGCCCCCTGGCGTGTTACATCAGAGTGGGTAGCATACTGCACAAATGAAAAGCGTTTTCTAGCTTCTTTAAATGCTATAACTTCTTTTTCTTTTTTCTATACGGGGCAAGATCGAGAGTACGAAGGATGTCCACCGTTGCACTTCGCGCAGTGGGGTGTGTTGTTACAGTCATCGGCAAGGTGGCCATGATCGGCACATTTTGCACAGGTTGGTCGTCCTCGGCAGCTCAAAGATCCATGGTCATACTGGAGCATCGTCTGGGATTTGGTATGTAGGCACGGACACGGATTTTCATGTACCCTTAGGGATGGTAAAATCGATGAAGGATTAATCGATTAAATGCACACCGTTAATCAATTAATCATCAAATTAACCGAATTAATCAACTAAAGCTTTTCGATTAATCGATTACTGCACCCCCTCCCCCCTTCCACCCCAACACCGCCCCTCGGCCAGAGCGCATGACAGCGAGGCGCGCGACGACGAGACACAGATGTCGAGCGCATATCTGTACGCAAGTAGAAGGAGCCCGGAGCCGCAGGCGGCCATACCCCATAGAGATAGAAATGAACTCGACCCGATCTCCGTCGCCTACACCGTTTTATTTAACCTCCAAATTTTACTTGCTTCTTGTGTATAAGTGCCACATTGTAATATGCGCTGCTTATTTCTTGACTGGTTCAATTCTTATTGCCGTTGTATTTTACTCCTTAGCGATCGAATTAAAGATTATTTGTCACCAATGAAAGAAAGAAAGATAATCTATTGGAAGGTAGGGAGGGTGCCCTGATCTAGTACGCCCCGGCCTTCTACTCTACTTTGGGGACAACGCAACAGGAGAAAAGAGCGATGAAGCATGATGATGGAGATAAGAATGAGTTATCCGTGTATACATAATAAGGCATGACTGCTTGCGCAAAGGGGACATGGACGCTAGTAATCATATTTCATTACGCTTGATACCAACTAGCCCAACTGTCTGCTTTAAAGGAGTACTGACACGAATTTTTGACATCCTCGTATTATATCTGTAAATGAAAGCACTGGCGTGGAGAACCCCAAAAAGAGTATCATAGTGCCTCGCAAGGCAATGAATATATTTTTAATACGGCTTCCATAAAAACTCACTTTCGGTTTCGATTTCGAGGGGGGCGGTTTCCTAGTGACGTATCAACATAGTCGGACGAAGTCTGAGTCACGTAGGGACAGACATTCGTGATAGCGTCACTGCAACTCCGTCGTCTGTGGTCAATTACACGTGGGGAACGCAAACAACGACAATTTCACGGTCGTCCAGTGACTCTGATAGCGATTTCGGCTATTTTAAATAGACTGCGCTCATATGTCATCGTAGTGTCCATTGCGCTGGGACTGGCTTGCAGTCCTGGGTGACGAAAACTTTAAAACAAAACTAAAATATTTTGTACGTGTTTCCTGGCTTCGTGTGCGGAGGGCACGGAGCAAGAATTCTTGAGGAGGGGAAACAGCGCTCGTTGCATATGCCTCGCCAGTCTGCCAGCCTGCATATGCCAGTATGCATATGCCAGTATGCATATGCCTCGCCTGTTATTGTTGTGGACCAGCCTCACCACGAATCGACTCCAAAACGAATGTGCGTCGACTGTCGTTTCCTGAATGCGAAGACGACCAAACGCGCCTACCCCATGCCGCGAATTGACACACTACTCCGCAAAGTGTCAGGGTCGCAACTTTTTTCGAAACTTGACGTGAAAAAGGCCTTTCTCAATGTACCAATACGTGAAAGTGACATCGAGAAAGCAGCGTTTGTAACTGAAGACGGACACTACGAGCCTACACGCATGATATTCGGATTGTGCACAGCTCCGTCAACCATGCAGAGCATTATGGATGATGGACTGAAACCGCTCATCGACAGCGGACACGTCATCGTGTATATGGACGATATATTCACGAATGACATCGAGCAGCACATCAGAACCGTGAACGATGTTCTGAAAACATTGACAGACCTGAACCTACGAGTGGACTTCAGGAAATGCACTTTCGCTGCTGACTCTATCAGCTTCCTGGGATACATAATTTCGAGAGACGGAGTGGCCATCGACCCAAGACGGACGAGTGCCATAAAGAACTATGGGCAACCGCGCTCGAAGACAGAGGTGCGATCATTCCTAGGGCTGACATCTCACTACAGGAAGTACATCAAGGACTACGCGAAGATCGCGCAGCAACTAACGAAGCTAACGAAGAAGGATGCACTTCTAACGTGGACGGCCGAATGCCAATCAGCTATGGATCTGCTGAAAGAGCGACTGACTGAAGCACCAATACTCGCTAATTTTGACCCAGCACTTCCGACACAAGTTCACGTTGACGCATCATATTGTAGCCAAACGTCGGGGCCGTTAATGTTAGACGCATCGGAAGGTCAGGAAGACGAAGAGGCGTGGGAGCCACTCCGCGCAGGCAAGCGATGAGGAGTCGACACAGTGAATTGGGAGAGCACTCATTGGGGGGTTTATTTAGCTAAGACATCTTGAAGTTGGAAAACACACAGGGCAAAAATTATACAACATAGAAAATGGTATCATACCCCATCGGCCTGCCGAACTGGTCGCCGGTGGTTTCGAGCGTCATGATCCCCTAGTCCGCTCTCAAAAAAGGCCAGTGTCGCCGCTTAAATAGCACCCCTCAACATCCACGGCAACGCGGACCAATCAGGCAGGCCGAAGTTAACGATGCTCAACGCGAGCCCTCGTGATCGCGTGCATCCGGCTTTGCTACAAAACTAATACAAACAACACATTCCAGAAACTGGCCGCGACGCACACACGTGGTCTTCGTTCTCTGTACTACGTCGTCAAGAAGACTCCCTGCGGTGCACCGGCTCGTTTGCTTGAGCACCCTTCTACGAAAGCAGTCGAAAAAGAAAAAAGAACAAGAAAACATTCTACGCGACGCGGTCTTCGCGACACCTCCCCCCTACGAAAAAGAGTGACCCACTCGTTTTATTTGCAAGACAGGAAAAGAAGTACGAAAAGCAATTTTACATAGAACAATTATGTGAGGTGCTCGTTTCAGAAAAGTTATACATCTCTCTAAAAGGTGAAAAACTAAAAAAAACAAATGGAAAATCGCGAGACTCAAAAATCACTAAAGTTCACTCGCTGGCACTGTAATACAAGTCAGTATCAGTGTCGTAAGCGGCGACATTTCGTTGTCCGTTGTTGCCGCTTGAAAACGTCTTCCAGTCGCTGTAAAGTTCAGTTTCAGAGTCTGAGCTTTCGCGCTGCTGCACTGCATCACTGGTCCCTGGCTCGCGCACACCATGATGCAAACGAAGTTCTCGGTCCGCTCGCGAACCACACTCACGCACATCACCATTGACGTCGCACTCGCGCACAACACTGGGGTGTAATTCGTGGACATCACTCCCGGCACTGCGCTCGTGCACTTCACTTTGATGGAATTCGCGGTCATCACTGCACTCGCGCACATCACCAATTGGATCTCACACCTCGTGATCGGCACCGGACTCATCGTCTGCGTCGTCGGCATCGTAGCTGCGCTTGTTCTTTTCTTGCTGGTGCCTTTCCCGTTCATTCACTAATTTTCGAGCCTGCCGCAGCCGGCGAGCCACTTTCATCGCATCCAGGGTGTAGTCGAATCCACGTTGTGCGCCCGACCCGATATCTACCGGTAGCGTCTGCTGAAACGGTCGACCTACAGGCGGGATTCGTTGGAGGAAACCGGCCGGTTTCCCCGGCGGTTGCTTTCTCGTCTGGCAGTCAGGGCAGGAGAGAACGTACTTGCTGACGTATGAGAACATCTTCGGCCAGAAATATCGGTAACGCAACTTCTCCCATGTACGCTTGACACCCAAGTGGCCTGCCGTACAGTCGTCATGGCAGTGCCTTAAAGGGCCCATGACACCAAAATTTCAAACCCGATATGTTTGTGTTGTTTGGTTGTCGAACATCTGAGGGCACTTGTGGCCAAGTATTAACGGCGAACATTGTCGTTAAGATATTTTAATATGTATTTAAAGTGACCAGAAATGCTCATTTGGGTTTGCGGCACCTCGCGACATCGTCACTAGTATGACGTAGTTTGTGGGCCATCTGTGACGTTTCACTTTTGTAAGTTGATATCGTGACGTCACAGAGAGACACGGGCGCGCCGCGCTATGGCCTCCGAGCGTGGCCTCCAAGATCGGCTCTCACAGCCGATCGCGGAGGCCACGCCAAAAGCCGTATTTTTCTGCTTCCTCTCCGTGTTGGTCCCTCAAGCGTACATTGTACACACGCTATGATGCAAAGCGAGTGTGGCGAGCTGGTCTGGCGCTCGCGCTCTCCGCAACGTCACCGAATCTTGAGCTCAAGTGATCAGTGCATGCGCTCACTTCCGACAGCCGCCGCGCTAGCCCCGCGGCGCTAGTTTCTTGCAGTTTTTGGCGCGCGTTTCGAAGCTTCATTAAAACTGAACAAAATTAACGATGCTGTGACTAATTAGACTTCACGCTGGAGAATTTCCCACTCCATGCCATGATTACAAGACACTGTTCTACTCATTACAACATAAAAGTATCCAACAAAAAAATAGCTGTCATGGGCCCTTTAATATCTCAGACCTCAAGCACTTGGGGACAACGAGAGCCGCGCGATCTTTCTCAAAGCCTTTCGCCCTCCGATACAGTACACCGTCGATTAACCGAAAACTCCGTGCCGTTCTTTTGGTATTCCTGACAACGGGCGCACTCGGGTCTTCGAGGTGCTGTACAATGGCTCTAATCCATGGGTCTGCCCTCTGCTTTTTTCCAACATCCGCCTGACCCAAAACCAGCAACGGTAAAAGGTTTTCTTCGCTTACTGGTGCGGGGTCGTGAGGAAGGCGGGAAAGCGTGTCGGCATTTCCATTCTTGAGGTCAGGGCGGTGTCGCAACGTTATTGTACCATTGGCTCGTGTGGGGACTGCGTGAAGCTGGCTTTCCGACAATGTGCCTATGGGACGGCCGGGCTGGCCCCTTAAACCCGGCCGCTCTCGTTTCCCGAAGGGTTATGCTGCTCATCCTGATTGCCAAAGGGCTCCGCATGATCATTTCTCCCATCCCGGAACCGCTGCCAGCACTGTTGTGCTTCGTGGCCGATGCGGCTGCAAATCTGGCATCGGGGACGCCCGTCGTTGGCACGGAACGTTCTCGGTTTCCAAGGCATTGGGGGCCGACGCATCTCGTCTTCAATGTTTCTTAGCCGGTCAGATAATAAGGCGATCGAGTCTGCAATCGCCCTCAAGTCTCTCTCGCGGTCGGCAGCCTCCCGCGGGCAACGCAATTCCGCTGCGGCGCAGGTGTCGATACATGTAGGAGGAGGCTGTACTGCCGCGGCGGCGGATGCCATCCCTACCGGAGGCGCGATGTTTTGCATCCACGACTGTAATCCGGAAGGAGAGTGGGTGTCAATCGGACGTGACCAAGAAGCAGGGCTCATCAAAGCTGCGTAATTTATGCGCTGTAAAATTTGGAGGAATGCGGCGCAGGTTTCTGGGTTTGCGATGATCATTTTTTCCTGCACATCCGGACGCAGACCGCGCATAAGGTGCCGCAACCGGTCATCTTCTGACATAGACGGGTTGGCTCTTGCACAAAGTTGTACGACGTCATAGTAGTACTGCTCTGGAGTTTCGGACGGCAGCTGTGTCCGGTTTTGTAGCCGCAAATGGGCGATCTCGACTGAGTGACGGCTTGTAAATGACGTTTTCAATAACGTCGCCCATTGTTCCCATGAATTAGGGGCACCCGTTAGAATCTGAGTAGTGTGCCACTTCTTTGCATTGCCGTCTAAAGCCAAATATAAAAATTTAACTTTCGTGGCTTGGTCCCAGTTGTTCAGCGACGCGACATGTTCGTAGCAAAGTAGCCACTCGGAAACAGATTCCTCTGGCGCGCCTCTAAAGACTGGCGGTCCGACGAAAGGTTTTGCTTGGGGGGTAGCCATAGCAGAGAGAAAGGAAGGGGGTTCCGTCATAGTGGAGCAGTCCGAAGTAGTTTCCTGATACTTGTTGACTCGGGGCATAGTTTTAGAGCGGGAATATCGCTACCGAGCAACCTCCACCACTTTGTAGCGAAACGTCGGGGCCGTTAATGTTAGACTCATCGGAAGGTCAGGAAGACGAAGAGGCGTGGGAGCCACTCCGCGCAGGCAAGCGATGAGGAGTCGACACAGTGAATTGGGAGAGCACTCATTGGGGGGTTTATTTAGCTAAGACATCTTGAAGTTGGAAAACACACAGGGCAAAAATTATACAACATAGAAAATGGTATCATACCCCATCGGCCTGCCGAACTGGTCGCCGGTGGTTTCGAGCGTCATGATCCCCTAGTCCGCTCTCAAAAAAGGCCAGTGTCGCCGCTTAAATAGCACCCCTCAACATCCACGGCAACGCGGACCAATCAGGCAGGCCGAAGTTAACGATGCTCAACGCGAGCCCTCGTAATCGCGTGCATCCGGCTTTGCTACAAAACTAATACAAACAACACATTCCAGAAACTGGCCGCGACGCACACACGTGGTCTTCGTTCTCTGTACTACGTCGTCAAGAAGACTCCCTGCGGTGCGCCGGCTCGTTTGCTTGAGCACCCTTCTAAGAAAGCAGTCGAAAAAGAAAAAAAGAACAAGAAAACATTCTACGCGACGCGGTCTTCGCGACAATATACTGCATTTGGTGCTGTCCTTTCTCAAAGACACGCGGACGAAACGCGCATCGTGGAATACGCAAGCAAAAAGAAGGTGCCCGACTCGGACAGGCACAAGCACTCGACAGATTTGGAGGCGATCGCAGTGCACTGGGCTGTCACCGACAGATTCCACCAATACCTCCAAGGGCTACAGCACTTCGAAATATACACCGACAACTGGGCGGTCGCATATCATGTCAAAGAAGCACCCACAAAGGCGATTCGCTCGGATCGTGCTTGACCTGATGTCATACAACTTCACGATTCGACATACGTCGGGCAAGACAAACGTCATCGCAGATGCGTTATCGCGAGTCCCAGAAAACACGCACAATGTGTTCGTTCTGAAGGCTGAAGACAACCGACTCGGCAGAGCGCAGAAAGACGATCCTACGCTTGCCCCGATCATCGACCAGAGAGAGCACCAAGGACGACCCCCTATACAGGATGGTACAGGGCAGACTTGTACACGTCACCACCGACGGAGACCGAGAGAAACACCGCATCGTGGTGCCAGAAAGCCTAAAACAATCGGTTCTGACGTCATACCACGACGAAGACGGTCACGGCGATATCTCTCGAACACTCCGAAAAATCGAGCAACGTTACATTTGGCATGACATGAAACGCGACGTCGAAGACTACGTACTTGGATGTCAAACGTGCCAAAGATATAACGCCAAGACAGGAGCGCAAATTGGTTCGCTAAACCCCCGTATGCCAATGCAGGCACCATTCGACACCATTGCTATGGACCACGTTGGCCCAATTCATACCGAGGACCCCAACAAGTACTTCATAACGGCAGTCGATGTCACGACGTTCATCATCACGCGTGCCGTACCAGACAAGTAGACAGAACACGTTCTACGCTTCCTAGATGAAGACATCGTATTCACATTTGACAACGACAGAGTCTTCACTTCACGAGCTGCAACACGCTACTTCACGGAGAAGAGCATCGATCACAGTTTGACCGTGCCTTACGCGCCCGAAACGAACGGTCTTGTTGAACGTGCGAATGCAAAAATATTGTCAGTACTCCGAAAGAACCTCAACGGCAACATGGACCACTGGAGCGAATACCTTCGAGAAACAACGTTTCAGGTTAACAACCAGCCGCACGTTGGTCTACAAACGTCACCGTTTCAACTGCTGTACAACTACGTTACCCGTCGAACCATCGACAACGAGCTATCGGCACCAACGGAGCCACAAGACCAAGCAGAAGTAAGACGTGAAGAAGCACGAAACACGCTAACCGACTACCTACACGATGGATGGATGGATGCTATGAGCGTCCCCTTTGTAACGGGGCGGTGACATGTGGGCCACCAGGCTCGTAAGAAGACTTAAGAACTTCTTTTTTCTCTCTCTCTCTCTTTAAATTTTCCTCATGCCTTTTAAATTTACTTCACTCAAATCGATCATACTATAGCAAAAAACGGAAATTCATAGCCCAGTTCCCTGCCCCTTATGGCAGAAAGTCCATATTTTTCCCTATAATTATTTTTGTCCGTTCTCTCTAGTTTTCTGCCACCAGTATTCTAACCGTCTCTTACTTATTTCAATCGCGGCTATGTTCAGCTTCCCGTTGTTCGCCCTAAAACCCAAGGCTTCCTGTAGGGTGGTGCCCAAACGTACACCTGGGTGGATATTTCCGCATTCAATCAGAACATGCTCAGTCGTTTCCCTATCTTCCTCACAGCATGTGCATTTTTCTTCTTCTTTACTGAATTTCGCTTTATAACTACGCGTTCTAAGGCAGCCCGATCTCGCTTCAAACAATAAAGCGCTTCCTCTTGAATTATCATAAAATGCCTCCCTCTTTATTTCATTTTTGCCCTCTCGGTAGTTATTCAGGGTCGGTTTTTTTTCCATCGCTGCCCTCCAGTAAATCTTCTCCGCCTCTCTGACTTTTCCTTTTACGCTCCTTGTTGTCAGTTCTCTTAGAGCGGTATATTTACTGGTGAGCCTCCTAGTTCTCTTTCTCCAAGCTCAAGCGCAAGTACCCCTACCAGCAAAATTTGCTAGGACCAAGCATGGCAAAGCATCAGTGGCCAAGCTGTCCATGATTGGAAAGTCACTGGAGGCCAAGTGAGGAATGTGCTTGGGAAACGTGACAAGCCTACCATTGGCCAAGCATAGGAAGGCGATGCTTGGAAAACGATTGGAAACACCACCTTCCACAATTGGAACTGCTGTGGAATTCCATGCAATTGCCAAGCATGTTCTGTATATGGGGGCCAAGCATTTTGGCCAATGCAATTTCTAGTACATTTATTTTACTTTTTTGTTTTGGCAACAACTTCACGCCCAGCTAAATTTGTTGTAGTTTTTTTTTTATGGAATACCGTACAAATAGCTATTAAGCCTGTCGTCCGATATGGGGTCTAAGCATTCTGTTCAATGCAATTTTTAGCACTTTTATTTAGTTTTTCATCTTGGTCAATTTCACGCCCAGCGTTTTGCTAGGTTTTGGTCAGTCCCACCCAGATAAGTCACAAGGCAAACATTTTTAATACTTCATGTTTATTTACACCATACAATACACCAGTGGTCCATTCCTCCTCCAGAGTAAGTGGTGTTCCTTGAGCTCATTCTTTACTCATGGCGGCATGCTGGTTTTGTGTGCTTCCACCTTCCTCATGAGCTGCAAACATCAGCCACCTTTTTGTAGAGTCCGCAACAGCAGCATCAGTAGTACTGAACAACCATGTGTGTGTTGCACCTGTGAAATACAGGTACACAAAATACTGTGAGCCCAATTTCTCTTTCAAGTTGAATGTTGAAAGCAAGTGCTCAGGCACTTGCTTTCAATATTCCTTGAACAAAATGCTCAGAAGAAATATTTTCTGAAATGCTAGTTGGTTATGCATGGTCACGAGGATAACAGCACATGTACTGACATGAAGGAAACAAGAGTTGATAGAGCAGAGTGTTACATTGCTTCATTATTTTCCACTACCAGTTTATTACTAGGGGTAGCTTCCACATTTATGTGGGAACCTCATCCATATGAAAGAAAACATGACACAAAATATGAAGAAAAACAACAACAAATGAGCCACTTAAAGGGGCCCTTCAACACTTCTTCAGCATGGTCAGAAAACGCTGCCGATTGGTAGTCGAGAGTCCTGAGAACACGCGAGTCAAACGCCAGCACGCGGCCTGGAATTTACAATTAATTCTCAAAGTTAGCCAGAAATCATTCCCTCTTCTTTCGGCAAATGGTGCCATAGACATAAAAATGACCGCGTCATAGACTGTAATATCACTTCTTGAAGCCTTTGGAAGATGGCTCCGGGCTCAATGTAAACCTGAAAACCGGAGCCGGTATTAAAAATAAAAGCCTAGGTGCACCAACAGCAACAGTTCAGACGGTTGCATGGACTGCAGTTGAACTGAAATAAGCGAATGGTTACACTTCTCAGCATGAAACATTTAAAAGGTGGCTACTTGAGATGGGCAAATACTGCTTTTGTTTTTATCCCGTGCACACTTTTGAAAGTTATCCACGAGCATTTAGCGACCTGCAGACATTTGTGCCGGCATGCACTTCGTTCGCGTCAGACCACACTCTGTCTAGAGGGTGTCAACTTTCTGCTACTAATGTTAATTTTATTACATTACTCCATTTAGCTCACAGTCAAAATATAGCTGCAAACTGCCAAATTCACCGATAACTCTGACTGGCCCCTCGATAAATGCCGGCATACCCTTGCAATTTGTTTAATGTGCGAGCGTTGACACCAGGGTACGGTAGTTCCTACTTCGGCGAGAAGTACGAGATCGGCGATAGGAGGATCAGCTTCACAGTGGCGTCATTATAAGCGCACGATCACACAGATAATGAAAACAAGGTGCATTCACCTCCATGTAGCGTCACCGACATCGAGCACGCATCGCACACGCGTTTTCAGCGCTTGCGCATCGTAGAGCAAATCTCGTTACTTAATTCTCGCCTATATTAGTCGCTACCATATCCCGTGGTCAAGGGAGTCAACACTTACGTGATAATGCTAAAGAATTGAGTGTACAGGTGCGATGACATACGCGTAGCCGATGCATTCCGCACCGCATACACATATGTATGTACTACATATAGGGAGCTTGCACGGACGGCGGCGACGCTATGCACTCTGGGTAAGCAGCCATTTTTTTGTCGGCCGCGGAGTGGAGTATTGCAGTCGTGTTTGCGAGCGTTGGAATAGCGTGCAGGTGTGATCGAGTGTGAGCGCGACGCAAATTTAACTCCAAGCAGTGCCATGCACGATGTCAGCGACACGGGAAGACTACATTGCAACGCTGTGCCAAAAAGACTGCGAGCGTTACGAAGAAAAGATGAGACTCTGCGGACTGGACCCATTCACGCTTCGTGCGGTTGATTGACTGACTTGTGGGCTTTCACGTCCTAAAACCAGCTCTGATTATGAGAGACGCCGTAGTGGAAGTCTCCGGAAATTTCGACCACCTGGGGTTCTTAACGTGCACTGACATCGCACCGCACACGGGCCTCAACATTTCACCTCCATCGAAATGCAACCGCCGTGGCCAGGGATACACACAGACGCTTCGTGCGGGCGACTGTGTAAGCGACGTGGACTTGTGGCCGCGCGTCGACAGCTCCGATATTCACGAATTTCTCGTTCGGAGGACGAGTTTTATTACCTGGGAGCAGTTGAAGTCGAGAAAGGCCCTCGAGGGCCACAACTTTGTGACGAGTGGCTGGGTGCGGGAGCCGTGGGTGAAGAAAGTCGCCGCCTACACCGTGATCGTCGTCACTCACGTAAGACGTGTTAAATTATTTGACTTTGCCGTAGATGCTAATGTTTCTTTCTGTCCAGGTTAACCACTCCCAGAGCGTTAACAAGCCCCCCGTCGACGTCTGCACTGCGAATGATCTCGGCGCCAACACATGCTCAGCCGGTCAAAGTTGTAAAGCCTGGCATTTTTTGTTTAAAATAAACCGATAGCTCAAATGATAACCGGAAGAGTAGACTGATTCGTCATTAAAGTGTTGACGTACCTGACACGAGGTGGCGAGAACAGACGAAATAGTTGTCGGCGTTAGCTTCTTGAATGCCGCGTACGCGACAGCCAAGCCGCCAACGCTCCGACAGCTGCTTCGCCTTCCCGCACTCGTGTAGGCGCATCTTTGGGATTTTGGAGAAAATGTAGTCTCTCGTATGGCTCTTTAGCTTCTTCGGCCTGCTCTGGCTGTAATTATTGCAGCCTAAAATTACACAGTGCACCATTATGTCTCCAGGCAGTGCCGACGCCACGAAAACGACTGCACTCGACGGTCGGCTCTGACAAAAAAATGGCTGCCTACCCAGAGTGCACAGCGTCGCCGCCGTACGTGCAAGCTCCCTTATATACGTAGTACGTACATATGCATGGCGCGAATGGAAGATCGTCCGTTGAACTAATTTTATATCGCACATCGCTTTTCACGACAACGGTGGATTACTCACTAAAAATTAAGGCTAACTGAATCGCTGCTCGGACGCCGCATCTAAAGACGTTTCGCACGTGTCCGCCAGTAACATGAGAAAACAACGGCATGTGCATATAAAAAGGCGCTAGGAATAGCGATTTACGTCTCAGTACGTCGTCACCAAATTGCACATTGCAATGAGCGGAAAAAGCAATAAAAAGACCGTTGAAATTTACTCACCTTTTATTTCAACACAAGCTTGTCACTCATAAACGTGGCCGTACGAGCAACGCACGAAGAAGGAACGCGAACAGGTAGCAGTCGCGGGGCAAGTCGGGAAAAAAACCCGAGCGCTGTAATACAAACATGTGCATGCCAATACATGCTTAAAGCAAGATCAAATGCAAAATATATATGACAACCTATGTACAATTACATAAGCGTTTAGCAACTTCTGCACTTTGCGAGTTTGGGAAAGGTGCCTGTTCGGATCCTTTTATGAACTATTTTTTTAGCGCAGTACTGCTGTACAGCGGCCGACGTGCATGGTGCGCTGAAAACAGCGCAAAATTCAAACGTCGCAAACGTTATGCGCAGGTCTGCATGATTCTCTGGATAAAAAAAGAAGTTAAGTGTTCCGTACAGCAACTAGCGCGAACTGAATTAATGACTGCAAAAATACACGTTTCTGGTTATTCCGGTGCAGTTGAAATTTGTGCGACCTCATGAAAAATTGTACACGTACAGCCACTATTCCGCATTTCTTTTTCTTTTTTGGCCATTGGTACATACGTATATGTTCCTCTGCCACGAATTTCCCTACACTAATACGGAGAAGTGATCATGCTGTACTTGGCGACCATCCGAGAACATATTGGCCCGCGACCATGGTATGTTACAGAAAAGCCCTTGGCCACCATCACAAATTTTACACGTACCTCCGAAACGTTTTCGTTCACTACTGACACGTGATATTGCCAAAAACTAAGGAGAAAACAAACTTTATAAACACGTTCCCCGCTGTCACCACCATCTTTCCCATATTTTAAACGTGGGCCATGCCCTTTTTTATCACGCAGTCAGGGCATTGGCCAATGATAACGGAAGCCGATGGGAATCCTATGTGTGTCCAATCATCGGCCATCGGCCACTGCTGGTAGGGACGACGCCAAACACAGACCACCACCTTTCTGCGTGGGTGACGAAGTATGGTACCACAAAGGGTCACGACCAACAAAACTAGGGCCAATGTACGATGGACCCTACACGATAACAGAAGTGGAGAAAGAGACGTACACAATCTCCAAAAAGGGCACTGCAGAGACTAGGCTTGCAACAGCCAATGGACCTTTTCCGGGTAGGTAGTCTGCGCATGCGCAGAGCCAATGACGAAACGCGCGCTGTTTTTTGGTGGCATCTGCACTGAACGGCGAAGCAAGTGGCACCTGGTGTCGCACGGTTGCAAATCTCTCCGAAAAAGCAAGTGCGAGGCGAAGCCTCCGTGATCGTCTACCGTTGCGTGACAGACATTTGCGGAGGCCACGGGCCACCAGTTTCGATTTCGGCAATTCCCACCAGAGGCGCTTTTCGTACGCGGAAAAGGTCCATTAAAGCCTTTCCTCGTGCAACCCAGTCAAACCAGTTTCAAGTTGACACAGTCGCAGACATGTGACAAAACAGCCACGGACTACGACGAGCCTGACGAACAGTTTCAGCTACAAAGTGACACACGCCACAAACTGCAGCTGAACGAGGACGAGCAGATGCCACCCCAAACAGCTGACGACCAGCCACGTCACAAGAAACCGCCGCGATGGTTGGAAGACTACGTTACTGACATTTCCGACTATTGATTGATTGATTTGTGGGGTTTAACGTCCCAAAACCAGTTCTGATTATGAGAGACGCCGTAGTGGAGGGCTCCGGAAATTTCGACCACCTGGGGTTCTTTAACGTGCACTGACATCGCACAGCACACGGGCCTCAACATTTCGCCTCCATCGAAATGCAGCCGCCGCGGCCGGGATTCGATCCCGCGACCTTCGGATCTGCAGTCGAGTGCCATAACCACTAGACCACCGTGGCGGGGCATTTCCGACTATTGCGAGGACGCAACAGATTAAAAGACCCGGCCGTGTTAGCTGAGAGACTAGCGACACCTGTCGTCGAGTCGGAGAAGGAACAAGGGCCTGGCTCGCGAGGGGGAGAGAAGAAGAGGTGACGTCTGTCATTCGGAGCGGGAAGACGCGCTCGCTAGAGAAGCCGTTATGTAATCCATTTAAATCGTCATTAAATCTGTTTCTTTTTCATCAACGATCGTGTCATCGTGGAAACCAACCCCTGACGCTAGATATCCGGTTGTGAATGACATGTTATGCAACCTTTTCCACACACGAAGTGAGCTAGCGAGATCGGTCGCAGGTTGTTAAAGCCGGCGGTCCGACCTGGCTTGGGAAATCAGAACTATACCGATGCGAGCGTCCATTCGTCCGGGAAGACACCCGAGTCCCACATGCGATTGATCTCGTCCGTGAACGTGCCGATGTCCTTATCGTCCATATTTCGAAGCAGCCTGTTCGCAATGCCATATGGCCGTGGGGCCGATCGGCCGTTAAGGTTGAAAAGCGCTACCCTGACCTCGTCTTTAGAGAAAGCAGCGTCCAAGTCCTTTCTCTGGAGGCCTCGGCAGCTGGGGTAGTCCGCGTCGCCCGAGGGGCCCATGGGTAGGTATCTGGCGGCCAAGGACCCGAGAATGTCCTCCTCCGTGGAGCCCTCTATCCCGTCTGGATTCGTGCAGAATCCTACCCATAGCTAGTCTCTGGTTGGACTTCGAGATCGATTCGTCTAGGAGCTGCTTCTGGAGGCTCCACATCCGTCCCGTGCATATTTGTCCGTCGAAAGAATTACAAACCTCGTCCTACTGCTGCTTAGCGAGCGCGCGAAATTGTGCGATTGAGTTCAGATATATATCCTCTTACGTAGACTACGACTGAGCCGTTTCCCCTGGCGGTGTTACTTTGTATTTTCACTACGGGTATCTAGCAAACAGGTGCAGGAAAAACACAGCGTTGAGAGTCCCCACACACTCTATTGTACGTTGGCGCAGGTGCAGCACGTGTGTGCGAGAGTAGACCACCTAGCAGTGTGCGCGTGCCGAAACAATGACGTCGCTGTTCAACTGGGGGCACAGAAACCGAAAATAAAAATCGTTCTCATAATGCGATAAGGTGGCCGTCCCACTCCGGCGGCGCGCTCTTCGCATTCTTAGTCGTTTTTTTGCGAACGCGCTGTGCTTTCTACGCTGATTGTGCAGATGTGAGCTATACCGCGTAAAACCTTCTGTACTTATTACTGAGTTTCCAGAAACTGCATAGCATAAAAAAATGAAATTTGCTGTGCCTTTCAATGAAATGCCATGCAAGAATTCTATGCAGAGATATTACGTGTAATGAAATCATGAACTTATACAGGCTCCAATGGAAATGAACAAAACAATAGAAGTTTATAATTGAATGGCCTTTTTGATTTTCAACCTAGAACAACAGTATTTGGCAATTCGCTAGGCTGTAGTCTACTTATCATCTGCGCGAAGTTGCGTTATGTTCTGATGAACAGATCACGAGTTATTATTACTTCAATTTGGCAATTTTGAGCTCTACTTAGTCGCGCACTACTGAAGTGACAAAGCTATTTAGTTTGAGGATCTGAAATTTTCAATAATCAAGCAGGAAGCCCTTCTCTCAAGTCCTATGAAGAGAAAATCCTCTTATTCTTATTAGGGAACCTAAACGGGCGTAGTGAATTTAGCTAATTTTTCTGCTGGCCAGGTCGGTACAAATTGGCATTTCTCTTCATGCACATGCTAATTCACGACAAAGATTGCCCATTAGTAGAATCATACGGTGTCTTGTGATGACTTCTACTTACTAATTTTACCAAGCAGCGCCTCAAACTAAAGATTTTCGATAAAATATAGATCTCAAAATTGTTTTTTTTATAGTGGTGGCGCCGCTAAACATTACAAAGCGGGTACGCTTTCCCTCCAGCGAGCTTCATCCCTTCTCGAGACCGGTAGGGAGCCCACATGACTGTAGGCCCCCTAGAGACCGGTTTCTGTGAGCGCGCGCCTCACGGCATTCCTCTGCTTCCCGCTGGGAACGATAAGGCAGCAGCGAGTTTCCCCCCATCTTGACGGCTAGATTATGCTCCTAGCATCTACAATTCATGCAAACAACACAAAGTTGTCTTTTAAAGGAAAAAATATCTGCTGCAATTCATAATTCGCTGCTATGTAGCACTTACTGGCGCGTTGGGAAGCTTTGAAAATTCGTCTACGGAAAGTTGCTGTAAATTTATCAGCAGTTTGATTCCACAACGCTAGAGTTGCTACTTTTGCAAAGAACCATTCGGACGCCCTGTAGTAGGATTTAAAAATTCTTTTGCTGCAGTGCAGGGCGACGACACAGCCTTTTAGCTGCCGTAGTCACCAAGAGCAAGCAGGCGCGACCGCTCTCCTCTCTCCCGACGATGACGCGCCCGCCGCCGCAACGGCGCTAGCGTCGTCGCGGGGAGTTATACTCATGGAGTTTTTCTTTCCTCCATGGTTATACTGGTGTCACACGGGCGTTTCGAAGGCCTTCGAACCGATAGTCAATCGACTCAAAAGTCAAGTTTGAGCTGCTATACGGGCGGTTTCAATGGCCGTCGAGTCAATAGTCTATCGAGTCAACTGAGCAGCCCACAACTAGCCACTGTACCACAACTCCTTTGAGATTTCGAAGGCCATTGAACGACGGAAGCGGAAGCGGCGCGAACTCCGAGACTTGGCGCACCGGCAGCTCCCGCGCGCGCTAGTTTCTGAGGCCATGGCCCTATTTATGTCGTTGTATCAATAAGTAGAATCTTACACCTGTGAAAAATATTGGAACGTGCCGAGAGGCCAGCGCTCTCACAACATTGCATTAGTTCTAGATCGAATACGCCGTGCACTTAGCAATGATGACGTCATAGCCGCCATTGCTTATTCGCTGCGGCTGCGTTAGCAGACTGCCGGCGACGCCAGACCTCAAGAAAATAGTTGCCACCAAACAATGATGACAGCAACAGCGACAACACGCAGGACGTGCGACAGGCGAAAGAACGAGCACGCGGCGGTTGTCGTGCGGAAGTGCGTCACAGTCACCGTATGGTGTACTGGAATGGGGTAGTGTGCCGTCTTCGGCGGAAAGCAATGGGAGCAACGTGGTCACTTTTGCGATGACGCCACCAGAGGGGCGCTGCGATCGAACGGTGTGCCCAAGGCGCGAAATTTGAATTTGTTATGGGGGGCCCAATGCTGGTTTAAGTCGAAAAGCATCATCATTTCACACAGTTTTGTTTGTCGCTCGATTTCATACCATTAGACAACTAACTGCAGACAAATATAAGAAGAAAGTCTTAAATGTGCCCGCCCACAGAGCTCGATTGTGGCAGTGAGCTTGATGTGACTAAGTCCACTTACTTGATGTGACTAAGTCCGCATGTAGGCCATATTTCGTCGTTGTGTACCGGAAAGAAGAGCTCGAAATGAAGCGTAACATAACGGCTTCTAAGTTCTTAACACACTGGGTAACATAAGGAAACAAAAGAATAATAACTTGCGTGCACGGCACTGCATTTCTAATCGTCTGCTTTAACTGCTTGTGTTGAGCGTCGTCTGCTCATAATGCAGACGGTAAAAAATTTCGTTTTTTGTGCATGTAGGCCTTGTGTTTGCATAATGCAATAAAAAGAAGTATTTGTTAGTTGAAATCATTAAATGAACTCTGAAGACGGTACTAAAAGTGAAAGACAATTGCTGAGTGATGCGGATGTTGTTTTGCGATCGTCTGCTACATATATGTAGCAGATGTCCGCATGACGCGCAGCGGTCTATCCTTGGCTGCCGCCGCTTTCTGTCGCATGAGTCTACGTTACATTTGTTCCTCCTATTGAAGTGCATTTTCAACGTGTGTGCGAAGTCGCGAAACAGAAAACATGAAGAAGCGGAAGAGGGGGACACGACCTGTTTTGTTCCAGGCTGTACAAGCGGCTACCGGTCTTGCAAGGAAAAGTGGTCTATTTTTCGTGTGCCCAAGGAACCCGAACGTCGTGAAGAGTGGTCGCAGCTTATTCAGAGAACTGACAGGGAGCTTAATGAAGCGTGCACAATATGTGAACGGCACTTTGAGCCACGCTACATAGAGAGATCATACAAGACGACAGTCAATGGCGAAATAGTGGAAATCCCACGGGGGCTGCCGCTTTTGAGTAAGGACGCTGTTCCATCGTTATTTCTCAAAGCACCAACCTGCACGTCAAAAAATGAGCGAGCGAAGAGAACAAATGAAGCACCTTAAGCTAAGGAGGTCCACCTAAGTTGCCCACAAAACGTGTGTATGTCTTCTTTATACTTTTATATATCGTACGTGCATTTCCCGGGAATAAAGGCATTTTGAAAATAAATGCGACCATCGCCTTTCCTCGCTAGATATGACAATTTTTCAAAGAGATGAAAAAAGTTGGTATTTTTTGTCCCTCGACCACGCAATTAATAATATTTTACGAAATATCAACCAATCAAAGAACAACGACAAATAAAAAAATCAAGACGTGAAGGTATGCTTGTGTAACACAATTTATTCTAGATATGCATATAGTTTTCATTTATGAACGTAATACTTTGAAAAACTTTCGCGGAAAACACTTTCTCCCGCGGGCCATATTAAAAAAAAGGAAACATCGTACGACCGACGAAAGACGCCGAATATACAGCGCTACCCTTTATATTCATCTAGAAGGACGAATACCATATCGTAGAGTCCGGCGCGTTTATAGCAGAAGGACTATGAGGTAAAACGCGCGCGCATGCACGTGCGCACCCTCACACACAAGCCAGTTGCCCGTCCGCACACAATAATACAGTCGCATTAGCAGTGAACTATAGGTTTCATTGGTCCTTTAGTTACCCTGCCTAAGGCAAACAAGAACTGCGCGTTATAATTAGCCCGATTGATCAGCGCGAGAAGAGCCTGAGCCCAGAAATTCATTGCACGCAACCAGAAATAGTTCATTTAAAAAACACTGCAATAAAGCAATGCTTGCCCCCTTTTTGCATACAGCTCATTCTAATCGAAGATAGTCGCAAAGATTCACCAGTGCTAAGAACGCCGCAGGAACGAACAGTCAGCGAAGATAGACGAAGCACTCCTGCACCCAATCGTGCTAGTTAAACATGGCCTCCGTGATAGCCGAGCCAATCTCGGAGGCCGTATATTATCCGCGGACAATCAATGACTCCGAGGTCCAGCGAGTGGTGGCGCCACCATAGAACGGTGTGCTCTGTTGACGAAGCCGTCATCGCAAAAAGAGCCACGTCTCAGGCGCCAGACGGCACACTACCCCATTCCAGTACACCATAGTCGCCGTGGTCACAGTTATATGTGCTCACGTGGTCGAACTCGTTTACTCCATTGCAAGCGCTAGATGGCGCCAGTTGCACCGGGCGCCTTGT
The DNA here is from genome assembly GCA_013339685.2 of Hyalomma asiaticum. Lineage (NCBI taxonomy): Eukaryota > Metazoa > Arthropoda > Arachnida > Ixodida > Ixodidae > Hyalomma > Hyalomma asiaticum. The sequence goes on from CM023481.1 coordinate 228,644,199, forward strand.
CGTTTTTTGAGCTCTCCCAAACCAAAACTGAAACTAGTGGGTAAAGACAGGCCGTAAATAATTATCTGACGCGCGCTTGAGCAAATGATGTGCCGTGTTATGGCTAACAGGTCCCCCGCTACGTATTGCAGCGAAAAAACAGCAGACGAAAATTTTCGTGTCAGTACCCCTTTAAAGGAGGGAGCGAACGCGCGCGTCCAGAATGGCCGTGCTCTAGAAAAAAAAGCCACAGTTTCGCCACAAGGGCGAAGCAGTGAATGCGATAGCAAGAAACTGTAATGCTATACTAAGTGAGGCTCGCAGCTTCAGGAGCAATATTAATTGTAGCAAACATGGATGGATGGATGGATGGATGGATGCTATGAGCGTCCCCTTTGTAACGGGGCGGTGACATGTGCGCCACCAGGCTCGTAAGAACATTTAAGAACTTTTTTTCCCCTCTCTTTAAATTTTCCTCATGCCTTTTAAATTTACTTCAATCAAATCGATCATACCATAGTAAAAACGGAAATTCATAGCCCAGTTCCCTGCGCCTTATGGCGCAGGGAACTTGCTAAGTGAGCGCCTCCCGTGGGCAGCGCGTGCTGGTACGGGCTTTATATGTTGTGTGTCACAAAGCTACACATACAAAGCTAGGAGAGGCCGCTAAATGAACAAACAGAAGATGAGCGCGAACTATCAAGTGAAGCACGCACGAAACGAACGCACAGATATACACCGAACGAGCGCGAATGAACTGTCACAATGGATACTCTCAGTTTGAACAGCGCTCCTGTTGCAAAGGCAGCCGAAGCAGCGAAGGAAACTAGCGTGCTTCAAGTGTCGAGCTGTGACACTTGATAGTTCGCACTCATCTTCTGTTTGTTCGTTTAGCGGCGTCCCTTGAGCTCGAGTGACTTTCGTACGCTCCCGTAACATCAGCGCGGACATCACGGTGAAAGCTCGAAACATCCCTCTTCCTCTCACCACGAGACAACCGCGCGAGCAGACAGCGGAAGGGCAAGGCCCTGCTCAAATAGAAGAGGCGAGCGAGCTGGCCGACGACATTTAATTGCGCCCGCTGCGCTCCTCGCGCCATCTCGCTGGTAATGAAGAAACACTTATAAGCGCCTGCCGTCTCTGAGTCCTGCCAGCGGTAAAGGGTGTGTATGTAAGACTCGCCGTTAGCTCTCTGAAGGATACGCTCTTCGTGGCGTAGTGGTTAGCGCCACGCGCTGCGGAGCGAGAGGGTCCTGGTTCGATTCCGCGCTTCAGTGCATTTATCTGACCTATTTTTCTTTGGGACTTTTATACACACACACACACACACACACACACACACTCATATATATACGGTTCATGACGGCGGCGACGGCAAACACCAGCCGAGACTGTCCATATAATTGCTATCGCAATAAAATTACCGCTTTCTCTTGAACTACGCCGCTTCCTCCTCGCCTCGCCTCCAATAGGGGGGCTGCTGTCACGTGGTAGCGCGCGCGCTTTTTTTTTGTTTTCTCTATGTTGGACGCGTCAAGTTGGTAGTGTTCTGTGGTTCCACTGTGCTATGTGTTAGCCGGACGCAAAGTGCACGACGTGCGAAGCGCGCGTGCGTTTGGCTCGTTTTGTCGCGATGCCGGGTTGCTGTACCTTTGGCTGCCACAACCGTGACACCCAAGGGGAAAAATATTTTTGTCCTTCCGCGCGGAAAAGAAAATGAAGATCGTCGTTTGTACCCTGAGGGTATTTTATATTAATAAATAAATGTTTATGCACCTTCTTTGATTTTTCGCTCCGTGTTTTTCTTTGTCGTTTGTTTTGCGATGCAATTTTTAAGAATATGATATTGCCCTGCCCACAATGTGTTTCATTTTTGGTGTAAAATACCTGTAGATGTATTATACCACTTATTCTGTACTTTTGCAAATCTATCGCATATAAGTATGGAAATAAAAACATGTTTCAGAAAGATATGCTCGTTGAGAGGGATATTGAGTGAAGCTACAGCCACTGAAGATACGCGTTTGAAACGTGACACTTCAATCGAATGAATGGTATGAAGCAAAACAATAGTTAAAACTACTCAGACAAAACCGAAAACACCCACATACCCATTCTATAGAATGTGTCGCATTTGAAACGCGAAACTTCCATAGAATGAGTGGATGGATGTTTTCCGTTTTATCAGAGTAGTTTTTAACTCTTTTTTTGCTTGATACTATAGGCAGAAAACAGATGGTTTAATAACCATGCATATAGTACGAATAAGGAGCTGTTATAACATTCTGGATGTGTACTTTATTAATACGTGATAGGGTGCGCCGTTCTGAAATAGAAGTATGAATTTAACAGTTTCCGGCATACCTGTTTTTAATGTGGGAGAATTTCCCTAAAAAGGGGTTAACATTTCGAATTTAAAGATTATCGCGGCTGTTCGCAAGCGCAGCCCGTTTCTTCAACAACTGTACGCCACGTGTGCTCGTTTCGGAATGAACCGCTGGCACTTGCAAAAAAAAAAAAAAAAAAGGCTAGCTGTATGGCAATACACATGACGAAGTGCCGGAATTATTCATTGCATCGATCGAAGTCACGCTGTGGAGTGTGTTCAGAGAATACATCGCTCGCAATGGGCGACACCCTTTCTAACAGCGAGCGGTAATTTCGGCAGTAGTAGTGACGCGACTGCGTTCGTCGACTTCTACATTCACAACGCACCAGCTCGGCCGTCTAGCAATTAGAAATAGTTTCCGTGCGTAAGAACGATATTGATCACCTACATCGGCAACACCCATGAAGGCACGCAAAGCCTCAACACAATGGGTGCAAACTGCGCCTCACAGGCCAAACATCCCAGAACGGCGTGGTGCTTGCACACGTCATGGGCAGCGTTACGACTGGCCTGCTACAAGAGCCGGCCAGCGAGTAGCGTGGTGGTGAGCGGCGGAAATGACCCGCGCGTACCGGGACACAGGACGACGGGAGCCGGGGCAGAGAGAACTTAAGAGAGCTTTATTTTACATATTTAGAGTAGGAATGTCGAAGGAAAATGCGCTGAGAGCGAGCTCGGCGGCTCGTTTTATAGACGTTCGAGTCCCTTGTTAGGGAACGTGCCGTAGAGGGGCCCAATGATAACACGAAGGTCCGTTAGAAGGGGTCGCCCCTCCGATGCCCACAGTGACGTCCGCCTCGAGCAAAAGGGGCAAAAGCACTGAAGTTCTGCGTGTAAAGTCGCAGCGCTCGCACACGCACAAAGCAGAAGACCAGCGTCATCCGGCGGCGCCACGCTGTCGCGGACGTACCTGGTCCAGAGTCTGGTACGTCTCCTGGGAACGTTCGCTCACAGGCACCTGCAGTGTCGATCGCCCATCATCGATGGCCTGGCGGGTGACCGAATTAGTCACTCTCTCGTGGACACACTACAATGCAGGCATACAGCCACGTGCGCCGTTCTCAGTGAAAAGCCCGGTCGTAACAGCAGGCAGAGGAGAAGTAACATATGTGAAACGTCATGGTTTCTTTAAGCGAGCACCTCCAAGGACATTGTGGCGTTGCTGCAGTTGTAGACGACTGATGCACGGGAAACGGCGTGGTTTGACACCACAGCTAGCTGTGATTTAAATATTTCTTGCTGATGCAATAAATAGCATGCCGTGTTTACAGAATTTCATTTCCACCCTTTCCAACTAAACCAAATTATGGATATACGCGCCAGATACACAAAGAAACACTGCGCTCCGAAAGGAAGCGTATAAACGACGTGCAAATTCGCTGAAAATTCCGCATGGCTTGTAGCAACACTTCTGCCGCAATATTTCATTAAGGGAATCAGATGGTGAGCACACCCACTCCTGCTGAGAAAATCAACGCAGAAGAGTGAATCACATAAAGCCGTATGCGAGGCACGGCACAAGGCCACAGCTGGACAGGACAGGCTGTTGCGGCAGGCGGCGCGCAGCCGTCTCCCGAAAGCTCGTGGCGCGTTCGAGGGGGCGCCGCTGTCGCGAGGAGAAAAGGACGAGCAAGAGAGGAGGTGGCATAGGGGAGGGCAGATGGCGGTACCTGTACGATGCAGAGTAGGGAGCCTACATGACTAGTCATGTAGGCTCCCTAATGCAGAGGGGCTTTACATGCAAAGGGTCCACATGTCCAGAGTACCCAACCCATCTCCTGCCCCTCGATTCGCCAGATTGCCGCTTATGTGCGAAGACAGGTTTCACTTTCGTGTTATACCGATTCCTGTGACAGAAGGATCAACCATGTCTCTTTCTAAAATCTGTGCGATGGTCGTTACGGACACCGGCGGCGGCGGCGGACAACTATGAAGCCAAAAACGGCCGTTGTTGTGATCTCATAACAGTTCACGCTGTAAAAGGAACAAACGCACAGTGGGAAGTGGCGGACACATGCGCAGTAATCTCGGTAATCTTTATGTTACGACATAATACAGGAATTATAAAGTGCATCTATAGAAACATCACAGATGACTAAAATCCACCCACACGCATGCACACTTTAGTTAAGGAAGTAAATGAAATAGAGGAAACTGAGTATCATTTACAAAGGAATTTTACGAGCATGATACCTTACTATATTCTTCGGGTGCTGGAATATAAACAGCTCGTAGACAGCAGGCAAAATCGCACTTGCGAACTTACTTCCACAGCGTGCATGGACAATAGAGCCTGTCGCAGTTAAAGACTGCAGTTGTGGCCATGCAGCATGGAAGTCACCCGTTGAGCTGATAACACGGAGAAGGCCTGTTTGCTGATATCGAGAGGCTATGCACACTTTTGGAGGACCCTGAATTTCATACATGGCAGCCTCATGTCAACTGCACCACGAGAACAGAACTTTGCCGAGTATTTGTAAACTGAAGAGTCCCTAAATAGGGGCCCTCTTTTTACTTCATTTCTTTTCACCAACGTTCACTTCTTAGGCAACCACATGGCATCTAAACCCTTACGAACAGTCACACGAGAGAATAGTGCTGGTTGTCACGTGCATGAGCAGAATGGGGCTATAGTTGCACATGGTCGAACGCTTTGTAATTCGCATGCTCACGGTACCCTTTACAAAACAGAAAAATTATTGCTCACGCAGTCAAGTGTCATGCCTTACAGGCTTACTCTAGACAACGCAGAGAGAGGTGGCTGCAGGTGAAATAAAAGAAGAGACCGCCTGTGCAGGCATGAAGAGGGGGGGGGGGGGGGACCGTCACGGCGGTCACCCTCAGACCTGAATGATAAATGGCACAGTTCAAAAATTGAACAGAAAAAAAAAGCACACACAGGCGCATCCACTCAAAAGGAAAACCATGTGTGCAGCCAGTTGCAACAGCCGCAACAAGCACAGTTCCGAGAGTCGGACTAACAGCAGTAATTACTTGCTCACTGGGGGAGCATGAAGGAGAGAATAAAATCCAGAGGAAAGGTCACAACATTGTAGTGTGTCAACCCTCACCTTCCTCTTTGTGTTCTATTCATGCACTGTCCCCGGCTACTACGAAAGTTTGCAGAAGCGTGTCTCCTCCTCACTCAGAGCCTTTCCTTACCTCTCTCTCTCTCACCCAGAGCCTGCCCGGAGTTTTTCTCCGTTCTCCGCTATCCTGACCATGGCCGCTCGATTAGCAACGTGCGTTTTTATCCAGCGGCCGTGTCCTGACCATGATCCTGACAGAGTGGCGTAGCCTAGCGGGAAAATTTTAAGTAGCTTCAAGATGGCGGTAGTGAGACCGCCACCTTCTTTACCCAGAATATGGTGTTTTTCAAGTGTGCGTCGTGCTTGCTTTAGCAATAAGAAACGTTCAAAAACAAATAACGCACAAGGCACAAATTTGGTGTCTCAAACCCTATAAGTCGTGACTGCCGGCCTCTTGGTGCTGCAACATTTTTGGACACATTATAAAAATTCTTCTTACTACTGTTACTAGAACGTTATCGTGGCATTTCCGGGTAAAGAATCCTTCAGCGGGAACACAAAGCATAAAGGCCGAATTTTGATTTAATTAAGTTTTAATATAACGAAGTAAACTGCCAATTTTACCGACTTCGTTACATCCAGGTTTTAATGCATGCATATAAACATGAAAATTTAAAGCACTGGACAAATTTATTGTTCGCTGAGAGCAGTAGAAAAGTTAGAAAGCAATCATTTTAGATAGCTTATGCAAACATGCTCTTTAATTAAATGAATCGCAGGCCATCAATCCTGCACAAATGGATGCACAGCATGTTGGCAGCACATGCAGAAGAAATGGTGTCCATAAAACGAGAGGTGGAATGAATGCAGCACAGTCCATTTGCACATTGACAGAGGGCAATCAATCATCACATCCGCAGGCTAAATACAAGCTTGAGGAAATCTTCATAACCAATGGTGATCCATCCATCTTGGTCAGTGTCATAATGCCGGAAGGCCGCTGTTAAAGTCTGGAGATAAAAAAAGCAAGCAAGTCATGCATCACTGTGTTGTGCTAGTAGTATGTGAGAATGACAAGTACCAGAGGAAAATATGAGTTCAATTAACTAAAGTCTTTTCAAGGCACTTAACTGAAAGCATAAAAATATAGGCTGATTTCGATATACTAATGTTCACATACATCTCTAGAACATACTTCCTAATGCCTGATCCTACTGATGCAATGAAAGATCATTAAAAGGCTCTTGAAAAGAACATGGAGCTGCCTTGTAATTTCCACTGCTTCGACGAGTATTCGACATGATTCAGAAATATTTTGGCACAATGTTCAGTGTACTTGAATGCCCACTTGAAATCCTAGCATTCTTGTGCACCTGAAAGGATCATGCAACACCACAGGCCGCCACTATTCAGTGACATCGCCTTAAGGCATTCATAATAACTTACAAGGCTTTGCATCTAAAAACCCCCAACATGATTATGACAGACGTCCTAGTGGGGGGGCTCTGGAAATTTCGACCAGCCGGGGTTAAGTAGAAATGTCAGTCGGCCCAGCTGGAACAGACCCATTTTCAAAACCATTTAGCACAGAGACAACCACGAAGAAAAGGAGACAAAAAGGGATGAGTGCTTTCTAACAACTGATTTTGTTTTTGGAGAAGCCTTCGCTTAAACACCTGCAGATCTGTGCAGTGCAGTCAAACAGAACACACTGACTACTCATATAACAACACTTGTGATAAAAATGCCACGGACCAGTGCATTCCAGTCAACATAAAATGGCAATGCACATGTACACAACATTTATGAAGATTTTCGTTAAAGATATAAGGACATGAGCGAAATCTCTTTATCTAGCAATGAAACAAGACGGTGGCTGCGCACTGGTCTTTTAGTTTTTGAATCCAGCAGGCTTTACAACAAACTCCCCTTGCATTTTTCTTTTTTTAAGTTTCCTAATCAAACCGCAAACTGTATAAGCCTACTGGATTTTGCTGAGGTGGTTCACATCCTCAGTAAAACTGACTCAACTTTAAAGATGAAGAGCTGCCAAAAGCTCTTGCAGATCCAGCTTTGATTGTAATACAAGAATACAATGAAGTCCAAGGTTTGACGAAATCTCGTAAGGCAGGGGTGATTCATGGTAAGAAATAAACAGGCACTTGCCTTGTCACAAAATAAACAAAAAAATACATGTAATGACGTTTCGGGGCCACTATGTGTCCCTTGTTCACAATGAAGAGGGTGCAAAAGGGACGCGACTATTTATGAGCTGGGTGGCGCAGAGTGCGCATGTATATCTCGGGGAGATTACTCCGCGACCAGTTAATCGCATTTTCAGTCGTTTGAATATGTACAGATTCTAAAGGTAGACATGTCGACGGGCGCTTCTCTGTCACGATTATGCTTGTGGAATCCCAATCAATGTCATGGTCCAGTGATGATCCGCCAAGGAGTTCCAAGCTTGTACTGCCTTCCCTGACATCGTTCCAGTGCTGCTGAATTCTCCTTTTAAAATTTCCAGTTTCACCTATGTAGGATGTGTCGCAATCTTTGCACAGTATCTTGTAGATAACCCCTGGAAATCTCGACTTTTCCAAATGGTCCTTCACGCGCACTAGCTTTGCTTGGGTCGATTTGTTGGCATGTGTGCAATTTTGACGCCCTATTTGTCAAACACCCTTGCGAGAGCTTCACTGATACTTGTGCATAGGGGAAGGCAGCACGTTTTTGCCTGTCTTCTTCACAAACCACTTCAGGACAAGCAACTGACGACCGAAATTGTTGAGTCCTCAGCAGCTGTGAAGAGTAGCTGTTTTTGCAAAGGTCATTCCTTACCACGGCTAGTTCTTGCTTGCGCAGACCAGGCTCAGAGCAGATGCATTTTTGTCCTATAACGCCAGAATGGAGCATTTTTGTCCTATAAGATGCGCAGAGTCGAACCTCAGGTTTCTATCCATGTGGGTCGGGTTCCGATACACACTGGTTGTAAACCTTTTGGCAGATCGTTTTATAAGGACGTCGAGGAAGGCAATCCAGGAGGCGGCATAAGTCTTGCATCTCGAATGGTGTACATGAAGGCAGAGATATGTCATTTTCGAATATGCCCTTACAACACTGGACTGCGTAATCGACAGCCACGCATGTAAACATTGACTTTACATCGAAACAGACCATCACCTCGTCATCGTTGATGGTGACACGTCTTAGAAGTTCAATGAAATGTGAGGCGTCCTTGACATAGGTAGGTGTGTGTCCTACGAAGGGGTGCAGGACACGGTGAAGATAGATGGATAATTTGCACAATGGAGAGTGTCTGAAGCCGACGATTGGTCAGAGGGGAACCTCGGGTTTGCGTACCTTTGGCAAACCGTAGATCGCACGTGCCGAACATGCCGAACCATTATGGCAAAGCAGCTTGTAGTACAAGAGTTTGCTTTCTGGGGCACAAACATGAATACCACCGTAAGTAGCTTCTGCAGCTCTGATTCTATCTTTTTTGTTGGGTCCTTGCTCACCTTGGTATAGGTTGCTTCATCTTCAAGCAACGACGTCATCTTGGTGACGTACTCCGAGTGGTCAGGGATAACCGTGGTGTTTCTTTTGTCTGCAGGTAGGATAACAATGTCTTTGTTCTGCTGAAGCCTTCGCAACGCCGTCTTCTCAGCAGCAGCAAGTGTATCAGTCTTCGAGCTTGACAGCTTCGTGAGGGCCACGATGGCGCGTTCACGCGCCTTATCTCGTAGGGAAGGGTTAACCAGACGTACCGCTTGTTCCATGGCACACATCACTCTCTCGAGGTTCAGTCGGTAACCCACATTGGAGTTTAGGCCACGGCTGAGGAGACGGTCTTCTGAGGGGTCGAGCTTGTGCGAAGACAGGTGGCGTATGCCCAGATTGCCAGAGGATTCACAGCTCCAACGTTGCAGTAGGGAGAACTTGGCGTCCCAGGATTCAGTCTAAATTTCGCGATTCCCATTGGCAAAGCTGTTAGCAGCACATCATGAAGGTCATACGGGAAATGAAATTTGAGGCGATGTTGGGCAAAGAAAACATCATTTTCGAGCCGTTTGGTCGTCGATTTCGTCTCTAAAATACGGGCTTGTAGCAGCTGGTGCTCTGCTTGGGCAATCGTCTTTCTACCCATAGGCATACGTACCAGATGCAGCAGTCACAGAGACTTTGGGATGAGACCAAAGGATTTGCAGCGGTTGTTGAAAACAAGATGACTTTGGAATGATACTTGTCGAGACTTAAGGTTGACGAACTGGCGAATAAGCGATATAACAGGCGCTCCATACTTCTCTCGAAGTGCAACATAGTCCAAGGTTTGACGAAAACTCGTCAGGTGAGGATTCATGGTAAGAAATAAACAGGCACTCGCCCTGTCACAAAATAAACAAACAAACAATGATGTTTCGGGGCCGCCACGGGTCCCTTGTTCACAATGAAGAGGGTGCAAAAGGGGTGTGACTATTTATGAGCTGGGTGGCACAGAGTGCGCATGTATATCTCGGGGAGAATACCCCATGACCGGTTAATCGCATTTTCAATCGTTTGAATGTGCACCAAGTCTAAAAAGTGACAAGCACAAGGGACCTGTAGTGGCCCTAAAACATCATCATTTGTTTGTTTGTTTGTTTTTTTGTGGCAGGGCAAGTGCTTGTTTATTTCTTACCAAGAATACAAGCAACAGCACTGATCTAGTAGCAATTTCTTCCAGAGGATAAGGCTGTCGCTTTATGTTTTGTCAAAGCATAATGGAAAAATCAAAAGTTGGATGAGTTGGTGGAAATTCATTTAGATGAACAGCAGCGCCAACAAGATGACGACACAGAAAGAGCAAGACACAAGTGCTGTGACGTGCTCTTCTTCTTGCGTCTTCATCTGGTTAGCACTGCTGCTTGGCATAATGGCAAGTCATGAAACTCTTTAAAAGGGTATTCCAACAATTTCAAGCACCATTTCTTTATTTGCCAGTTCTGCTGACTGATGGACAGACAGACAAATATGGTATGAATGGCAGTGATAAGGTCACACAGTTCAAGTATTCCAGCTTAACCCATTCGCTTCCAAAGCCGGCGAATTGTCAGCTGCCCCCACCAAGGCCAAACTGCGATAAGCCGACGATTTGTCAGCCTCTGGATTACTAAGCATAGTTTATGAAAGAGCCCTGTAGAAGGCGCTTTCTCAACACTCTTGTTGAGATCAATGAACTGTGGGACGCCTCGCGTTGGGTGCTCACGGGAAAACTACAAATGAGGCTGTAAAGGGCGATATGGGATGGGTGAGTTTTGAGGCAAGGGTAGCCCTGAGCAAAATAAGGTTTGAAGAGAGGCTAAGGAATATGAAAGAGAGTAGGTGGCCAGGGAAGGTGTTCCGTTATTTATATAGAAAGAGCGTTGACACGCAGTGGAGAAAAAGAACTAGGAGGCTCACCAGCAAATATACAGCTCTAAGAGAATTGACAACAAAGAGCGTAAAGGGAAAAGTCAGAGAGGCGGAGAAGATTTGCTGCATGGCAGCGATGGAAAAAAGACCGACTCTGAATAACTACCGAAAGAGCAAAAACGAAATAAAGAGGGAGGCATTTCATGATAGTTAAAGAAGAAGCGCTTTACTGTTTGAAGTGAGATCGGGCTGCCTTAAAACGCATAGTTATAAAGCGAAATTCAGTAAAGAAGAAAAATGCACATGCTGTGAGGAAAATAGGGAAACGACGGAGCATATTCTGATTGAATGCAGAAATATCCACCCAGCAGTGGCGTAGGCAGGCATGGGCTGACCGGGCTGAAGCCCCCCCCGAAATTTTTCCAGCCGGTGCCCCCTGCCTATCTATGCTGCCCATCACATATACGAACAAAGGTGCCCATTCTTGGAAAGTGCGGCTATGCGCATTCGCGTCTCATCGGTGGGCTTAAAAACGAAGAACGCGGCTCTTTCCACTCACAAAGGAGGTTGACTTGTCACTCTATGGCGTGGAATGTTGTAGTTTGTCTGCAGGAAACCGTGGTGGCAAACGAGGGGCACCTGTCATTTTTCGGCAAAGAGTGCTGTGATAAGAGCCTGAAGGGGGAGCTTGCAGTCTTTGAAGCACAGTGCTGCGGCAGGCAGACGCTTTTGCAATGCGTTGACAATTAGCTCTCTGCAGTGATGGAAGAACATGGCGAGTCTGCGTATCTGGAATCATGCGTGGTTTTGCTGTGGGTGAAACGTTCGCGGGCTAAGGTCATCGAGCTAGCGAACCAAGCACAAGATAAAGTATGCGGCTGTTCCCCGTGCAATGCCTTCCCCTGTGCCGCCCGACCCTTCTTCCCCTCTTATTCCTATTTCTGTGGGGCGCCGACGCTTTTCGTGCGTTGTATGCGCTCGCGTGGGGAATATGGCGTACAGTGCATGCGTTTTTTCTTTTTGAGTAGTGCCCCTACATGGGTGGCCCAATACAGCTTCGCTTTTGCTGTTTTTCTTCACGACTTACATATGGTTACAATGTGCGCGTACGGTGTGTCCCCTTCTGAGAAGGGCGATGCGGCAGAGTGGAAATTTCGACCAACTGGACAGCACTGTTTTACAATGGTATCCACAAGCACTACGGAATAACGAGTCGACAACAAGACGCGCTGCGGTTCATCGCCGAGCGTGCACAAGGGCATGCACAACAGCTCCGTTACCAGCAGGTGGTGGTCGCGACATTCATTCAAGAAGAGGTGACCATATTCGTATCGTCGCTTTCGCGGCAATATGTCTCAAGGACGGCAGCGGCTCTCCGTCTTCTGGGCAAGCTCATCTTTGCAGCGCCCACAATCGAGCCAGACCTCGAACGCTAAGTCCTTTTCTTCAACTGATTTGTACTTACATGATGCCTTATTCCTCTGACAATACAGTGGCTTCGTAATGTGCCTAAGATGAGCTGTATGGATTATATGTGAATTCTTTGATAATGTTTGAATAGTCATTTGCTATTGCTCACATGTGGTCATATGATGCCTTATTGATTTCAGCAAGCCAGGAAATTAATTTGAAATCATTTCATTTCTTAAATACGATATACAGCGTTTTAAACATAACAGCCGAAATAAGTACGGTCGCCGAGACGATTGAACGATCAATCAATAAATGAGTCAATCAATGAGCAGCCAATGGGAAACAAAAATGAGTAAAAATCTCTTTATACCAATACCTTTCTTGGCTACAGTATCTGGTCGAACAAATCGAACAGAGAAGGCTAAATGTCAAGCAAAAGTGCAAATGAGTTCCATGAAGAAAAAAGAGCGCAAGACAACGGTGACAACAGGTACAAAGGACAGGCATTTAAAGCATGCAAAACAAACTTACCCACATCGAGCCTTTGCTCATTGAAGTAAACAGATTTATCAGGACGCTTTATTTTGAAGAAAGTAGTGTTTAGATGCATGAAATACTAAAATTTCGCGCAACTGTTAATTCAATTCCAAGTTAAAGCACCGAGAAAGTCCTGCAGTTATTCGCCATTGGAATAGTTTCAATTGAGGGTTGTATGCACTACCATTATATGCTTGCCTGGTGCGCGGAATCAGAGCCGAAAATATGGCATGTCTCTAACTCACTGAACGGGATATTACTTCTCCGTTAGGCAGAAGGAAACTCACTATTCTTGGACCTTGTTTAGTAAGGGAGCCAAATAAGTTATTTACATCAGCCCCCATGTTTTTCAACAGCAACCTAAGTGAGAGCGAAATAAGAAAAAAACGTACAAAGCCCCATGAAGGTCACAGGGAAAATATTAGCGTGTAAGAACCATAAGAGAGCTTTCTTTTACAAACTTCTTCTTTAACCTTGATGTGTCTAAATCGAGCACTAGGCATGTAGTATTGTCAACACAGTGTAGCAAGCGATCGCGTAAGGTTAAAACAAATGAAGTTTCAGTATGCAAAAACCAGTGAGATACGGCTAGTACTAGTTGATAATCTAGTATCTGTCGATGCTGGTGCTGCATCAAGTGAGTACATTTGTGAACTTCGTAAGTAGAAAGCTTATGGCGAACGTCATTGATACAGGAAATATTTTATACCTAATACGGATCCTTCTGCCATTGTGACGCCCCGAGGGGCTTCGGCAGGGTGAAACACGGGAAGGCGGGTAGCGGGAGTTTTTGGCCTTCTGCAATCCTACTTTTCGGCTGCCACTGCGGTCAGAGAATATCGTTAGCCGCGAGTTTTGAGGAAACCGCGCTTTGACAGAAGAGCTGACGTTTGTGCGGCGGTCCCAGATGAGAGTGTGCATTAGGCGGCGACATTGAAGACGACAGAATGCCGCCAAAGCGAACCCAGCGGGCTCATAAGTGCCTGAAAAAAGCCAACGGAGCGTCCCCGGTATGTGTCGATCACCGTGCAATGCAGTAAGCAGAGCTGCTTCTCGGACGCGCACATCTGGCCGGCCACAGAGGAGCGACTCCCCACAGGCGCGTCTTTTCACCGGGCACTTCCAGCATGAGGGCGCCTAGACGGCGCCAAATTGCTTGCACCTGGAGTGTTTCGGAATGGAAGCGGTGCTAGCTAACGCTCATTACGGTAATCTGTATACGAGTGTCGCCGGTTAGGCTGTCCGACGTCGTGTCCGAATGTCGAGTTTTGTGTATGTTTATATTTTGCTTTCTATATTTTTGGAGAGGAGTTCGTACTGCGTTACACTGTGGAGGCGAGTCCCAAACAATAGTCGCACGGCGGGTTGGACTGGTGCGTTTTCTACCGGTGACGTTGCCGTAGACAACCATTGGATAGACGCCCTGGTGAGGCGGAGCTGTCAGGGAGAAAAAACTCGTCTCGGGACAGAGGACAAGGCGGAATTTTGGAGATTCGAGAGACTCGAAGAGATGCAGTGACCTTCCGTCATGTGAAGAAGTAAGCTTCGTTTGCGATCCCTCATGCAAGCCTGCCCGTTCGGCTCTCCAACCTCGGAGAGTCGATGTAGTCTTTTCGAGAGCAGGATGCGAGCAGCAATGATCGGGGAGAATCCGCGAGCTACGGCGACTTCGTGGTCGACATCCGAGTTTCTAACAAAGCACCTGTGCACAGGCTGGCGACGAGAGCTATGTGCCGATGGAGCCCACCCAGATAGGCGTTCCTTTCGTTGGCGGCAGCAAGCGTACTTGAGACATTGCGCCATTAGTTTATGAGCTGTTTTACCCCTCGTATTGGCCGTTCATTGAAGAGTTTGTTTGCCCTGTTAATTCCTGTGCTGCACTATGCGTTTACGTTGCTATTTGTTTGCCTCGCATCATTACGTTGGCTACCAATTGTTAATTGTATACTTTGATCATGTTCACATATTAAATTCCATGTTTTGTGGACTTAATTAAGCCTGTTGCCTTTTTTCTTCCCGGCCCAAGCACGAATCCGGTTCGGTTAATTGGTTGTTGAGGTGTGTGGACAGAGGGGGTGAGCGAGTATAGTGGGATTACGTGAAGCATTTCGAACGGAGTCGTAACGTAGTTGTGGTACTTGTGAAGTGTTGCGGTGTAGAACCGCCTCCCCGTTTGCGCGAAGTAGGGACATCTCACCATTCCGGAATTCACTTCAGCGAGTTCCAAATCAGATTTATCCATCGCAACTTGCATTCCGCATGCCACGAAGTAACTGTAGGGTGTTAGTCCCAACAGCACCGTGGGATTTTTAATTTACCTGGCAAAAGTGTGAATTGGCAAACCGCATAAAAAACTTTTTCAATATTAAGAGATATTTTACCACGTTTTCCAGCTTAACAAGAGTGTCAGTAATTATTCGTGAAAGAGTCGGGACGGTGACGTTTGTGAGCTTAGTGGAGAGAAAACCATGTTTCGGGAGGCCTACCATGGTAATGAGGACGGCATTTTTCTGTAAGGCAATAGGCTTAATTCTTTTAAAAAAAGAAGTGGTAATATGTTCAGGACAGATAGATCTGGAGCTGCTCAGAATCACTATCGCAAGCAAATCTCTGTTCTTCCTGCAAATGTATCGAAAATTTGGTGAAGGAAGCGCCTGTATAATGTAGCGAACGCCGAACGGGTAAGTTTGGATGAGGAAACCATAAATACGAAATATATACTAAAATGCTGTCCTGTATCTCTACTAGCATGTTAAGTTGGAAAGAGTCTTCCGGAGTTTATCAGGACAACGCCACGATAAATTCATAAAGGGTTTCAAAAAATGTGTTTGTTATGGCGTCATTTTCAGCTTACCTACCTCAGGTATGCTGCCCACTGTTCCCGGCTGCGCCTTCTATCGCGAATTCTTTCATGCGTATGTGTACATCGATCATTATAGTTCATTTTGAAATGGTCATCAAGGTAGTAGCGTGGGCAAGTGACGAATCTTCGCAGTCGTGGAGAAATAGTCTTTCTACTAGATTTCGTCGATACATTGTCGTCGGTGAAAGTTTTGAATGTGCGAGAGTATTGCCATCTCGGTGCTCGGTTGACATGGCAACTGAAGGCTGAAGTAGGCCGCACATGCTGTCCGAATCTATACTCATTGGGCGACGGTCCACGCAAATACGTCACGTGCATATTTTCGTTCCGAAAGTATATATATATATATATATATATATATATATATATATATATATATATATATACACTCACACACACACACACATACACTCTCCCTCCCGCCTGCCCGTCGAAAATTCCCAGCCCCCCCCGAAAAAAATTTCTGGCTACGCCACTGCCACCCAGGTGTACATTTGGGCACTACCCTACATGAAGCCTTGGGTTTTAGGGAGAACAACGGAAAGCTGAACATACCCGCGATTGAAATAAGTAAGAGATGGTTAGAATACTGGCGGCAGAAAACCAGAGAGAACGGACAAAAATAATTTTAAGGAAAATAAGGACTTTCTGCCATAAGGGGGCAGAGAACTGGGCTATGAATTTACGTTTTTGGCTATAGCATGATCGATTTAATTGAAGTGGATTTAAAAGGCATGAGGACAACTTAAAGAGAGAGGGAAAAAAAAAGTTCTTAAATTTTTTTACGAGCCTGGTGGCGCACATGTCACCGCCCCGTTACAAATGGGACGCTCATAGCATCCATCCATCCATCCATCCACGTTGGGTGGTGGTTCTTTTTTAACACCAGATGCACATAGTTGTCTGCTATTTTTCAACTAGGTTGTTTAAAAAAAAATGAAATGTTGCCAGCTCTGAACACGGCAGTCCATGGTGGCAAAAAATGCCCGGTACAGCTCGTGGAAACGGGTGCCGAAGCCAAGCAAGTGGGTTAATGTGGTCTATCAAAAGCAGTTTGTTTTTGCAAGTATGCTTCTGTACCACATATACAATACGGCAAACCTCAATATAACGAATTAAATGAAAAATGGTGTTTTCATTAGAACAATGTTCAGTGGTGGAACCGCCACTTCATCCTTTGGCGCATGTCCTGGCACAGGAGAAGAAAAGTGATTTGGCGCAGTAGCAAGCACTTCTGGTGCAATTTAAAACGCACTTCTGCTTACTATAAAAGCGATCAGTTGTACAGAAGGGTTTCCATGAGGTTTACTTTACAAGTGCGATGAAGAGAGAGGCGACGCACATAGTGTGCTACAGCAGGGTTCGTCACCTCTGCGATACACACAGATGGCACCACACACATATCGTCAACAAATGCGTGTTTGTTGGTGAACAAATCCAGGATGGAACACTGACAGTCATGGCATCCGAAGAAGCACTCAACAGATTGACTGAATAAGCGCACCTGCACAGACATGACATCATGTATTGCATCAAAGGAAGTGTTGCTTGGAAACACCCTCTTATCTATAATTAGGTTTTAATCTGGTCAACTTTATTTTCGTGTCTTTGCAATTTTGCATTCAAAGCATTTTTGCATCTTTCCTTCTCTGATACTGAGAGCGCAGCCACAAGCTAACACATGATGTTGAGCTCAGCAGTGCAACCAGGTCGTGTCTATGGATCATGAACTTTAGGGTGCACTGATAGGGTGCAAGTGCGAAATGTCATTGCGGAGCTCTGTTGCAATATCCGGACATGAGATATAAATACTTGAATATGTAACTGTAGAACACATTGAGGGTAGTGACAAACACTCGCACACAGCTCTTGTTTTCCCTCTAAACGGCTCCCACGCACTCGCTCCGAGCCTGATCCATACCCACACGAGCAGCAACGCAGATGGTACTATGACATAATATATATATATATATATATGTTTGAAACATGCAGAAGCAGAAATGTGCCCACTAATACTATCTAAAACTATCAATGAAAAGATCGCAAAATACGATTTAGAACAGGGAATGTCGCAGGATCCAACGTTTCGACAAGTAGATTTGTCTTCATCAGGGCGGCGACTGCCTTCTCCAGAGTTTGTTTATGCACACCTTTGCACGCTCTCCCCCATCCTCAGAAAGAGAGAAGAGCAGCACGTGCGAACAATAACAAAAAAAAAGGGGGGGTAGGGTGTAGGGGAAGTTGGGTGACAGGTGTTAGTGTGATTAATATAAATGGCAAGAGCGAAAGCTTCCAAAGAATTCGCTCCTTGTACATATCTTGGAAATGCATTGTGTGCACAGTGCTAGAAAGCAGGATGAAAAAAGGAATACACACGATCGGAACAGGAGTTGCTCCTATGGCATGTGTCCCCCTCTCCACCCCTCACCACTTGCACCGGTACCCACCCGCAGTGCATTTCACCGAAAGCTTGTGGCTAGAAAAAGGTAACTACACTGCTTAACGCCGTTGTTCTCGTTGAACTGGTTGGCAGATCCGCACCTGAAAGTACAGTCGAACCTCGTTAATTCAAAGTTGCATAATTCGAACCAACGGACAATTCAAACTGGCCTGTAGGTCCCGGCAAAGTTACATGTACTTGAATGGGGAAAAACTCTCCTTAAAGGAGTACTGCCATGAAAATTTTCAGTTGGCGTTTTTTTGCATGAAATGAAAGGCCAAGCCCTCCAGAGCCCAGAAAACGTACTGGTAAGCGTGAGCGTGCCATGAAAATTTATTTACAGCATGCCTTTAAAAGCTGGTTTCTGTTCCTACTGTAGCCTGACGTCACGACACAGTATGTGCATAGTAATGAGCCCCTTGTGTCATGCTCCCGCAAAAAACTGTGACTTTTTCGCCCAGTGGTCTCTCGCGCACAGTGCCTGCAGCAAGTGCGGGGTCAACGATGACAAAATTTTGTATAGCGACTCTGCGATGACAGCAAATACTGCGGCACAGTGCAAGACGCAACGTGCAGCACGCACGGTGGGTGTCGGCGTGGCTCCGGAGCCCGCGATAAGCTAAAGTGGCCTCCGAGACCTCCGTGGCATTTCAGGGGCAAAATGCCGGCACCATAGCGAGCTTGACATTCAATTATATGTGGGCACACATGACGATAGAGGGGAATTCGACTTCGCTCGCTCGCTTCACGGGCACTCTTATCTACGGCGACTGAACGGCGAAAGCAGATGACCGCGTGTGACGTGCGAGCGGCCATTTTGCATGTTTTTGTACCTGACGTCATCACAACTTGCCATACTGCTGCATGAAGTCACGAAAATTTGTACTGTAGCCTGACATGACACTAGTGTCGGTGTCAGTAGGCAACACCATGTGAATGTTGACTTTGACGTCAAATTAAATTATCGTATGAGCATTTCCTGAGCTTAGCATTTGCTCAGAGCTGTCTACGCATACAGGAGAGTTGTATGGTGGAGTAAACTCAGCTTCGAAAATTTGTGTCGGTACTCCTTTAATTCAAACCTGAAACACGTGCCACAGTTAATTCGAACAAGATTGCCCGTCTGCGAAGACTACATTTCGTGAAATCCCAAGCCGATCGCCGAAGATTGATTCGTCAGCTACAGTAGCGTCGCAAACCCGTACCCAGCTGCTCGCTCCGCGGGTATTGGAAGACGCCATTAGCTGGCAGAAATCATGCCTCGCGTGCCTGCAAAGGCGCCCAGCGCCGTCGGTCTCCCTTTGCAACGCTCGTGAGGAAAGAGGGTATAACCGCATAATTTGCGCCCTTGCATAATTTGCACACCGCTGATATTTAGCCAGCATTAAAAAAATAAAAAATCCTATCACATTTTGCACTCGCCATCCTGCCTGAGCCAGCTCGCCGGCGCACTCACACGGACAGACCTTGGGCAGGCAAGCGCAGCAGGCCCGTCTCCGTCGCTCGGAGGGCACACGAGATAACAGGTCCATTCGATTCAGCCAAGGTTCCCTGCACCTTCTGCACCTTTTCGCGGTGCGCTGCACCACCGTCCTTGATTCCTCGCAGTACAACGGTGCCCACTGCACCTCCGACCTCGATTGTGGCAGGGTGCACTGCACCCTGCCACAATCGAGGCACCTTAGCTACACCCGGTGCAGCTAAGGTGCCGCCGCGGTGCCGTGCAGCTTTGAACCTCCTAGCTTGTGGGTGCAGCGTTTTGGTGCAGCCCCGCTAGCCCGTCAGGCGACGCGCTCAGACGACGGCGTCGGCTAGTCTAATGGAGATGGTTAGGATGTACGCCAAGGCGAAATCACAGCAAGTAATTCTGTGAAAGTGATAAATGTAGGACATTTTTCTCTGAACATGTGCACGATGAAGGCTTGTTTTCACGTTCACTTTTTTTTAAAAAAAATGGTAGGATGCTGATTGTATGCACTGATCGCGTCGTTCGTGTTGGCAAATGCATGGATGCGTATAATGAATATGAATGCGAACATAATATAAATATCATGTCTTGTTTCGCACGCCCACGCGCAGGTTTTGTTGCGATCACATGGCTGCCATGACAGCGCTGGTGCGCGCGCTATCTCGGCAGCCATAACCGGGCAGCTCGTAGACCCTTCCATGTTCTGCGCTCTCAACGTGAAGGGACTGCGAAAAGTGTCTATGGAGCAGCCGTATTCTCTTACACGAGCGTTTTGTAGTGTTACGTGAGATTGTGTCCAAAAGAGTTACCATATACCGCGCATATTACATTATATTACACGTTATTTCACATGTGTTCGCGAAATTTCCGTGTAATTTGCGCACCCCGGTTTTGGAGCTCTAAAATCGCGAAAAAAGTGTGCAAATTATGCGAGTAAATAAGGTAGCCCAGCGGAAACGGGCCACCGGGCGAGTGAAGCCGTTGCGGCTGTGCCACTGAGCTATGCCGCACATGCACAGTGGCATCTCCGCTCGCCCGCAAGCACGCTGCAAGACGAGACCGGTGGCGACAGCGTGGGAGTCACATTTAATAGGTCACATGTTTATAATGTTGGTATTGCGCGCTAGTACCGCCAATCAAGGGGACCCTCGCTAGTTCGAACTCCGGTTAATTCGAACAGATTTCCTGTCCCCTCAGAGTTCGAATTAACGAGGTTCGACTGTACGCTTTCTGGAAGAAACATTGTCAGCTTGTGCATACTTTAACCCTTTGTCGTCTTTGTTAACCTCCCACCGTATCTAATGGACTCAAGGGTTCCATCTGAAAGGTTTATGCCTGTAGCCTGGAGAGTATTGAACTTGTATATGAGATACGATTCCCTGTATTTTTCTGTCCCTCGGCGAGCGAAAGTTTCCCTGAAGTATGTAAAGTTTCAGTTCGTTGAAATTATGACCTGTCATATTAAAATGCTGCGCCACTGCCTTCGGCAGGTTATTCGCGGTGTCCGCACGGTGCCCGTTTAATCTAACATTAATTGGCTGCCCAGTTTTGCCGATGTATTGCTTGTGACAGAGTGAACATTCCAACATGTAAATGACGTTTGAACTAGTGCAAGTGAAACTTGATTTTATATGATGGACATGGTCACTGCCCGTGCTTTTAACTTTAAGATCATTTTGAATATGCTTGCAAGTCTTACATCTGGGACGGGAGCAAGTTATTACTCCGGCGGTGCGGTGGGGGTTTACTTTGGCATGTACTAACAGGTCCTTAAAGTTTCTATTACGGCAGTAGGCGACTCTTGGTATTCCCAGAAATGCTTTTCTAAGACGATCGTTGCTTGTTAGTATTGGATAGTATTTGCGAAGGATATTATTTGTTTGGAAGCGCATTGGAGCATTTCGTTATGAATACTAGCGGCTGGTTGGCCTGTGGCACGTATGATTCTTACCACAGTGGTTCTTATGCAAAGCCCCACCTACCACCTATAGACATCAGAATAGCTTCACTTTAATCCTGGTATGTTAAAAGATCCTCCAACGGTAAACACAGTGGTGCCACATGGGTTAAATTGACACCCAAATAAATCACAAGCAGTCCTATACAGCGGCACTACATCATACATCCGTCACAAAGAAAAGTGCATATGAAGAACTGGCGATAGGCCTCTGCGACCTAACATTTCCTCCCCTATGATGATGATGATATGACAGCGTGCTGTTAACGACAGGTGGTTTGGCTGAATGCATGTTCTGGCATAAGCTTGGCACAATTTTCTGCCAAAAGGCCGTCTCGGTGTAGCGCAAACATCCACACTTGGCTGAATTTGACACGATTGGCACAGCTGTTCCACCATTGAATGCTAAAAACATATATCTATAACGAAATATTAAATAAACGAAGCTATTTCACTGTAATGCAGCATTTGTTATAAAGAGGTTTGACTGTATACATCTAAAAAAAAAAAAAAGGACCACCACAATGGCTGTGCTTGACAGCATGCCCAATGTGGATAACTTTCTGGGCACACTGGTTAACCCATTCGCTGCCACCTGCAGCGTACATGGGCCTCCACTATCACAGGTCTTTTTTCACAAAGTGTATGCACAACATACTCAATATTCTTTGTGTCCCAAGTGCCTGGGCGAAATATTTGCTAGAAATTAATAAAAAGTCATTTGTTTACAGACACAAACATTCAAATTTTATGATGTGGAGTTCTTAAAACATCACACAAGATTTGAAAATTTCACAAGTGCTTCAATGTACAAAGTAGTGGTCATTGTGGTGTACGCTGAGTGATTATCATACCTCTCTCACTCCCTGCGGCTTTTAATTTCCTTTAGCCTTGCACGCATGGCAGTGCCTTGAAGAGACTGTCTAGCAAGATTTTAAGGGATCTGGTGCAGAAAATGAGCTTATTCCATCATTACAATGCCTGAAGGCGCACTGGAGGTAGTGCAGTAATGTGCACGCAGCACCATTTGTATCATGCACACAAAATAAAAACATAAATAGTGCATTCAAACAACTCGGGTAACTACTGTAAACTATCAGTGACACATCTAAGCATATTCAGACAAACCAACAAGTGCTCTCGTCTGTAACCAGCTTAAAGAACTACAAAGTGTGGCTGCCACGCAATTCGCCACCTTTGCAAGAATGTGACTGCAGGGATGCCCATCGATTTGCCTATTAGGCAGCGAATGGGGCAAGCTAGTAATAGCATGGCCACTGCCCCAACAAGCATTAAATGGCCATTATTGTTCAATATACAAAGCTTCTTAGTGGTCGATGATAGATGCTCCTCAACAATTCAAGGTGGAAGTTCCATAAGGTACACTAGTCTATTTTACATTACTTTCAAACTGTACATCTCTGCCTCAAAAGCATCAGAAAACACTTCACGTAGGAGTCTATCCCCTTTGCTCCCAGAGTCCTTCTACCCAATTCCTACATCTCCACCCCGCTGTGCTATTTTTCGCCCGGGAAAAGTTCCCCCTTCCTGTTAGTGGTTCAAAGTGGTGGCAGAGCATGTTGTCAGACAAGAACCAAATATATAAAAGGAAGAAGGCATGCATTCCACAACAATTGTAAACCACAAAAACAAAACAGTTCCTGAAGTCATAAACTAAGAATACATGCCCTGCACAGCGCACCTAGCTGAAATATAGATAGGGGAAAAAACAAGGGGGGGGGGGAGTAAATTCACCTGTAATGTCACACAGCACTGGATGAAGTCATCAAAGTTTATAGAGCCTTTCCCATCCCTATCAAACTTGACAAGCAGCATACTCATGGTTGGCTCACTAAGACGATAGCCTGCAAGACAACATGTGTAAACTTTTGTCAAATTCTTGAGAAATTTCTATCTTTATCAGAAAACTACAGCATTAAACAAGTCATACCTCATAAGAATTATGTTTTCCCTTTCTGTGTTCACAAGTGACGAAATAGTTCAAGTAAACATTCAACTTTTCTTTCCCCCTTATGGTGAAAAGACAGAGGGTTTCTTTCGTGAGAGAGAGAAAGAACTTCATTATTTGATTTGATTGATTGATTTCTGAGGTTCTACGTCCCAAAACCACAATATGATTATGAGTGACACCTCAGTGGAGGGCTCTGGAAATTTCGACCACCTGTGGTCCGTTAATGTGCACTGACATAGAGACCTTTATTATTTATCCTGCATGTTAGTGGGACAGGCAGGAGATTCTACCTATGTAGCAGTCAGAACATATTTTCTAGCAGCTTCTTCGGCCCAGTGGATTACCCAGAGCCGGCTGGCTTTTCAGGACAGAGCTAAGCAACAAAGCCTGTGCACCTGTCTGTGCACCACCTATGGGCGGCATTCCTATGGTATAGCCCAATGTAGCCCTTGATTCACAATTCTTACATCTATGTATATGTCTTGTGAATGTCTAGGTATATTAGATTCAAAACTGCATGTCCAAAACATCAGGCCCCTTCATCAATGTTTTGCACAAATGTCAACAAGTTATGCTAGATGCCCATCACCATGCATGTATACAAGTTTGTTTCACATTCTCACATCACTTCTGTATGCTAATTTTGACAACCAAATATTATGCCAGTAGTAATAAAATTTGGTGACATTTCCAATAGCGTAAGATAAATTGAATAATTTACAGCCTCAACTAACCAACAAACATTAATTGCTGAGGTTTTATGTGCCAAAATAATGGTAGGATTATAATACATGCCATAGTGGAAGGCTCTGGAAATTTCGACCACTTGGAGTTCTTTAATTTACATTGACATCACATAGTACGTTGGCATCTGGAATTTAACCTCCATCGAAAAGTGACCACAGCAACAGAGACTGAACCCGTGTCTTTCAGGTCAGCAGCTAAGAACCGTAACCAGTATACAACAGTGGCAGCTAATAGACACAAGAGTAACATTATAGCAGTCTATAAAGCTACTCATTGCCTCACATAACATACCAGTACCATATTATTAGCAGCTTTGAAGCTACAAAACTCAATGGACTTGCAAAATAACACTAAAAGGTAGGTTCAGACAGATGCACCTAAGTAGAATATGTGGAAGTACACACCAAACCTGGTGAGAGCCTCAGTGAGTTCGCCTTTGTCTATGGCACCAGACCGGTCTTTGTCAAAGCTCTGGAAGCAGTTGAGCCAGTTGGTAATGTAATTCCAGAGAGAGACAAATTCGTCGAAGTTGACTGTGCCAGTTCGGCTGCGGTCAAACATGCCTGGTGAACGAAACATGTCTGTGTTGGAGGAAGAGGACAGCACACATGATGATGATAATGAAGAGGAAGTAGAATGGTGAGGAATGCGCCGCAAAAGTTGGTACCTTTGCATTGCCTACGTGCACAGAAAGTCATGGCACAGCACAGAACACTAAGGCAGAAGGACACACAACCACTGCAAATACCTGAACAAAGTGTCCGGACATAACTATTATTACAGATAAGAAGCAAAACAAAATAATTTCCGAATATGCCTCCACTGTTAAAAAGAATAGAAATGCTTTATGACCTCCTATGTACAAACATATGCACCAGCAGTACCCATGTGCTGTGAAGTGCACAAGGAGCACCATCTACCACAAGCATGTTGTTAAAATGTTGGAAACTTCCAGATACGACAAAAAAGAAAATTTGTCCAGGCACAGCTCAAGAGTGTCCCCATTAATGTAAAGGGTCACACCACTGCTGGACATGAATTTTTCTTTTATTTAGTAGGACAGACTGCTCGGCTAGTTGGTTATGCATCATGAAAAGTTTAACTTAGCGCGATTTACCCAGACAAAAGAAGAAACGAAAAAGACAGGACGGGTGCTACTAACAACTGTTTATGGTGAAGGTACCCACCGACGTATATATGCATCTTAAAGGGACACTGAACCACTTTTTAAAAAAAACGAGATTATGGTGTCATGATACGTAATTTCGTGCGGCGAACTCGAAAATCAAGTCGAAAATTTGCATAAACCAACGCAAATAGCTTTATTTTGCCGAAAACAAGCAACAGGCGCCGCGGCCCCCATCGCGAGTCTCGCCGCCGCTGTGATTGGTCGAAGCTCCATGACGTCATCGTCAGGAAGGTGACGACAGCTGACTGCGCTCGCCGGCAGGCAATGCCGTGTTTACCTGTTGAAATCGTGTAGTTTCTGTTAGTATGGCGAACTGTGAAAGTCGGAACGAGTTCTCTGTACATCCGTACATGTTCGAGCCGGTCGCTACTGTAAGGGCGTCGACTGAAGCGGCACAGGAAAGAGAGTCCCAACCAGCCACCTCCACCCGCGTCGGAAAAATAGACTGGTACATATAAGATGCATGTCAGTGCTTAATTGCACTCTAGTAAACTGTTACAAATGATACGTTCATCCGTGGATATCAAATTCGATAAGAAACAGCAGCATCGGCACTCGCTTTTAGCCGCGTATTGGCACGGTCCGCGCTACGCGCGGGCATGCCATCGTGCAGAGACATCAGCTGTTCGTGCTCGCAGTCAGTATCGTACTTCGCAGCGGGCAAGGCGCACGCGAAGAGTCAGTATGCTACCGCGAGGAACAAAAAAAAAAAAAAAAAGCCAGACGAGTGCCGCTCTTGCCGCAATGGTGACATGAGCTCTGAACTGCGCTGAAAAATTGCGCAAGGATAGTTTGGCTCATATATTGCAGTTGTGCTTTTTATAATGCCGTCGCTTTTTCTAAATTCTGCCCAGTACTACAATGATGGTGTGTTAAAATGGAAACGGTATATTAGCTGCGTTAGAAGCATGCGACTGTCGTGTAGAGTAGCTGATTTCGATGCTGCGTACTGATATCTGTGTACACGTGTTTTCACCATATATGTGCTCATGCACGCACTGCGTGCAAATGGGGAAAGAGGAGGAGGACTGCTGCTGCTGCTGCCTCGAAATTCGGCAGATTCGCGACCGCAAGAAACAACGGAGGTGCATCACAAAAAAAAAAAAAAAATTAAAAATGTGTGCCTCGACAAGGACGTGTTAGAAGTGGCCCTGCAGCAGAATGGCACGCCAGCGGAATCCCAGTGACTGCATGAGAGCCGGGCTTCGTACGTAGTCGTTGTCACGAAAGTGCTTGGAGCACAGCACGCTTGATCTCGTCGGTTTGAAGTCTTTTCTTTTAACTGCAGCGGCCCATTTTGCAGCCATCTTCTGATACCGAGGGAACTTGTGAAAAGCGACCTCATCGCGACCGTAAGTGCTGCGGCAGCCATATGCTGCGCAGTAACTCGGCATCGCGAGTCCACTTCAACCTTGCACAAACACAGCTAGTGAATGTCGGATGGCGAAAATCTCTAATCAGAAGAAGAGAACGGTGCAATGGCAAGAAACCCCTACGAACTGGCAGATCTGATGCTTCACTAGGCGGCAGATCGCAGCAGAAACAAGGCACAACCCCGAAGTAAACAAGCTGAGCTGACTGAGCGACACAGGCGGCCCGGCGGCTCGACCCTGACGATGACGTCACCTCCCCACGTGTCTAGCTCTCCCATGCTCCGCCCCTGCGCGCGCGCGCGCCGGGGGGGCGTTCCCACGATCAAAGTTTGCTCGCTTATAGCGCCGTTGTTTAATCTAACATCGCGAAAAAAACCTCCGTAGGCATGTTGTAAGAGGTCGCGGATACTGAATTCGCAATAAATTCGCGAATTCAAAACCCGTTCAGTGTCCCTTTAACGCATTCGCAATAAATCCTTCAAGGAAGAGCCGAGGAATCAATAGACTAACAAGCATAAATCAGGCAATGGTCTGCATGACAAGAAATTCAGAATGCAAACTTGTCAAAGCCACACTAATACAGATAAGCTCGTTTTTCTTTTATCACAAGAAATTTAAATATGCCCCATGTTGCACTAAGTGCAAAATTGACCACTTCCATGGCGCATGCGCGCAGTGTGTGTGAGCGATGATTTTGTCTGTGCATCAGCTTAGGCACAGCTAGTACCACCTATGAGGGAAGTGACCACACGAAGGCAGCGAAAAAAAAGAAAAGGATTGAGGTACTGTAAAGTTTCCAGCAACTTTAGCTGTGACATGCTACTACCTGCCCTAGTCACAACCTACTTTCGTTACCTGCCCTAGTGGCGCATAAATTCTTCCCAGTGACTAGCATGCGTGAATTATACCAGGTGTGTGAACATGTAAAAAAGAAAGGGGGCGGGGAAGAACCCCAAGGTCATGATGCACGTTGACGTAGCTTCTTTCCTCCTCCCTGTGCAGCTTCCGGAGTGCTCTTAAGTGCATGAAAGGGAGAAAGCACTACAATCCCGGGGGAAATCAAACTCAGCTGATACTTCAAGGATTTGAAAAACTTTCACGCAAGCAATTGTCAAGGCACCGATCAAAGTGAGGTCATCTGAGGATTATTTGGAAAAGTGTCAAGAGGCTCCTTTAAGGGCACATTCACGTTAGCGGCAAGACAGCTTGTCGTGCGCCGTTTGACATTCTCACAAAGATGTGCGCGGCCGTTTTCACTGGTGCATATCAAGACTTCCTTGCCGCTCGGAGAATCGGTTGGCGAGCCTTTTTCGAGACGTTCTCCAGCTGCTGCGTGCCAACGTGGCCAATCAGTAATGGAGGATTGGTTGCCATGGCTATGCTGGCTCGCACCTGCAGCCACCTCATGAGCGAAAAGCAAATGCCACTGTCTCACCTCGTTGTCTGCTTCACGCAGTTGTTTATGCTGGCTGTATCAGCCTTTTCCCATGGAGCCATTTCTAGGTCACCGAATTAAAACTTGGCGTAACAGGTAAGCATGCGTTGCCTGCACTACGAAAGCACTCAATGTACATTGCTCAGCGACTGAAATGGGATCCTCGCAATGCGTGATGGCCTGTACATATTGTGCTGCTAGAGTGTGCTGGGTGGTCACCGAGGAAGCAAACTGAATCACAATGAGTGGAAAAGGCTTTGGCATTCATTTAATACCACTAGTCACATCAGCGTCCCCAACATGAAGTGGTGACACAATAAGCATCGAGAGCCTTCTGCTCCATGTATTGCGGGCAGAAACAATGCATGTGTGTGTGTTACTTTTTCACGACATCAAGCTTTTTAAGGACGGCCATGGTGGTGTAGCAGGAAGCATGCCAAGATCAAGAGACTAGCAGTTGTTAGCATGTCATTTGCATAGTTGCCTGTACGAGCCATGGCAGTAGTTTTGTTTGATAACATGTGAGACAACAATGCATTCCTGTGGAAACAAGATAGCCTAGGCTGACCGGCAGATGATGAGCAGACGACACAAGAGGCGTGAGAAGTCTTGCCCATGCACACACAGCAAGCATGCGAGGTTGAATGGTGTCACATGATTGCTGTGCCGGCGGAGCTTGCCATGCACCTTGAACACCTCTCGCAGAGCTGACATTCTACGGCACCAGAGAACGGCGCACTGCTGCGGCAAGCTTGCTGCTACCGTGAACGTGCCTTAAAAGGTGATATAGTTGTTTGACCAACTCTCAAGGAACTGACAGCCACTAGAATTAGTGGGTCAACGTTTATCTATTGTGAAGAAACAAACACCTCTCGCAGAGCTGACATTCTACGGCACCAGAGAACGGCGCACTGCTGCGGCAAGCTTGCTGCTAGCGTGAACGTGCCTTAAAAGGTGATATAGTTGTTTGACCAACTCTCAAGGAACTGACAGCCACTAGAATTAGTGGGTCAACGTTTATCTATTGTGAAGAAACAAAATAGTTTTGTGAGTCGCTCCTTTAAAAACTCATGGACAGGATAAAGAAACAGAAAGTAAAGGTTGTACTCAGCAAGCCCATGGACAGGTTTACCACATAAAAACAAATTTTGGGGTCTTATGTATGAAAGGCATGACATCATT
The DNA here is from genome assembly GCA_013339685.2 of Hyalomma asiaticum. Classification (NCBI taxonomy): domain Eukaryota; kingdom Metazoa; phylum Arthropoda; class Arachnida; order Ixodida; family Ixodidae; genus Hyalomma; species Hyalomma asiaticum. Next base: position 228,673,563 of record CM023481.1, read on the forward strand.
ATGAGGCATGCCATAGCTTGATAACCCAGATTAATTTTATGTGCTTGGGGTTCTTTAACATGAACCTAAAATGTTCAACACATAAGACATGCTCACCTAGTGTTCATATGTGTGTGTGCCCATCTGCTGTTGCTTTGCATTAAAACAAAAGAGCTCAAGTCAATACATTCTGCCAGCAGAGGTATAATTGTGACAACACATATTCCTTTACTGGCTAATTTCTGTACCAAGACAAACATGTTCATCTAATCAGCCACCCTATGCACTAAGGACCTTATTGCTGTGCAGCTCCTTAAAATACACTAATAGTTTAAAGCAGTCACAGTGAATGCATGGCCTGGTTTCTATACAACGAAGCTGATGGTTTACACTGTAACAGCATTGGTATATGGCTACCTGTTAATGTTTGACATTTCCAAGTTTTGTCAAATGGAAGCAAATCATGCTGTCTTGGCAGGTGGTGTCGATGACATCACACTGTGTAGCAAAGCATTTTCTACCATTCTGTAAAGCATAGACTCCGATAGTTTGCTGATTTTCGTCTTTACAAGAGATAGGCTGATACTCGTTAACAATGTACAACAGTCAGGCCTTGTGGTAATGAAGTTGCATTTGATGTGACCACAGCTTTGTTATATTCATAGTAAACATACAGAATATGTCACACTGTGACAGCAGTGATACAATTTTTAGCAAAATCATTACATCCTGTACTTTGCTGTGTCTGTGTTTATTCTATTGCGGTTCAGCTGTTGTTTTTAACACTGCATGTGCATTTAGGCCAAAATGCACTGAACAAAAGCTGCCCAAACAGTCATATCTACTTCAAAAATCAGAAAAAGTGGTTGTGACTGCTGTGCTTTCAAGGTGGAATGTCTACCACTTTCATGCTCAGTCTATACCAAAAGCAGCCCCATGCAGTTTCTGAACACCACTGAGGCAAGCAAATGCTACATTTCAAGTCGCACATCCCAGAGATGTAAGAAAATACAAAATTAAGCAGATGTCACAGCCAAGGTCTTACATCACCAACACCATAATTCTTGTTACATAGTTAAATATTGAAAAAGACACAGGTGTCTTCGGAGCGATAACAGGTACATAAGTGACAGATGCTAACTTTAATCTATCTTTATTTGTGGCTTTTTCAGCATATACATACACACAGGTGCAGTTCAGTATGACCAAGTACAATCTCACCATCGTTTAACATCAAGAAACATCACAAAAACCATTCCAACAACTTTATTTCCACCTTCCTAAGATTAAGAGATGCTTCACTCATACTCTCATGGCCCCTCTTCGCAATACATATATGTTTGGAAAAGCATGCCATTAATGCTTCCAGTCAAAACACATTACAGCAACAGATCCCCTTTGGGATGCACAGATAACTTATCTAGCTTCGGTTGGCAAGGGTTTTCTTACCTTCACTGGCACTCATTTTGAGAAACAGTGATGCAGCACGGAGATGCAAAAGCACTGCAGCACCGTTTGGCCACAAATACTCCTGATAGCTCAAGTACAGTTGTACCTTGACGCCTGCCTAGAATCTTAATCTCCTTCAGTTTAGGTTCACAAGCACTGAGCCTTGCACAATGGTTGGCTAGATTTGTCCCTCCATTCGTAATCGCTTGTATGTGTTCCACTGCTCAGTCCTTAATGCAATGACCCGCCTGGCCTATGTATGTGTTTTCTTATCTTTGTGAGTGTTGGTTCTATGCTTATCATCCCCCTGAAGCAATGCACCTCCTTACCCAATATCAAGGTTTGTTAAATGGAGGTTTAAGTACAGCTTTGTTTTGGTTCTTGCAAGGCAACCCAGTGGTCTAGGCCACCCTCCCTTGAACAACACAATGAATGATAAGCATTATCCAAGGAGTGTATCAAACAATACAAATCCCACAACCATGCCAGACATCCTACCCATTTGGCCACAGCGTAGTACAGTCGACTCTCGGTACAACGAACGCCGCTTCAACGAAATTTCCGGTACAACGAAAAATTCTCGGATCCCCGTCAGCGGTCCATAGGAGTCAATGCATAAATATACTCGCCACAACGAACACATTCTTTTGTACCGTTTCGCTTCAACGAAATTTGGCGATGCAATTGCAGTCTCGAAAATTCAATTTGCTATGCAGTAAGCACAATCCAATAGATTTTGATGCATTTCAGAAGACAAAAATGCGTCTACAAAGTCGAAATCGCGTGTTGGCACCACCAGAAATGGCCGCTGTTGATTGCGTGGTTGATTACCAATGTCTACTGATGCCGCCTACCGATGCCCGTCGAGATAGCGCGCGCGACCGCCCTTCTCCCACCGGCGCCCCTTTTGGTCCTTTGCCTGACGAAAGAAGGGCTGTGCGTTTCCTCTCTGCTTGAGAAGCAAGCGACGGCAGCCATCAAACGCGCGGTGCGATGTTATCGCATTGTTCAGTTCGTTCGGCGGAGACGGCCGGGTCGTTTCATCTCTGCTTCAGCCGTGTTCGTCCCCAGCGTTAGCGCGCTTTTACTCGCGCGTAGACATACGATGCGTAGAACATACGATGCGTAGGCGGTGTTATCGAGTTGAACTTTGTACAGAAAAACGGCTACTGCAAAAACCCGCTAACAGTGTCTATATCATTGCAATAACTCCTCCACCAGGATCGACAACTTTATTTTTTATGGTCCAAGCACCCCCCCCCTTGTTACTCGAATCTAACTGCACCTTTTTTCCGATAAAACGCGTCCAAAAATCGTATGCGTGTTAGAATCGAGTGCGAACGAACGACAACGTTACCATGTCGCCGTCGGCATCAAAATCGGCCGCCTCCTACGTGCTTCGGGCACTGTCGAACAGTCACCGGCGAAAAACGAACTAGCGACGCGGCGGTCTTTGGCGCGCATAGTTTCTGTAGTCCCCATGTCGCCGCACATGATGCGTAGGCCTGCGCACATGATGCGTAGACCGAAGATACCGCACCGGCTTGGCCGTCTTGCGGCCAGTCAAAGTCGCTACGTCGCCGATGCAATCTCTGAGACGCCCAGCCGCAGCAGCTTTCGGTAGCGTTCGCGGGCGGCCGTAACGGGGTAAAAGACGCTTCTCATCAGCGCACGCAAAACGGCTCATCATCGCATTTCTCCCTCATATCTGTGCTGAGCCTGAGCCTCTCAGTCGTGCGCGCTGCATGACGTCCGAGATTGCATCGCGGCAATCTCTGAGACCACGCCCCTGCGCAGCACACATGGCAGCACGCGGCAGCGAGCCTGAGGGAACTGCGACAGCATGGAGGAACGCAGCTCTGCGAGTAAATGATGTTACTGCCGCTTGCACCCCGGCAACGTGCGGCAGTTTTGTCGGGACGCAGGAGTTATGAATCGGCGCGCCAAACGTCTTCGAGACGACGCGGATCAAGTGAAGCGGGAAAGCCACACCACGGCCGTTCGAGGGACTGCAGGGGTCCAAAGTCGACGGTCTGTTTATTATGCGAGTCCGCTCATTACGCGAGTGCGACATTTGTTTTTATGAATGTGAGAAGGTTGATTACTAAGGACTTTTTTTTTTTTTTCAAGGGTGCGCGTTACAATCCGTGTTTCACTTTTTTTGGTCCCGGGAAACGGGTGCGCGTTACTATCGAGGGCGCAGTAGAATCGAGTAAATACATAAATCTCCCGGATTATGTTTCTCCAAATTTGACAGGTATGGTTTCAGTACTCGCGGTTTCTGAACCCTTCTGACTACCGCCGTGACGCCGCGTGCCGCGTGCAAGATTGAGGCATAAAAGTTTCATTGTTCTATTAGCTCAGGTCAGTTATATTTTTTCGATTTCACTACAATGAAATTTTCGCTTCAACGAAATTTTTCCCGCGCACCGTCAATTTCGTTGTAGCGAGAGTCGACTGTAAATAAATTCAGTAGGAGTGTGTGAATATTCGAAATTTTAATAGTTCTATAATAGCATTTCCTATTCAATTTGATTCACACTTTTACTATTCAAACTTGGCAATTAAGGAAACAAAAAAGTGGTATGTCTCATAACAAGTGGCCCATTCCCGCAGGTAGTGTGCTTTGCCGCATAACATGCGAAACTAGCACTCGTGTACAGTGGCGAAGCTAACACATGCACTGCGCTGAAGCTAACGCTCGTGTACAGTACTGCCACGAAGTTAACACACACGTACTGCAGCGAAGTTAACACTCGCACGCTATGGCGAAGTTAACACCCATGCAGAGCAGCAAAGCTAACACTCGGGTACAGTGATGAAGCTAACACTTGTGTACTGGGGCGAATTTAATGCTAGCATAGTGCAGCGAAGTTAGCTCAGCTTTCTGTTGTACAGTTCTCTGTTGGACTGTTCTTCAGGACTTTGGAATGACACTGTGCGAATACACTAGTCAAGCAATAAACTTTTTTGCCCATGTTTAACGGTACATTTCTCCATAATTAATATGGTATTATTAAAAGATATTCAAAAATTATTTGAAAAATATTCTATTCAATTTGCACTTGAACATAAATATTTCAATTCGCTTAGCACTAAATATCTTGCTAGTATTTGCACAGCTCTAAAATTCAGTAAAAATCTCAGTAAACTCAGTAATATGTCCCAACTCATAAGATTAACTGAAAAGCTAAATGTTTAAATAACATGTATAGTTAACCGGTCCAAGCCTGCAAGCAAGCACAAGCAATGAATAAATGGTAAAGACCTTACCTATCATCATTCGCACTGTTTCAGGATTGAATGGCTTCCAAGTCCCTATCAAAGATGAAAACAGGGTCTTTGCAAATCAAATTAGTACAGTACAATGCTGCTGACATTCGTGTTGTATGCCCTGAGCATCACAGTACACACAAGGGCAGTTAACCTATACATGCATGTCCAAATGTACAATGTACATACACACCCGCTGTATTCAAAGCATAGTGTGCTATAGACTTTCTGTGCATGCTCAATCACGGCATCCTCCATACTTTTGAGCCACCACAACAATTTCATGTTACTTGGCTATCCTTTCCCTTTGCTTCCACAACAAAACAGCCAACTGCACTGAATTTAGCATTAATTAAAATATCTGTTGTAAGGTGGACTGTTGACCAAAATTTACGGATATTTTGTCCTTAATAACCTAGCATGTCAGTTACAAAAGAGCATCAAATAATGAGAATGACAGGGCAGCAAACCGTGGGAGTAATGCTTTCTTTATACCCAACCATCTCTCATAAAGTGGCTCAACTCTACACACACACACACACACACACACACACACACACACACACACACACACACACACACACACACACACACACACACACACACACACACACACACACACACACACACACACACACACACACACACAGCAACTATTTTTTATCATACAGTAAAAGTAAACTCCCAGTGATATCGCTAGTAATAAATGCCAGTGAGGTGTGCTCGATGCAATTCGCACTGTCTGCGAACTATAGGTGGCGTGCAAGTCGAACCAAGATGGCTGTCTAGAGGAGGATAGACTATCCGAATGCCTGGAATCCGAATGTCTGCCGTTTGGTGCATGTCGTGCAGAGGCTTCAATGGGTTTTTCACCATTTCCAACACAAATTAGCTTCTTTTGCGAAGCCGATTTCATTAGTGACCATTTTGAAAGCTTCTGTAAAGGCAGAGCTGTTGACAGCAGCCTCTTACGTGGTGTCCACAAGTTGGACTTTGCACAGCACGAAGTCGTCTCAGTGAAATGACAGAACTTCGACCAAAAACTGTAAAAGTCACTTGCGGATCCACAGAGGTGCCGTGCCCTCCTTTGCGTGTATCGTGAAGACACTCTCAGGATCCGCTGAAAATGCACACAAACTGCTTGGTATCACACGGATGCAGCTTGCCACTGTAGATTGCAACCGACTGGGTGATATTTTTTTGAACGCTATTGTCTGCACAGTGCAGCTGCCAAAGTGAGTAAATATCGGCGTGACATGGGTGCATTTGATAGCGACTGGGCTCAATCAGGGTTACATTTCTTAATCACAATCAACGGTGGTTGCTGCCACATGGTCAAACCTCATCGTGATAGAGTTTAGCGCTGGCGTCAGCCAAATCGGGAGCTCGGAGCCGAATCGTGATGCAGAGGTGGCAATCGTCTTGAGATCACTGTATCATGCTTGACCACGATCAACAGTGAGAGCATACCAGCACCTGTTCCAGATAGAGCCTAAACAGGATTGGCCCAGATCGAGATAAAAAATGCCCGTTTGGCACCGATGTGAGTCAATGTCAGCACTGATAGAAATATAAACATTCGTTGGTGTGTGCGACTGTGTGTAATATGCGAAAAAATGCAAATGCCATGCAAACAAGCAACTTTGCAGCTTTCAGTGGTTCGCAGACTTCTCTTACATTTAACTGCTGTGTTGCTACGCTAGCAGGTGCCGCGCATCTACAGAAATGGCCTTCTCACTATAAATGCGACGTACAGCCTGACCACTGTGCGGTTTAGCCAAAAAGCAAAAGCGATTTCCACCTACCCATATTGCTCCAGAAGAAATTACCGGGAGTGAAATGTACGCTGCACACACTCATTGGTGGCATCACAAGCTTTCCGATGCGAAACCTCACTATCCATTCCTTCTTTCGCAGCGGATCTTGCAGGAAGGAATGCTGGATTATTTCATTGTGAACAGCTCGATTTGTGCACTGGGGCATGCAGCACATGCGGTTATGTAATGTTGTGCTTTTTGGGCATCACACGCAAATACGGACACAAAGGTGCAACGGTGACAGACAGTACAGCGCGTTGTCTGCCTATCCTCCTCGGGGCATTTCTGTCATGTGCGTGGGGCGGCGTGACCAGTCTACGGCCACTGCGAATTTCTTAAGTTCAGTGAAACGTTCCTCATCTGACCACTTGATGCACAGGCAAACCCGCTTTCTCTCACTTTCCACTTTGCCTAGCATTAATCGACGCACTTTTTCTAGCATTCATTTATGTTCCAATCAGATGTCAGGCCTCATGGCATGACCAGAATAACCCATTCAGGTGCAAATAATGCAACTGACTGTAAATGCATAAAACTTACAGAACTTCATTCTAACATACCCCACAGTCTATTGCAAGAATGAGAAGGTGGAAATATGATGGTTTGTGCATTTTGAGCAATCAATTTTAATTATACTCTAATTAAAGTTTACTTGTTACAAAGTCTGTAATTTTCTATATTTTATTAATATAATGAAATCTCAGCCTCAAAATACATGGCCAATCATTGTATCGCTCATACCCACTTTAAGGAAGTAAAAGTTGTAGTTTTAGAATGCCTCCCGGAAGGCAGTGTGTCGAATGACTAGTCTAATAAGGCAGTGTCTTTCATAAAATCATCCTCTGGGGCAATATGCAGAAGATAAAGTTAAATGAGTGCTAGTTTTTAACCCAGGAAGACTGTACAAACGTGCAAATCATATTAGAAGCCGGTTAAAGTAACACTCAATGCATGGTGCGTCATGATAAAGGACAGCTGAGGTTCATAAATGTACACACAGCAGCAAGAGGGCATGGAAGTCTGAGGACCTTTGTTTTGATTTGACTTATGACAGGAAACCCAATGCACATGGGCAGTCCATGGAGTTCTCAGACTATGCCTGTACACAGCTGTACGTCAGCATAGGAAAAAGAGTGTTACACAGGCATATTTTAATTTTAGGGCTAACACCTTGGTACTTCATAACCTTTGAAAGTCCACATATTCTCTTTCTGAGTACTGTTTCTCACTGAACTTCATTACTATAAATATTATATCACCCAACACATTTTTAGACCTTGAACCAGTCTGTGCTACCAACATTACCGAGAAAGGAGTCAAGGAAACAAAGTGCCCAACTGTAATTTCCACTACTTCAATAAGCATTTGACGTGCTAATTCCAAAATATTTTCATGCAATATTCAGTGTGCATTTAATAATGCCACTTGAAATCCTAGAGTTTTTGTGCTCCCGAAACAACCATGCGGCAGCACAGGCTATCATAGGCACTATTTAATAGTGCAAGAGAGATCAATATTTTTGACCAGAATGAAAACATAACTGAAACATTTATTATTTTGTTCTGGAATGAAACCGGAATATTTTTTAGTGGTTTTCAGTTGAAGGGGAAGACTAGCAATGCAGAACAGCCAATGTTAAGCAACGTCAGCATCAGTGCACAATTCAGGGGCAGAATTTGTAGTTACTTCATGTAGTACAAGAAACAGTCGACTGAGCACGCCACTAACCTAAGCATTCTAATAGACGTCTTTAAAAGCTTGACTCTCAGAGCACTAACGGACTGCTTGTTTGATAGAATTTGTTTTGTTTTCTACTAGTACAACTCTTTGGTAGTGAAGTTTGCAGCCAGCCCAAATGTGACAAAGTGGAACAAAATCGTGCCTGACGATAGCTGAAGCAAGATAACAGCAGGCCTCCAGCAAAAGCTCTATTACAGCTATATTCCAGAAACCATGGCTTCCCTCACTGTGGAGGTGCTTGTTTGCTGGAGATGAATGATAAAGGGCCATGCTCTCTAGTAAGTAAGTGTAACTGTCAACTTTTGTTCTGTAACCTTTACAAGTCTGCCTAAAACTCTTGGGCAGTCAGACTTTTTTTAAACATGGATTTCACAAAGGTCAATCCTACTCTATATAGTCCCCAGCATTCACTTTCCCAGCAACACAGTTTCCTTCTGACCTGGGGGCCTCATCTTCCTGCATTGTAGCTTTGTTCACTACATTTATACTCATAGCATTTGATTTGATTTGATGATAGATTTCTGGGGTTTTACGTCCCAAAAGCATGATTTGATTATGAGAGACACCATAGTGGAGGGCTCCAAGCACTCACAGCATTTGATGTACCAACTTATTCACAATGAACTAAAAAATAGACAGTTCAACATATTCATCTATAACACAAACACAACCAACCTGGCACACACACTTTTTCATTAAACAAACACCCAACACATATGGAAAATCATAAGCATTAATTTTTGCCTTTAATGATGTGTGAATGGAACAAGCCAGATCCTGCAACAATACCTACCTTTTTAAAAAAACACTGCTCAAAAATGAATTACATGTTTCACAACTATTGGGGATTTTTATATTTTAAACGCTTTTTACCTTCTTTTTTGTTATGTTTTTTCCCCATTCTGACTTTTTTCCCCCTACTGGCAGCAGGAAGTTATTACTGATTCTTGTCAAATCCTGTCTAAATCACCTTGCAGTGTGTACCTTCTTCACTTGTGCTAATAATCTACCTTCTTGCCTCCTGTTTATCGTCTATTGCATCAATGCCTTGCATCACTGTTGATGCTTTCTGACTGCTGCGGTTTTCTTTTTCCCTAGCTAATTCTTAACGTAATTTTATTTCATTAGCTCTTGTTAGTCATTAAGATTACTCTCTGTATTACTGCGTAAATAGTATTACACTTTCTTTTTTGACATCGACAATTGTCTACCTTTTTGATCACATCTCGTTTTTCTTTCAGTAATGATATTATGATGTATAATTCTACTTTACTGTGTGTCTTTGCTGTGTGCCTATGTTTTTTGTATGATCTATACTTTGCTAACCGCTATTGTTTGTATTTCTATATGTGCACATGCCCAGCCTGTAGTGACCCCATATGGGATCGACAGTATAAATAAATAAATAAATTTTCATTTTCATATCAGTGGATAAGGTACCTTGCCACTGCTCGATCCCTCGCAGTCTTAACTGCCACCTAGCTGAGCATCTGAACACTGGTTTGACTGTTGCTAACCATCTTGATAAAGTGCCAGTACTGACTGTAATCAGATATTAGGTTCCTTAGCTCTGTCCCACAAGGGTGGCCCTGCCAATAGATGTACTGCTACTGGCATAGCTCCTAGGCGTGTTACACAAGCCTTTTCATCACGTTGGATAATTATAAAATAACTGTTGAAGTTTTACATGCTGAAATCATGTTCCGATTATGAGGCACGCTGTAGTAAGGGACTGTATTAATTCCAACCAACTAGGGTGCCTTAACATGCACCTAAATAGAAGTACACAGGTGTCCTTGCATTTTGCCCCCACTGAAATGCAGCCACCATGGCCAAGAATCAAAAACGTTTTTTTTCAAGCATAATAGCACGACACTTTACCTGCTATGCTATCATTGCGGGTCACAACAAGATAAGGGACATTAGACCACTTACCATTTGAGAGGGCGCTTTGGAGCTCCGTTGCACTTATGTTTCCACTTCTATCTTTGTCGACACTGAAACAGCCATTTGGACATGTCCAGAAAATTGTGAGAATTGCAAACAACCATTGCGATTTCGGTGAGCAGCGTTACTGGTTTCGAAGTCTTTCAAGTCTATGATTACTATATATGTAGAAAACTGTACATGGCCATGCGTGCTTTAGCAAAAAGCTTTATGAAAGTGTCTAGCATTACGCCAAGACTTAACTGCAAGTCATTAGAGTTACATCCAGACGTAATTATATAGACAAATTGTATTTATATTTATATAGACAATGCATTTAAGTACTGCTACCTTGAGACAATAATGTTGCTGTTTTGCACCTTTAGCAGCTGTGCGAATGATACAATAGACCAATACACATGAAGGAAATCGTACATATCCATAAGATGTGGTGCGACATTGTTTACTTGAGGCTAGAGCACACAAAACTGGGAAATAATACATGCAACAGCCCAAGAAGCTAGAATAAAACAGTCTATGGCTACCACTAGCGTTACATCCATACCACATGGTACATATGTAACTAACCTTTGCTAGAGCTAAGTCCAGACGTAAGAGCAGCCGTAACTAGAATTATATCCAGGCCTATTAAAATTCATATTGATACACAGATCAGAAACACCACAGTGAGACAACAGCAGCTCTTGATTTGTTGTGTACTATAGAGTGAGATTAAAATTTAAAAAGCATGAACGATCAGCCCTTGTTGGGATCCTTAACCAGATGCTTTTGCTGGTAATGTCAACAACCATTTAGGCTACATGTGGAACTTCACAGTGGCAGCCATTCCACTTGCATGCACATAACTCTTGCAACCGATGATAACCACTGGCAAAAAATTTTGCATCATGTGCAAGGCATTTTGAAAGAAATGTTTTTGTGTTGTCTTTCGAAACACTCGGTTGCTGCTTTTCTGGCATCACCAGGAAACAATATTGCCAAAAAAAAGAAATTATTGTGGAATCAGCATGGCAACTGCCATTGGTGGAAACCTGAACAACCAACTCGTGACTTTGGTTGATTTGTGGGGTTTTATGTCCCAAAACCAGCTGTGATTATGAGAGATCCCGTAGTAGAGGTCTCCGGAAATTTCAACCACCTGGGGTTCTTTAAAGGGGTCGTGAAAAGAATATGGAGCTGCCCAGCTGTAATTTTCATGCACTGAAAAGGCACTCAACACCATCATCAGCCTATTTTAGGCCCACTGCAAGGCAAAGGCTTCTCCCAACAATTTCCAATCCACCCTACCCTGAGCAAGCTGGTTCCACTTCCATGCCCACAAACTTTTTAATTTCATCGCTCCATCTAACCTTTTGCCTGCCTCCATTGCATTTTCCTTCTTGGCATCCATTCCGTTGCTCTTACTGTCCATTTGTTATCTTTCCTCCTCATGACATGTCCTGCCCAGGTCCACTTCTTTCTTTTAATTGATATAATATAATATCAGCTACTCCTGTCTGTTCCCTGCTACATTCCACTTGTTTTTTATCGCTTAATGTTACCCCTATCAATTTTCTTTCCATTGCACGCTGCATGCTCCTTAATTTCATCTCTAGTTTTTCTCATTATTCTCCACGTTTCTGCACCATACGTTAGTACCGGGATAATGCAGTGATTAAATACTTTTTGCATGAGTGACAGCGGCAAGTTTCCAGTCATCATTTTGGAATGTCTTCCGATGCACTCCAGCCCTTCCTTATCCTAAGGAGAATTTCTTTTTCATGGGTAGGTGTCCCTGTTAATAACTGCCCCAGACATACATATTCGTTCACACATTCTAAGGGTTGGTTGTTAATTTTCAATTCCTGTTCCTTAGCTAGACTGTTGAGCATAATTTGTCTTTTGCCTATTCATTTTTAGTCATATTTTAAGACTTTCCCAGTTTAGGTCCTCAATAATGTTTTGTAGTTCGTCACCGTCATTGCTACAGACCACAATGTCGCCTGCAAACCTTAAATTTCCGAGATATTCTCCGTCTATTCTAACCTCCTTTTCTTCACAATCTAGACGTTTGAACACTCCTTCTAGGCATGCAGTGAATAACATCGGGGAGATCGTACTTCCTTGTGTGACTCCTCTCTTGACTGGAATTTTTCTGCTTCTCTCATGTAGGAGTAGTGTGGCTGTGCAATCTTTATATATGTTGTTTATGGTTTTCACGTATACGCCAGGTACCCCTTGTCGACGTAGAGCTTCTAGAACTGCTTGAATTTCTGTGGAGTCAAATGCTTTCTCGTAGTCGATAAACGCCATATAAAGAGGTTTGATATATTCCGCGTACTTCTCAATTACTAGGTTGATAGCGTGGCTGTGGTCCATTGTCTAGTAACCTTTCTTAAAACCAGCTTGTTCTCTTGGTTGGTTAAAGTCGAGTGTTTCTCTTATCCTCGTAGAAATTACTTTTGTAAATAGCTTGTACATAACTGGGAGTAGGCTAGTTGGTCTGTAATTGTTTAACTCCTTTATGTCACCTTTCTTGTGGATTAGGATTACATCAGCAATTTTTCAAATGAGCGGTACACTAGATGTCTTGATACATTTCGTGAAGAGCAACGCAAGTTTTTCAAACATAATGTCTCCTCTGTCTTTGATCAAGTTGGCTGTTGTGCCGTCTTCATCTGCTGCTTTACCGCGGGACATGCCTTGAACAGCATTGCTGACTCTATCAGTGGTTATACATGCAATTTCAGTGTCCTCCTCTGATTTGATTTCCACTAAGGTTGCATGGTCTGTCTGAGAGCTGTACAGTACAGAGTATAATTCTAATACCTTTACTATTTCATTGAAAGTTACATTGTTTATCTTTTAGTGCATGTAACATGCCAATTCTGAAATATTTCCACGCAATGTGTAGCGTAAATTTAATAATGCTGGTTTGAAATCCTAGTCTTTGAGCTCCAGAAATCACCTTGCAACACCACAGGCCAGACTGCTCAGTGACGTTTTAGTGACTTCAGCTTAAGACAGTCAGAAATGTAAGCACATTTTAAGCTTTTGTTTGCTCTAAAGTAATAGACCTATATGAAAGCTAGGAAATAAGAATGGTGCCGCCGTTCGGATGCAAAGCTGGAGTATGGTTTGTTTCCCCAAGGCCTCTGAGGGTGCGCCAATCTTGGAGGCCATGGTGCCGACTGTGACGACGCCAGCTGCAGAGTTGAAAACTCACGCTGGCCAACTGAAACAGTAGTCTCACTTTCCGGGATTCCAGCACTGTCTCGACAACACCCCCAAGCGAGGAACCCCTACAGACCGCTGATGAACTGAGCACTTTTAACGAAATTCTTAACCATTATAAGCTGGGGCGTAAGACTTACCCGAGAGCGAATAAGAACCTTTCAAAAAGCGAGGAAGTTATGTGGAGAAAGTTACAAACAGGGGTATTTCCGAACCCACAATTGTTGAGCAAGTGGCATCCCTCGGTGTATAGCCCTCGGTGTAGGCATAGCGATGGTATAGTGGACTTAGTCCACATGGTTTGGAGCTGTCCTAACTTTGATGAGCCAGATAGATGCAGAGAATCCTGGAAGTCCTTGCTACTCAACGAAGAGGAAAATGCTCAACGGCAAGTCATCGGTCTCGCCCTGACCGCCGCCGCGTCCCAAGGGAACCCGGTCGACGGTTAGGGAGGATGAGTGTGGGTTTAGGCTGACGCCTCTACCCCGTCATCTATTTGACGGGTGCCAATGAAGTTACTTCTCTCACTCTCTTGTCGCTCTAAATCAACCCACACGATACAATGAAACAATGTGTATTATAGCTTGGAGGTTCAGGATTCTGAATGCACATATCTTACAGAATTTACAAAAAACGTTTGACAACCCCTTTAATGTGCACCGACATTGCACAGTACACAGGCCTCAACATTTCAACCCCATGGATATGCAGCCTACGCGGCCTGGTTTCGAACCCGTGACGTTCGGATCAGCAGCTGAGTGCCATAACCACTAGACCACCGTGGCAGGGCCAACTGGTGATGTGTCAACAGCAGGGAACTACAGCGATTACTACAGCGATGCCTGTAGTTCACTACACTACAGACTGGCATAGGCACTATTTACCCTGTAAGAGAGAGATCGCTATTTTTGACAACGAAAACGTAACCGAAACGTTATTATTTTGTTCCGGAAAGAAGCTGGAACGAAATAAAGCTTTCGGCTCTCACTATCTTGCCAGCGACACGGGGCGTGTCACTAACGCTAATCAACGCTTGCCGCTTCGCGATGCACCTCGCTGCCTGCCAGCGCAGGACGGTCAGCGAGTGCGCCGTGATGACGTCATGTTAAAAAAAAAAAAGAAAGTTACGTCCAGACGTAATCCTAGCGATGTTTGACTTTTTTTTTTTTTTTTCATGGTTGCAGTCATGTCTGTGCACGGCGCGATCTGGACAGACGTAAGGCTAGCGTTGGTTAAATAGTTACGTCTGGACGTAACTCTTGCAAAGGTTTCAGTTACGTTTGTACCACGTGGCCAAGACGTAACGCTGGTAGTGGCCATAGTTACACATCTCGGTGGAAGGTAACGCTAGAATCATGATAACGTCATCGACGCCGCCTGGACCATGCACACCGGCCCCTACCACAAATATGCTATGCTGAACGGTGACACTCACTTAAAGCAAAATAGTGTACACGATCAAACAAGAAATGAAACAGAATCACCGTACTTCCTGAAGAGACCCTGCAGGTAGCCGACATCAGCCTTGGGGGCTTGAGGTGGGGCTTGAGAATACATAACTTATTCTGGCCTTTCCGCTACAACAGCAATGTGCTAAATTCTATCCTTTATGTCTCAGTGTGACACTACTAGAAAGAGAGCAATCTGTTTCCTGCACACGGTTTTAAACTATAAAGTGAACAGTCAATCCACGTCCGCCACGGCCAAAGTTTCAAAGACGCCACGGTTCGGAATCGGCAACTAACCACGACTTGGATTTGGATAGCACGACGCCACAAGACGACGCTGACATCTGTTGACGACGCTGACATCTTCATACAGTAATATTTAGTCATTAACCTTTTCATTAACACTATGGTATTTAGTTTATCTAGATTCTAAATACCATGTTGTTAAGAGAAGTGGTTTGGCGTTTGAGTCTGAAGCACCCGCCCTGCGTAACAGTTAATGTTCTGATTTCAAAATAAATGTTAGTAGTAGTAGTAGCTCTGGCATCGTTCAAATGAACACCTCGTCGCCTCGTAACCATGAATAAATGTTTCATTCATAAGAACATTATAGAGCCCCCACCTCCCCTGCTTCACTGTTTGGAGAGAGAGGCAGCTCCCAGCAGCAGACAATCTACAAGCGCACACGCCGCGAAAAAAAAAATAATAAAAAGGAAGAAGGTATTACGTTGGTCATAGTATAGGTGTTCTGTGGTATTACGAGCATGGTTACGAGGCAACGAGGTGTTCATTTGAACGATGCCAGAGCCAGACGCATGGAGGAAAAAAATAACTTCCTCCATGCCCAGGCGCATGGAATAAAGAACCCCTCTTTACGACAGATGCTACTGCAGAATGCTGGTGCGGCCGTGCGGCCCTGTGCACCACGCCTAAATAGAACACACCTAATGTTATACAGATTTTATCCAGTACTTCCTGTTTTTATGTTTCTTTCTGACTCTGTTAATCTTCAGCCGTACCCAGAGTTCTGTTTTGAAGAACTCTGAGCCGTACCACAGAACACCTATCAATACGACCAGTCGTGGAAGGTAGTAGGAGTGTAGGAGTGCTGGCAACCGTGCTCAGCGAAACCAACCGATATATTTTTTGCGCGAACCGTGCGGATCATTGTCATATTTTACAGAGCTGCAGTGACAAACGTCTTTGCGATGCATACGATAGAAGTTGGCGCCAGTAATGTTCCCGCGTTTTTAGTTAAACTATGGAAACTTGTCGATGACGAGAAATGCAACGACTTGATCAGCTGGAGCTCGGTATGTCTCGCTCCTTTCTGTTGTTCAGTTAGGGCTAGATGATAGTTGATTCTAAAGCGAAGCTTGCTTATTTAGATGACACCACGATAACCTGTTGCTGTCATCGCATCAGACGCATTTAGAATATATCTGTTAGCAATTTTCACCCGTTTACAGAACATTGTTAGTATACCGAATCATTCTTTTTTTTTAGTTGAAGTCGGCCGGCAACCGAACACGCAATAATTTCACGCTGCTTTTGTTTGCGAGCTGATCGCGCATTTTGAAGAGTTTGTCTGGATACCGAACCGCTGTCTTGCATTTACGCATGGTTTCGCTTCATTGTTTCAGGTAAACTGCGCCTGCACTGTGTAGTACATTAAAGCAGCACAAGCCACTCTAGCGTTTCCTTTCCCTCTGTTTTATACCGGTCTCCTACGGACTCTTTTGATCGCAATCAAGTCCGATCCGGAGCAGGTGCTGCTAGACGACCACACTTGATCGCTGCGAACTCCCAGATTATGATTTAGCAGACTTTTCCGCCAAACTCTGTCCGGATTATGTTGGGCCGTCTAGCAGCGGGCGCTGCTGATCTCGATCGAGAAATCCGATGCAGATCGGCTCTGACAGTGATTTAAGAATTAAAAAAGAAAAACAAAACAAAAGGGGGGGGGGGATAGCCACTGGTATTAATTGTGCCTAGCGAAAGGCGCTTAATTTTTCTTTATCCATCTTTTTTTTTTTTCACGCCAGCCCGACAGACGTTGCGCAGGTCGTTCACGCTTACCTTCGCTCGTGACGAGCTCTTTTATCACACTTTTCTCTGTTTGCTTCAGGAAAATTTGTGGTAGAGTTGTGTAGAACCAACCAAATTGAATAGGAATTACACGTACCGATGTCACTTACAACGGCGAAGTTACATTGTGCGCACGTCTCGCCACGCAGCCACGATGCTAAACTGCCCGTCTTTCAGGATCGCTGCATGCGACAAAGCCCTTCCCTCATTTTGTTCCATAAAATTTGGTGAAAGCCTTGTATAGCACGTGATAAATGCAAAGCAATACCCGTTTATGGTCTAGCAGGGCGATTCGCTGTGAAAAAAAAAAATACAATTTGCACAAATTATGTACTCTCTTATAAGGCTGTCTTACAGCCATTTGAGCTAAATTTTCGTCACGTAGAAGAATTTTCAACATGGCAGTGTGGATTGCATGTTTTTCAAAAACCTCTACACGATTGACCTGCCATGGTGGCTTGGTGGCCGAAGTGTCCTGCTGCTAGACTTGAGGGTGTCTGTTTTAATCATCGTCATCATCAGCCTGTCTACGCCCTCTGCAGGGCAAAGGGCTCTCCCATAGATCTCGAATTATCCCTGTCCTGTGCTAACTGGGCCCAATTGATCCCTGCAAACTTCCTGATCTCATCTGCTCACCTAACTTTCTGCCGCCCCCTGCCACGCTTGCCTTCTCTAGGAATCCATCTGTTAAATGACCAACGGTTGTCTTCGCATTGCATGGCCCGCCCACGCCTATTTCTTCTTCTTAATTTCTATTAATATGTCCCTAACACGCGTTTGTTCCCTAACCCACTGAACTCTCTTCTTGTGCCTTAGGGTTACACCTACCATTTTCTGTTCCATAGCTCGCTGCATCGTCCTCAATTTAAGCTTAACCATAGTTTGCGTAAAATGGGCATGCATAACTATACTCCATTTTATACATCAGGTGCCACTACATCAGGTGCCACTCTTGGAAAGCTATGCAAGTAGTCTGAAAAGAAAAAGAAAAGGAGAGATGTGTCACTCCGACAAACAGATGACAAACACGAATAACAAACTCGCATATTTCAATTGTTTCCCCAGCAATGATGTCACGGTAGTAAGAGATGAAGAGAGCGATCGCTATAGAGAGAGGAAGGAGACGACGTAGTGGGATAGCCTCTCAGTCTGTGATTAGGGCTGGGTCGGCGATATCGTTTCTGCTATTAAAACGGCCTTCCCATTTAGCCTAATATCTCTGCTCGTTCCATCGTGGTGGAGGTGCTGGGGAACATATCTTGTCAAGCTGAAGAGAAATGTATTATAGTGAGGTATCTGTTGGGGAGGGGGTGGGGGTTAACTCACGGCAAGTAATTCACACAAGGGATTTCTCCCCGCTGTGGAAGGGGGGATTGCGAATCACCTGGCAACAACATTGCGGTTTTGTGAGGTAGTGTGACCTCTTGTGTCTCCCCAGGGAGATAGGAACCTTTTGACCAAACGGGAACAAACACTCCCCGCATGGCGGGGGAGACAGTGGTATTTTGAGCTGGTGTTTGGCAACAATAGCCTCATGGGTGTGCTGGCTGTAGCTGCAACGTGGACACCGGCACGGCGACCTTTCCAAATTTGCATTCCGCTTGCGGCACCATGTTGGTAAAGCTGAGCGACGATGGCATTTTTTTATTTTGTACTCGTGGAAGAATACAGCACGTTGGAAGATAATTTCCAGGCAGGTTACGAAGCCCTTCTACGACTAGTGGTGTTAACACCTACCTTTATTTATTTATTTATTTACAGTCGAACCTCGTTAATTCGAAGTCGCATACTTCAAACCAACGGATAATTTGAACTGGCCCGGTAAGGTTACATGTATTTGAATGGGGAAAAACTCTCTTTAATTTGAACCTGAAACACGTGCCTTGGTTAATTCGAACGAGATTGCCCGTCCGCTAATAAATTTCGTGAAATCCAAACCCGATTGCCAAATATTGATGCATCAGCTGCCGTAGCGTCGCAAACCCGTACCGATCTGCTCTCTCCGCTGGCTTTGGAAGGCACCATCAGCTGGCAGAAATCATGCCTCATGCCCTTGCAAGTGTGCCCGGCGCCGTCCTTCTCCTTCTGCAACGCGTGTGAGAAAAGAGGCCATAGTAGCTCAGCGGCTATGGGCCACCAGGCGAGCAAAGCCGTTGCGGCTGTGCCACTGAGCTATGCCGCACATGCACAGTGGCATCTCCGCTGGCGTACAAGCATGCTGCAGGACGAGACCGGTGGCGGCAGCACGGGAGTCACAGTCAATAGCGCACATGTTTCTAATGTTGGTATTGTGTGCTAGTAGCACCAGTCAAAAGGACCCTCGCTAGTTCGAACTCCGGTTAATTCGAACAGATTTCCTGCCCCCTCGGAGTTCCAATTAACGAGGTTCGACTGTATTTACTTATTTATTCATTTCAAAGTGATGAGTTTCATAAGCATCTGGACCTCGCCCATTTGGTTTGAAAGAACACTTAAAAGAAATGGCAGATCCCAGCTGCAGTGGGAATCAAAGAAATGTGAAGCACGCATCAGGAACGTGAAATGGATCTGCATTGTTGTCTCACTATACTGATTTTGGTACATATGAAATTAACGAAATGGCCGCAAGAGCACCAAGACCGTGGCACGTAAATAATGCCGCTCATGACATGCATGCCATGATTTTTGTGTTGTGACATGTCATTTATGTTCATCATGCAGTCATGTTGTGCCATACCAATTTTAGCATACATCCCATTAACGAAAAGGGCAGGAGAGCACAAAGACCGTGGCACGTAAATTATGCCACTCATGACATGCTTGTCATGATTTTCATGTTATGACCTGGCATTTATGTTCGTCATGCAGTCACGTTTTTGCATACCAATTGTTTCATTATGCATACCAATTGTTTCATTATACCAAATGTTTCATTATGCAGTTTTCACATTGAATACGCTGCGAATATATAAAAGTAATTACTCTCCATCCTCCATGCAGTTGTGGAAACTGAAGGCATGTCTCTCTGCAAATGTTGAGTTTAAACAATTCTGTGTCCACTCAAGGGCATACCATGGTGCCACTTGCATTTTGACATCACTTATAGGACGCCGGGTTTCGCCATCTGCAGCTCCGAATTTCCTGCAGTTGTGCTTGCGCGCGTGTGTGTGTGTCCGTGCACGCGTGCCATGAGTGCTTCCTTGTTTTGGTACCTATTACATGAGGAAGTAGTGTGGTGAGCTGATAATCTGGGCGAGCAAACATTCACTCGTGCCCCCAGTCACACCGTCCTAGTAAGGAGCTGCTATAATACAGTGAATACTTGTTAATTTGACTCTTGTTAATTTGGAAAATCGGATAACTTGGACTTGTTCTCCGGTCCCGTCAAAACTATGCATCACTGTAATGACTGGGCACTCATTATTTTGGATGGATTTGACCACAAATTGGTTAATTCGGTGACCTTTGGGCCACTGGCAAGTCTGAAAAACAAACAAGAAAAAGAAAGGAACATTTGGAAAGAAAAAGAAAGAAAAAAAAGAAGACCGCCTTCTCTCATCATGGATCATTATGGAGGAACGCTACCCTGATTGTGTTGTCAGCAACGAAGTGTTCATCTGCAGCAGCAGGGGCAAATAGTTTCATTTTGACTGGGTGCACGTGCCTGCGTGTACGCTATCTGTGATCGCGTTGACAATGCGGCTACAGGTTCTTCCGCAGCATCTGCAGCAACAGCACTTTTGTGTGGGTGTGCATTCAGAACTGCATGCTTCCTATCTGAATGTGCAGCAGTGTGCTGCATGCGTTTATTGTGTTTTTCACCATTTGATCATTTGGCTAATTCGGAAATTTTTATGGTCCCTAGAAATCCGAATTAACGAGCTTTTACTTTAGTGATCTGCAGCCTGTGCAGCCAACACCATGCAGCAGTAAAGATGGTGAGGTTACTTTAGCTGCGCTTGTACTGCAAACTTCAGCTATCACCACCAAGGACTCACATGGGCTCAAAGGAAGCATAATTGAAGAGAAAGAGAAGTGGCTGCAGTGTCCTGCAATGCACACAAGGCTATATTGGCACCAGGGGGGCAGCAATATTCTTCATTTGCACGAAGAGAACAAAAAAAAAAAAGAATTTTAATAAAGGAGTGCATGGTTCGGGTACTTTTATTTCACTTTAGTTGAACACAGATGCATATCAAAGGAGTGCATTATTCACATATCTATTCGCGTGTATGGAATACACAAACTAGAGGTTTTACCCCACCATGTTTGATGCTAACACATGGCAGTTTGCCCTCTTTTCAGCTTTACTACCCGAACCTCCCGCAGTTCCTTAGATAGCTTGCAGTGGATTTGGTCATGTATATTTCCGGCACTATAGCATTGAACAATGTACTAGGATGCTCAAGTTCTTTATGTGCAACCTAACACTGTTGATACGGTCATAAAGTCCCCATGATGTGGAATTATGCTTCACACACTGACACTAAACTTAATTCACCAAGTGGATGTTACACACTCAGAAGTGACACGAAAATGCACTTAGAAACCACGATGTGACCCGAGTGTTAAGTTTCACAAACCAACAAGGCTGATAAACGTCACCAAGGTAGGAATGGCCACCCAATGACATCTAAAAGGATTGCAACACCAGCCTCTCTATTGGTGGACCTCATGGCCAATGGAGGTGCTTCTAAGCACTTCTAGCTAACACTTAATGCATTAGAGGTGTGTGGAGTTCTACTGAAATTGTCGAACTCCACGTTTAAAAACAGAAAACCTGTACATTCTGCTGGTGCAGTGACTGCTGCTGGACCGTTTGGGCTAGGCGCAAAGGCAAAAGGTCACTTGCCTTTAACCGGCTTATCGCAGGGCACATCGGCTAGATCAGAAGCTGTTCTTACTTCTGGAAGATAGAGGATCTTAAGGCATGGATGTCCTGAAGTATCTTTGACATTGGCCAGCCAGCAGAGGTCATGATGGTCTGTAACAACTTTGAACGGATGGTTGTACAGTTATGGTCTAAACTTCGATATCGCCCAGACATTAACTAAATGTTCTTTCTCAGTGGTGGTGTAGTTTGCTTCTGCATATAATGACTAAACAGCTAGCTTAAACATTGGAACATTCGATGCCTTCTTGCCGCGGTACGAGGACTGCACCAAGGCTGATATTGCTCGCATTCTTGTGCAGTTTTGTGTTGACATCTTCGTCCTCGTAATGGCTGAGTTTTAAGGCACTGCTGAAGCTCTGACAAAATGCATCTTTGCTCAGGGCTCCACACAAAGGGAACATCCTAATTTGTTAACCGAGTTAAGAGCTTGTAAGCTTGGAAAAATTTTCATCAAAGTGCATGTAGTAGGCACAAAGGTGTAAAAATTGGTGGAGTTCACGTTTGTTGGTTAGTGCAGGAAATGTGGCAACAGCCATGGTCTTTTCTGAGTCTGATGGAATACCATCATGGCTAAAAACATGGCTGAGGAACTTGAGTTCCATGTAACCAAAGTCATTTTTCAGGTTTTAATGACATGCCCTGCTGAGCGAGTGGCAACAAAGGTGTACTGAAGTTACTGCAAGTATTGCTCAAGTGCAGTCTTGGGCAGTAACTAGTTAATAGTATAACGTGACTGTTAACTAGGTACTATATTCAGTAACTTATAACTGGTTACTTTTAATTTAGAGGGATTTGTAACTGTAACTGGAAATACCGTTACAGTTACTTCCTCTTAAAAAAAAAAAATATCCAGCAGCAACAACCCTTGAAAACTTGGCTGCACAATATCACGAACAAGAATATCACGATATTGCTCATAAATGCTTTTAACTGTGTGGATCGAGATATATTTGCAAAATATATTAGTATTTCACTAGTGGAATACTTTCACGACCTACTGCTTGCATCTCGATGTTGCGCAGAACACTGACATCTCTTCGCTTCCCCCCCCCCCTCCTTCCCTGAAATGGGCTGACGTGGTTCCAGGGGGGAAATGTAGAGTTCTTTTCTACGAAGCCAAGCGAAGCACCTTCGGTCAGTGACACAAAAGGGCGGCGAAGGGTTCTCACCACCCCCATGCAGAGAAGGGTGCACGACATGGCAATATGGTCAGCCTGAGTGGCGAAAGACGCTCTTGTCCAGAAGCCGATGCAGCATTGTTAATTTTTTTTCATGTGGCCATTCATTTCTTCATGACCACCGGCACATTAACCACCTAAAAACAGACGCATTGAAATGCCTTGCACACGTTCAGTTCTCAAAGCAGTGGTGCTTTAAAAAAGCACTTCCCAAAATGGCGGCGGCAATGTGGCTCAAAGGGGCCTATTCTCTCTGTCGCATCTCAGGATGAGCTCCTGTTTCACTTACGAGCGTGCAGCAGTTTTTTGTGGCACCAGTCTGTCCCAGTCGATTTCGTAAATTCCCGACAATCGATAAGAAAGGTACAGCAATCAATTAATAGTTGTTACAGCAAAATGGGTTGTAGGCAACAATTGCTGGTGTTGGCCTTTTGAGTGAGCCTCTTTCCGTTTCTCTTATCCGGCATTTTACCACGAGAAATTCTGACTGTTTGCATTCATGCGTTTCTTTTATAAAACTATGATTTGGTTTGCGATGTATTACTTAGTCTTGTACAACTTAATGAGCAAACAGACAATGAAGCCTAGGAATTTCCGAGGCTTCATTGTCTGTGTGCTCATTTAGTTGTTTCTAACAAATAAAGAACGAGCCCTTGATCCCTTCCCTTTCGTTAGTCTTGTACAGTAACGGCAAACTAACAACGTTACTTTTTAACAGTAACTGTAACTGTAACAAGTTACTTTCGGAAACTCAGTAACTGTGACTGTAACATAGTTACTTTTCTTGCTTAGGTAACTGTACGACTGTTACTTTTTACTGGTAATGTGCCCATGACTGCTCAAGTGTCTGTGACAAGCCATGATCCCCACTTAAAGGGCCCCTCACCAGGCTGCATGGCAAATTTTGATTATACAGCTGTTGTTAAGCACCCAATAGGGAGTGTTCTACTGCAAAAAGTTCTTTAAATTGGCTTGTTATTAGCAGAGATAAAATGTTTGCAGTGGCATGAAAGCATGACTTCGGGAGTCGACAGTCACTGCTACTTGCCACACCCTTGCCACTTACTTGCCCATGCTGTGGTGTGAAGTGCATGTTGCTGGGCTGTCAGAAGCTCGTCCCCTTTCAGGAGGCAGCTGTTTGAAACTGCCTCCTGATTTGTTCAGGCAGGTCGCCGTGCACTAAATGTCACTATGAGTGATGTCACATACTGGCACATTGGTGCGGAGCATCATCCCCCTCTACTTAAGAATGTGTGCCCGTGGGGGAGAGGACAAACAGCATATAGTTTGAAATTTGAGTGCTTTCTGCAGTGCATAGCAGTGTGTAGTGCTTGGAAGATACAATTTGTGCATTGCATTTGTCTGCTCAAAATGGCCAGATGTGGTAAAGGGCCCTTTAAGACCAGACTAAGTACAGTATCCAACATTCTCCGCAATACTACAGGAGCAGAATGTAGTCCTAAGGGGAGCACTGAAATTCAGCACCTAAATTTTTCATGATTGCAATCATTGACTTTGATCTGCCAGTATAAACTGTGTTAATTTAATGAGAAGTATCCCACTTCTTCCTCTCTCTCTCTCTCTCTGTGTTTTTTACAAGTAGATAAAGGGCACCCGTGGACTCGTTGAGGACTAGATCACGTCATTGTCGAGTGTCTGCTTTACCTGTCAACGTATCACTTTTTGTTCCTTTCACGAAACTTTGTAGGTGTGCTGTTATACTCGCTGCTCAGTAGGTCTTACGGTTGGGTGCTTCTGCTTGGTCTCTCACCACTAAAGGGAAGTTTTGTATAGCACTTTTATTAGGATAGATTCACTCTTACGACCATCTGAAATTTACATTGAAGACTGAAAGGCCTGTACATATATATGCAATCGGAACTTTTGCTTCTTTACCCACTAAGCAACTTTGCCATCCATTCATCAGCTAAATGCACATTGATGTCTCATGCTATGATTCATGCATTCGAACCATGAAAATTCCCCCAAGTTTCCAATATATATCTTTCTTTAAAGGTGCCCTAAGAGCTCATCATGGGCACTACAATGCAGGATGTATTTGATGTGATCATTAATTGTGACCTTTGTATGATAAAGGCTCATTTAAATTCTGAGTGTAGATTGATGGATTGATGTGTTCAACGTGCGTGTTCCTACAGTGTCTAGGGGAAAAAGTGGATGCTTAGTTTGGCCTACTCGAAATTACATCCAAGAGGAACTTTTATCTGCCATAAACCGCTCAGAATTCTATTTTACTTGCTCTAAAAATTGCTGCAAAGTGGTTTTCGGTAGTCGCACCCCTGTGTACAGCTCACACGCAGTTCGCATTCATGGACCGTGTGCTCAATAGAAGCAAATATTCTTGTTGTAAAGGTTACTAGCGTTGCCTTCTGAATGTATACCTAGTTGTCTTCTGTGTCTAAATTCTGGCTTTTAGCTGTGTTATCCCACCTTCAACCAAAATCAGTGGAAAACATTCTTTGTGTGTGTTTGTGCAGACTGGCCGAAGCTTCATCATACACAACCAGATACGGTTTGCCAAGGACCTTCTGCCACTCTACTTCAAGCACAGCAACATGGCAAGTTTTATCAGGCAGCTGAACATGTGTAAGTGTCAAGCTTATGTTGCTTATTGGAATTGGAGTAGGCTAGGGTGACAAAGTATGTTTCTTGCATCTCAGCTGTCTGGATGGATATATTTCCAACTTGTGTCTCCAAAACCATAAACCCACCTTGAATTACACCTAAAAGGCTGAACATGCTTTGGTTAATTTTTTAGGGAAGTGTCAGCCAGGTAAATAGCCAAGGTTTCGTCAAATACATCCTGAAGATATTGAGAGACAGGTAGCACCAATACGTTATAATAACGTTATTATTATGTTCAGCTTGAACGTTAGGAAAATATTGTTAATGTCATTTTTTAACGTATCTCCAACGTTGCATAGAAACGTTTTTATAATGTTTTGCACTACATAAATTAAGCATTCATGAAACGTTTTTACAATGTATACATAACATTAAGCTACACGTTAGGATAATGCTAGAATTAAACATTCATAAAATATTCTTACAATGTATGCATAACATTGGGCTAAACATTAAGATAACATTACAACTAACACTCTTGAAACATTCACAGAATATTCACGTGTGGTATTACACATTAAATGAAATGTACACTCAACTATTGCAGTGCCATCTAGGCACAACAATAGTTGAGTATAATTTCACCTCATGTAAAAAAATGACATAATCCTCCAAACTTGGCTTCACAGCAATACTTTATTAGGGAGCTTGCATAATGCACAAGAGTGAAACGATGTTGCACTGAATTAAAAATAAACAATACAAACATATCATTTTTCATGCATGTGGCCTAAAGCAGTACATCTGTTTTTTGAGGTAATCTTAAACATAAATGGAAAAATACCCTACAGCAAAAGTGAATAAAATACACAAAAAACACATATGTTGAAAGTCAGATGCCACTTCTTTGACACAAACTCTGTATGCGCGACTTCTGCCTCAAAATTTACTCAACAGAATGGTCAAAATAAAAGCTGTAGGATGTGAAAACAAAATATCAATGAACTAAAAGTGGTGAAAGTTGTTGAAAATGACAGTGTATGTGAAATGTTCTTAATGTGGCTAGAAATACACAAAAGTTCAGGCACCATCATGCAGTACTTGACACATTAGAGCACTTAGCAGCACGGTTGTAGGAGCAATTTGTGTAAAGTTGATTTGTGCAATCTTGAGCACAAATGTTGCTTGGACATCATTTTATAATTGACACATTTCTTTTTTTTTTTTTCAACATGCCAAAGTGCATCAAAGTTAAAAAACATTTATTATTTGGGTAATGTGCGGAACTTTCAACACCTCTTTTCTTTTGTAAACAGTACAGAACAACCAATGGAACTCATGGCCATGCTCCTTACAATGACCAGGAATGCGGCCACAAAAATCTGAAAATACTGTGGTACGCAATAGCAGGATACACGTGCTGCAAGCTTTCAATACTTTATGGCATGCTGCGTGGCAATGCTTTTATGGAATTCAATTTTCGGTTCCATGCAGTCTTATTGAGAAAGCATGAATACCAAGTTGATGTGCATGTTCGGTCTCTCATGGAATCATCCAAATGCACCACACCAATAATCAAACTCTCTCAGTTCCACCTCTGTATAAAAACATATTCATTTGTCTCTTTTGACATTTGTCAGTGGGGAGCAGAAAAGCAATCCAAAAGCAGCTCAATGGTTCCTTGCACTTTGCTGCAAGAAAGACAGCTCCCAATTTTTTATTGATACAGTGATTGTCAGTCATAGAGTGAGTGCATAATTACTGAAACATGGAACAAAGCTATTAATGGTGACACTTGCATCAGCACTCCATAGAGTTCATTATTTAAAAAATATGTATGGAATGAATACTTGACACTATATAAATCACATGCATAATGAAATGTGGCACTGTCTCAGTGTGTCTACCAACCGGGAAAACTGGGAAAACCGGGAAATCTCAGGGAATATGATCAGTCTGGAAAATCTCGGGGAAAACTCAGGGAATTTGGGCTTCTCTCAGGGAAAATCAGCTCAAGTACGAAAGTCGCGGTAACGCTGGCTCTAACAATGCACCTTGCGATTGAGTTTATAGCGCAACTTGCAGTAATTGAAGGGAAGAGTGCCCCCCCCCCCCCCCCTTTCCTCATCGCTCTTCGTCGTGCGAATCGGCTGCTCGGCTGCTTTTTTTATTATTGGCTTTGCTTGTCGCGTATTGTTCTATGTAAAGTCCGCTGTATGTGTCTGGACGCGCTACAGCGCACACACATCCCGTGTGTGCGCAAGCGTTGTTATATTGTGCGTTTGCTTGCAAGCAGTCTTTTCCACAAATATTGCGGAAAAGACTGTGTGGAGGTAGAGGACGCGCGGCTACACGAAGCTGCGTGCCCTCTCCATAGGGAGAAGACGCGGCGCCGATTCTACACGCCACGCGGTGACGCGTCGTGCGGTCTGTAGAAACGCCGCTGGGCAACGCCATTTCGTGGTTTCGGTTTCTCAGCGTGATTGCAACGGAGGCGCGTAAAACTTGATGGTGTTCACTTCTCTTCTTGTGTCCATGTCCTGCACGCCACTTCTTTTGATTATAAAACTTGATGTTTATCTTCGTCTGCACGGCACCCCTTTCTAGAGGCGGCAGATTTTCATCTTTATTGGTGTAGCTTTCAGCTTGTTTATTATCGACGCTTATGATCCGAGGGTCGCTGGATTGAATCCCGGCCACGGCGGATGCATCTCGATGGAGGCGAAATGTTTTAGGACCGTGTACTGTACGACGTCAGTTAAGAAACCTCGGGAGGTCAAAATTTACAGAGTTCTCCACTACGGCCTCTCATAATCATAGCTGGTTTTGTGACGTAAAACCCTACAAATCAATCAATTATCTACGCTTACGAGGGATTCTTGCTGTTCTTAATTACCGAGTTTATTTTGCCCAAGGCAGCCACACGCTGAGAAGATACCGTGTGTGTGCCAACACGGCTGCTGGTTGCTCCAAGATGAGAACAGAGATGCGTTTTATGTGCGCAGACTGTGATAAGGCGCTGTGCGTAGACCCGCTTTTCAAGGATTACCACGCTATAAAATACTATTGAACAATTTGCAGTATTTGCTCGATTCTACCGTGCCCTCAATTGTAACGCGCACCAGTTTCCCGCGACAAAAAGAAAGTCAAACATTGATTGTAGTGCACACCTATTTTTCGGGACACAGGAAAAAGGGAGAGCTTAGTAATCAACCTTTTCACATTAATAAAACCAGGTGTCATACTCGCGTAATGAACGCACTCGCATAATAAAAGCACCGCTAACTTTAAACTACTGCAATAGTTGATCCGCGGTGTCTCGAAGACGTTCGGCGCGCCGATTCATAGCTCCTGCGTCTCGATGAAACTTCCGCACGTTGCCAGGTGCAGCCGCGTGCAAGTTCGCAGTGGTGCATTCCACCGTGCAATAGCAGTTCCCTCACGCCTGCTACCGCATGCTGCCATGCGTGCTGCGGAAGCTGGCGCAGCTAAGCCTAAGCATGGTCGGGGCGTGATCTCAGAGATTGCATCGCGGCAATCTCAGACGTCAAGCAGCGCGCACGGCTGAGAGGCTCTGCCTCAGCACGGATACGAGGGAGAAATGCGATGATGAGCCGTTTTGCGTATGGCGATGGGAAACATCTATTCTCCCGTTACGGCCACCCGCAAACGCTATTGAAAGTTCGCGCCGCTGGGCATCTCAGACTTTGGTTGGCCGCAAAATGGCCAAGCTGGCGCGACGATTATCAACGGCCTATGCGTAATGTGCGTCGTGGCAACGTTGCGTGGGGGACCGGCGGCGACATAGAAACTACAGAAACTATGCGTGCCAAAGACCGCCGCGCTGCTAGTTTGCTTTTTCAGCAGTAACCGTTTGGTAGTGCCCGAAGCGCGTAGGAGGCGGCCATTTTCCTACGTGCCTCGGTATGGTAACGGCATCGTTCGTTCGCACTCGTTCGCATATGATTTGTGGGCCCGTTTTATAGAAAAAGAAGTGTGCATTAGATTAGAGTAAATACGGTTTAAGTGATGCTGACACGAAAACATAGCTCCAGATTCTTTTTTTAAAAAACAATGTTTTTCGGACCTTGCGCATTTCGTACATTCAAAATCCGCAATTTCACAAATTGACCGTCTGGGAAAGCTTATTTCTTTTTGTTTGTTTGGTTTTTTTGGTTTTCTGTATTTGACCCTGAAAGAGCTCAAAATCCTTATTAGTGATGACATTGGGTGACATGGTGCCTACCCGCATCGACATGAAGAAAGTTATGTGCCACTCAGGGAATTTAGCGAAAATACTCAGGGAAAACCTGGAAATCTCAGGGAATTTAGTAATGTCAACTTGGTAGACACCCTGTGTCTAAATGCATATCCTGTTAAACGCACAGTGGAGGGTATGTACCATATTTACTAGATTCTAGCGTGCCCTCGATTCTAACACGCACCCTTTTCCCGCTACAAAAAAAAAATCGATTGTAATGCGCTCCCATTTTTCGTGACATGGAAAGAAAGGTCCTTGGTAATCAGCCTCCTCACATTCATAAAAAGAAATGCCGTACTCGCGTAATGAACGCACTCACATAATAAACGCACCGCCAGCTTTGAACCCGTCAGTCCCGTGAATG
The DNA here is from genome assembly GCA_013339685.2 of Hyalomma asiaticum. Classification (NCBI taxonomy): domain Eukaryota; kingdom Metazoa; phylum Arthropoda; class Arachnida; order Ixodida; family Ixodidae; genus Hyalomma; species Hyalomma asiaticum. The sequence continues at coordinate 228,703,779 of CM023481.1, forward strand.
GCCGCACTATGGCTTTTCCACTTCACTCAATCCGCAGTATCTCGAACACGTTCGGCACGCTGATTCACAACTCCTCTGTCCCGATAAAACTGCCACACGTTGCCGGGCATAGCCGCGTGCAAGCGGCAATAACATCATTTACTTGGAGTGCTGCATTCCTCCGTGCTATCGCAGTTCCCTCACGCCCGCTGCCCCATGCTGCCACGCGTGCTGTGCAGGCTGGCGCAGATAAGCCTAAGCATGGTCGAGGTGTGGTCCCAGAGATTGCTGTGATGCAATCTCGGACGTCATGCAGCGCGCATGACTGAGAGGCTCAGGTGGCTCAGGCTCAGCACAGATATGAGGGAGAAAATGCGATGATGAGCAGTCTTGCGAGTGGTGATGGGAAACATCTCCCGTTACGGCTACCCGCGAACGCTACCGAAAGCTAATGCGGCTGGGCGTCTCGGAGATTGCATCGGCGACATAGCGACTTTGGTTGGCCACAAGACAGCCAAGCCGGCGCGGCGAGTATTGCCGGCCTACGCATCCTGCGCGTCATGGCGTCGTTCAGCGCGGGACAGGCGGCGACACAGAAACCACAGAAATGATGTGCGCCAAAGACTGCCGCGCCGCTAGTTCGTTTTTTCGCCGATGACCGTTAGACAGCGCCCGAACCTCGTAGGAGGCGGCCATTTTGATGCTGACGGTGATATGGTAACGGTGTTGTTCGTTCGCACTCGATTCTAACACGCATACTATTTTTGGGCCCGTTTTATCGGAAAAAAGGTGCACGTTAGATTCGAGTAAGTACATTATATCTGTACATTCATATCGTAAATGAGTCCTTCAATGTTCACGTCATATGCACTTTACTTTTTTGTACAGCATGACGTGCAATGACCTATGATATTCAAGCAAGTCACACACACACACGCACACACACACACACACACACACAAAAGAAAAAAACCTGCAACTTTCAACTTCACAGATGGAATGCTTGAGCTTGTAATGGGCTCTCATGAGAGGTCCATGTCACACAGCTGTCAGGTCCAGTGCAGAAGGGTCCTTAAGAAAGCATAGTTGGACAGAGCCATTAACATTGACATTAATATTGAGATCTCAAATCTCTACATATCTGCTAATGTAGGGAACAAAAACATTAAAATGCAAGTTCTTTAAACTGCTTTTAAAGTACAAAAAGCGATTATTTGGTATTGCTAGATAGCTCCACTCATTAAATTCCCACTTCCTCTCACGCCCAAGAATGTGCATGGGTTTTTTTGAAGTCTATAACTGGGAAAAGCTACTTCTAAACAACGAGGTGGTCTGCTTCATGTTAGTACCATGGAGATAAGTGCAAGTGCGATAAATGGGCTTCATCCCTAAGTGTAAGTTCTAGATGTTATAATGGGAGGCCATAGAAACACTTAAGTAATTCACGAGTTACTGTCCTGGCTTAAGTTCCACAAATCTCACTGAAGCAAAAAAGAAAAAAATAATATATAAAAACCCTAAATGACACATGCCCGTACTTGAACGATGTGGCCAGGGAAATGCAACGACGCAAAGGAAAATTCGGCCACGCATGTTCGGATGATGATGTGCTAAAACGTGCAGAGAGTAGCTCACTCTGAGGAAGGAAAACATAGTACTGACGGCGGTGAAAAGCATGAACGTTGTACTGACCACCTACATGCTTAAACAGCAAGCATGTGAAACAGAACTGAAGAACTTCCGATAAGAGTAGAGGTGATAAAAGAAAGCCGCCCTGCAGAGAAGATAGCAGGAAATAAACGCTATTTAAAGGAAAACAGTGATTCATTTATCGCGGAGGTGACCCGCTGCCCCTGAGGTAACCGCAACTTGGTTCAAACCACCAGCCAAATCAGGCCGGCACATGCATAATAGCGTTTCAGCTCAAAAGCATTGAAGGAAAGCTGCACCACTCAGAAGATCGCGTTCAGTATGCGCGAAAAATAGATGCAAACGTGCTCATTATACTAAGAGGAGTTTACTTATCGTGTAATCACAGTCGCGCCTTTTACATCTCTTCTTCTGATCGCCCGTTGTAGAAAAGCTCAAAATGCTGGCGGCAGTACTTACCCGTTTCCGTTCGGTGGAGGCTCCACGACATATAATAGCAAATCTTCATAATATGTAGCACGGGCAAAACACAATAGACGAGCACAAAGAACGAACAACCACTCAAACAATAGAAGAAACTTTTTCACTGAGCCGAGGCACAACGACCGAGCTCCAACGGACACAAGATGATCATGGTGATGGCGACGATGGTGATTTGGTCATCCGGTTTGGCATAGAGTTTCGCTTTGAATTGGGCCGCATACACAGTAAGCACAAAGTAACGTACGTGAAACCTTTAAAATTTTTTTTGAATATTCCAAATATTCAGTATTGAAGAATATTTAAACACCAGACGTACACTTGCCAGAGCGTTTTCGTGAACAATTGTTTCTCAAGCCTAATGAAAAATGCGCGTTTTTCATTTGAAATACATTATACGTACTACAAAATAAATACAAATGTGCAACAAATTGATGCTTGGGAAGTTTTTTCTATTCAACTCGAAATGACAACTTTGTTAATCACTATTACATAGAAGTTATGTTAACCACTTACGTTAACGTTTTGTACAATCTCAATGTTTTCTAAACATTTAATGCATAACCTTCAACGTTATATGTTTAGATTGAACGTTACAGTAATATTCCAAATCAAGTGTTAATATTACATTGCACTTCGAACATTAATGTAACATTTGAAGTACAACAAGAAATGTTATATGTTTAACGTGAAACGTTAAAACAACTTTGAAAAACATATAACATTACTGCGACATTCACAACAAAAATGTAATGTTTTTCTAATGTTCTGTGCTGCCTGGGATATAAAGTAGCATGCAATTCTAGGCTCTGTTCTGCTGTAGTCATGGGTGATAGTATGCAGCACTGTAACCCATGTTCTTTCTTTTGTCAGGGAATTAAGAGTAGCATATCTTACTCTACTGACTACATGAGTACCTGCCATTTGGCAGGACTCATGTGACAGCATATTTTTATTTGCATGGAGTTATTTGTTTATGCATGGACAAGTACTCATTGTCAAGTGTAAATGGTAAAGCCTTGAGTAGGCTCCACATCGCCTGTGAAAAACTTGGTTGCAGCACGGTTTTATTTGACTGTAAAGACTTTTGTTGTAGCCTTATGCATAATTGGAGGGTGAAGCGCAAAGCACAGGACAAGAGAGCGAGATGAACGATACAGGTGCTATGTGCCATTTGTCTCACTCTCTTGTCCTGTGCTTTGCGCTTCACTCTCCAATTACACAATACCAACTGGCCCAAAACTCTACTCTTCTAACGTTATGCGGTCCATTGTTGGCACCCGTCCAACAAGGCAACACAGCCATAGTGGTCCACTGTCAGCCGCTGGCTGACCTGCATTTTTGTTCCTGAATTGGATGCATTTTCTCACTGTTGTGTGCGTAGTGTCCACACATGCAAGGCATCATCTTATGAGCAGTATTTTTTTTTTTTACCTGAGGTTTCTTTTTTGTACAGTAGGATGAACCTCTTGTTTTGCTCGGAACTTCACAACAATATACTGCTTTCAGTGGGGCAGTGTAGGTGAACTTCTGCTGCTTTCTGCATGCAAAGCATAACTTCCTTCTTACCATATGCCTTCTATAGCATTAATTTTGAAGCTTTCAGAGTAAAGGAACAGGATTTTAGCAAGGGAAAGAAATATGTGTCTTTATAGAGCACATGTACACAGGACCAACAACTGTGGTGTCTGGTAAGGAACTGAATCTCAATTCTGAACCCTGTTACATGCATGAAAAGGTGCCGCAGAGCAACAAGAGAGAGAGAAAGAAAACAAACATGCCTCGGCAAGTCTGAAAGATGGGTGCACGCGTAAAGGTACCACAGCCACCAGTGCGCGCAGGTGCAGGCTGACAAAAGCCATGGGCAAAGAAGTTTCGAGAATAGCCCACGCGTGCATTGGCACTGGCAACTAGGGCATCAACACTAAACCGGTTTTGTGGCAAAACCGGTTATCCGGTTATTCGATTCATCGGTTATTTGATTTCAAAAACCGGATAACCAGATTGACCGGATATTCGGTTGGTTATTCGGTTAACGATACCGTGATATTCGGATAATCGGATAACCGGATTTTCATTTTGTAATGCTAGGATAAATATTCGTTTTTCTTGGATTCTCGTGTTTGTAGGAAACATTGCAACCATTTGTACAAGTCCGATATGTTCTCTTATTGACCTTCTTACGTTGTTCTTTTGTCTTATTTTATTTTCACTGCTCTGCTGGGTAAGACGGATATTTTTAGAACAAATGCCAATAACTTATACCCAGCGTCACCACACGTAATCCCAGAACCATACAAAGTAATCCGTGCGCAATGCGATTTAATTCTACCGACAGCTATTTCAATCGATATGTAATTTCGTTCAGCTTCAGTGCAAGACGGCTAGTTCCTAGAATAAATTATTAGGATGGTGAACATTTCTTGAAAAAAATGCCGTCACAAGCTTCATGATTGACGGCTATTCATTCACGTCATCTTATACGTCAGATTCTCCTTTTCCACCAGAGTGACAAGAGTGACTGACACGAAGCAGTCACAAACCTGACGGATATTTTCCGATTTGGTTGTACCATGACATGCTATATCTTTTCTATATTCGTACGTTTTTATCAAAATATATAATTTAGAATAGTGACAACCTGCTCGTAATTACTCCGCCACATGACGTAATCACTAGTGAGTCATGTTACACCAACCCGCGTCTATTTTACGTGTCTACACTGCTAACCTGCTGACATCATCACAAAGAAAAATTTCTTTTTTAATGTAATAAATCGCACAACTCTTACTAAGACAAATGACGTATCCACTAAGAGATCACGCGAAGTCATTCTGTTTCTCAATCTCAATCACCTTGCGGACACGCATGTCAAACAAAATGTTTTTAGTGGTTAATACCCAATCACAAGCAACATTCCAAGTGATGGTATCACTAGTGACTCACGTTATGTCACCACACTTCAGTGCAATGAATGCACTCGTGCAACTAGCCGTCAGGTAAATGTTTTTCAAAGTGTGATAAACCGATCACTAGTACAGTGTCAAGTGAGGTTATCACTCCTGACTCTCGCGATGGCACCTCTCTTCACAATCATGAATGTATTCGCGCAACCTGTCGACATGCATGTCAAACAAAGTGGCTTTGAAGGGTTCATTACTAAATCACTACTAGCACAATGTAAAGTTGCGCTATCAATAATGGCTCACGTGACGTCATCACTCTCCACTTCCATGAAAGCACTCGCGCATTTTGCTGACATGCTTGTCAAACGAAATAGTTTTGAAGGGGTAATAAAGAAATCACTAGCGATATGTCAGGTGATGTTTCCACTACTGACCTACCTGATGTCACCACTGTTCCGAGTCATGTACTCCGCAATCTGCCGACATGTATATCAAACAAAACAACGACTTTAAAGGGGTGATTAGATAGATAGATAGATAGATAGATAGATGATAGATAGATAGATAGATAGATAGATAGATAGATAGATAGATAGATAGATAGATAGTAGATAGATGATAGATAGATAGATAGATAGATAGATAGATAGATAGATAGATAGATAGATAGATAGATAGATAGATAGATAGATAGATAGATAGATAGATAGATAGATAGATAGATAGATAGATAGATAGATAGATAGATAGATAGATAGATAGATAGATAGATAGATAGATAGATAGATAGATAGATAGATAGATAGATAGATAGATAGATAGATAGATAGATAGATAGATAGATAGATAGATAGATAGATAGATAGATAGATAGATAGATAGATAGATAGATAGATAGATAGATAGATAGATAGATAGATAGATAGATAGATAGATAGATAGATAGATAGATAGATAGATAGATAGATTGATTGATTGATTGATTGATTGATGATTGATTGACCCTTCCTTAAGCAATTCGCAAAAATTTATGTCGAAGGAATGCCGACGCATGCATGCAGCGCGCGGACGCAGAAAGGTCCTGCCGATGGAACTTCTTGTCAACCAGCACCTTCTCCGGACGGTAGGCGGAGTGCTCGCAGTGACGTCACACTGTTTGCATACAGGGGAGGGGGGGGGTCTATTGCTGCAACTTTTTTTTTTTTGTTTGGCAGATAGTGACTCCAAATACACTCTTTTCGCTTTACAGTATGCGAGCTTATCTTTTAAGCGATGTATACTGCCTGTGATACCACTAGTTCAATGTGCAATTTATTATACGTTGTAATTGTAAGATTTGTTGAATATACAGTGAGCGTTACGGACTATAAAGTTCATCCCAGAATCCCAAGACGGGCGAGAAAATTATTATTGATAACAATCAAGTAACTAGGCCGAATTTAGCACGCCTCTTATCATGTGCGTCGCGTGCGCGCATTAACGACCTTAGGCTTTAAGACCATCCACCTCATATTCACACCTCATTAGTAACATTTGTGACGTTCAAAGCATGATAAACCCGCATTCAATTTGAATATAGCAGATGTTAAAGACGAACCCTCATGTTTACATGCAGAGAGTGGCACATTTTCTTCTCGTAAAACTAAGAAGTTTCACACTGCCGGAATT